>CM039480.1:26723396-26806821 GCA_022433065.1 Begonia loranthoides | reverse complement strand
AAGCAAATTAAGTGAGAGAGGAAAGATTGGTGCTTGGGGTTATGAATCGGGGTGCCCGTCTCGCACGAGCCGGTTCTTCCCCCTCCAGTTCCGGTCTACCACGAGCCGATTCTTCCCCCTCCCTTTCCAAAATGCAAAACTCCAGTTTATAAGCATCCAGTGTACAAGAAGAAACCAACGTACTCTCCCCCAGTTCCCGTTCCCGTTCCGGTTCCGGTTCCGGTTCCAGTTCCAGTTTCCGTTCCAGCTCCAATTCCGGTTTACACGCCACCAACTCCGGCTCCAGTTTATACAAACCCACCGACTCCTTGGATTCCGATTTATAAACCCAAGCATCCATTTTTCCACCCTCTTCCTCCTCACCCCATCTACGGAAGTTTCCCTCCACACCCTAAGTATGGAGTCTTTCCTCCTCTTCCACCTCACTCTTCCCACCCTTAGGGGTTCGCATGCATAATTTGTAAGCGTTTGTGTCCGTTGATTTGAATTACGTCGCTGCTATAATAATGGAAGTGTGGAATAGCAGAGAAAAGCAAATTAAGTGAGAGAGGAAAGATGGGTGGTTGTATAATATATAATAATATTATATGAGTGAAATATTTGTCACCTCTTGCACTCTCTTACTTTATTTAATCATACTCTAATATATTGAAATAACACTTAAATGCTTCACGACGAAGACCTTTCTACTCAATTATTGTATAATTTAATGAATATGATCTTCTATCATATGACTCCCGACTTTATATCATACATACGTTATTTAATATTATATCACGCGACTAATTGCCTATGGGTGTTACATTTTATTAATTGAGAAAGATCTGTCCTTTCACGGCGTCGTTTTAGTAGTCTTAACAATATGATAAAACCTAACGGCTCAGACACACATGTCCGCGTCAAAACCATACTTGACATTTCAGAACGTGGAAAATCTGCTAAAATTAAAAATAAATCTTTATTTTGATTTGATTAAGAGTCTTTCTCATCATAGTTCACGTGCTGTGGATAATATATCTCAAACATTTTATCTTAATTATTTTATTTAACTCAACTTAATTGGAGATTAAGTCTACTTTGATCAAGATTAAAGGGGATAGTTCTATAGCCAGAAGGACAGCAGAGAACTTTCAATCTTTGACCATTGATTTCTCCGAATCTTTTATCTGCCCCTTCATTCTAAGCCGTTCGATTAGAATCTCGCACCTCCTCTCTCTCTCTATAAGAGTGACCTTCGTTTCCTAATTCCTTCTCTGCTATCCAACGCAATTCGACCTACGCATCCAACCAGTACGTCAGAGGGAGAAACTCTAGAGAGAGAGAGGAAGAGAACCATGGCGGCCAAGGTGTCTCCATGGGGAAAGCCTGGTGCTTGGGCTCTCGATTCGGAAGCGCACGAAGCCGAACTTCTTGCAGAAACTCAACCAAACCAGAACGGCCACCCTACCGCTGATTTTCCCTCTCTAGCCGCCGCGGCCGCCAAACCGAAGAAGAAGAAAGGCCAGACCATACCCTTAGCCGAGTTCACTACCTATGGAGGTCCCAAGCCTCCAGCTGTCTCCACCCAGCCAGCGGGTCTCACCCACGAGGATCTCCTGATTCTCCCCACTGGCCCTCGCGAGAGAACGGCTGAGGAGCTTGAACGGAGTCGGCTCGGCGGTGGGTTCAGGAATTACGGCTCGAATGGTTCTTATGATCGTAGCAATAGATACTCCAATAGTGATGATTCGTCTAATTCGAGATGGGGTTCGTCTAGGGTTTCTGATGAGACGAGGAGGAACAACGGTGGTTTTGGAAAGGAATTTGTGAGGGAAGCGGCTTCGTCTAGGGCTGATGAGATAGACAACTGGACTGCAGGGAAAAGGCCAATTGTGAGTAATGGGTTTGAGAAGAGGGAGAAAGGATGGTTTTCGGATACTCGGTCCTCAAAAGCAGACGAATCTGATAGCTGGGTTTCTGGCAAGAGCTTTATACCTTCGGAGACTCGGAAATTCAGTAGCAATGGGAGTTTTGACAGAGATCGGAGAGGAGGGGGGTTCACCTCTAATGGGGCCGATGTTAATTCAGATAAGTGGGGGAAGAAGGAGGGTATTGCTAGAAGCGTAGGCGAGAGACCGAGGCTTAATTTGCAACCTCGTACAGTGCCTTTAAGCAATGATGGAAAGCCAGAGGATTTGGAGAATGCTGCAAAGCCTAAAGGATCCAATCCGTTCGGAGAGGCGAGGCCAAGAGAGGAGGTTTTGGCGGGAAAGGGACAAGATTGGAAGAAGATTGATGAGCAGTTTGGGTTGATGAAGATCAAGGATGCGGAGAATGCGGAAAAGCTTAATGGAAGTTCTCCTTGGAAAAGAAGTTCCGGCAATGGGAATAGCAGGCTCTCTGAAGATCGAGCTGAGAGAACTTGGAGGAAGCCTGATTCCATAGATACTCGTCCCAAAAGGTTAGTTCATCTGGTATCTTTAATTATCAGTCCATAAATTGTGGAAAGGAGAATAATGTGATTTTCTAAGTATTATATTTGTTCTGGTATCTACACATAATTCATGGGTTTTTTTTTTTTTTTTTAAATTCAGAATTACATTTGATTGACTGTTCTTCGCAGACAATGTTTGTGACTTGAGGTTTTTGAGCTTTTACGCGTTTTAAGGAAATACTCTTTCAGGATGATCTGCCCTATCTTTGTCAATTTTACTGTTTCTGACTTAATGACATGTCTGGTCGGTGACTTGTATTTTTGGTAATTCAAGGTCAATAGCATTAGTGTCAGTATGTTGTGTCCATAAAGTACTTTAGTTGTCAATCTCACATAGTCGTGCTGTGATGAGAAATTCTATGTTTGAATTGCTATGACTTGGAGTAGAAATCCTTATGTACTTGGTGTAGAAACTATTGGGCTTGAAACATCTGTTTCTGTACCTGAATCACTTAGGAGGGATGTGGCCTCAATATGTTGAGGAAATTGAGCTATTGATTATGCTATGTTGTATGATTTTTACCAACTTTCAAATAAACTGAATCCAGTTGTAATGGTCTTTTCCTTTTTCATATAGCTGCTTTAATGCTAGTACCACTACATAGATGTTCATTGGCTTCTTATTAGAGATGTTAAATCCAAAGCCATGCCATTTTCACTGTCAAGAGCTACGGCTCTCGATCTCCCTCTCTCTCATACTGCAAGGAAGTTGGTTTATGTTTATTGAAATATTCTTGGGTCTTATCAATGGGATTACTGGTGTTTTTCTTTTGTGTGCAGTGCTGAAAGTACTGAAGATGGAGCTGCTGAAGAAAATTGAAGATAGATACTATATTAATGTGCTACTGCGCTCATTCAACGTGTCGTTTACTTGCCTTTTTACTGTTTTTTTAAATACATTGCTATTATTAATTTTTGTTTTTCATTATTGTGCAAACTGCAAACTCGATAGGGAGTACAATTTTGTAGGAAATAACTAAGTCTGATTGGGTTATTTTTCAAGCCTAAATTTTGGCAATCCATTGATTTATTCGCCTACTGTGCTCGTGTATGCATGCTTTGTCTATTTTTGTGCTGCCATGTATGGTAGCACTCGCAGTAGGGACTGAGACTGATTCTTTAATCATACGCCCCTCCGACTAGTGGAGCAGGTGTTGCACTGGTACCTTCGAAACAGTATGCTATTGGGTATGCATATGGTACTCATTTGAAGCTTCCTTTAGGCTTTGATGAAACAGGCCTATCTTCACGACTGTGTAGGTTTGGACTACAAGGAGGAAGCAACAAGAGAAGCTTCAAAAGGGCACTGGCAATGCCCCAATTATAAGCGTCTCAAAGGGAGAAGATTGGGAGTGGTGGGAAACCCTTTCTTTTAACCCTCTCAATCCTTTTAGTCTCCCTAAGGGCACGGTCTTGTTCTCCCCCTTACCTGAACCGTGATTGATTTTTTATCCTGCTACTTCCAATGCTTCTCAGTCTCATTGCATAGGGGATCGCAGAACCAGAACCTCGTAGCGGTTCAAACTGCAACTATGGGTGTGGTTTTGGTTCAATTTGGTTCTCACCTTTATGATCGGTTCTTAATATAGAACTTGTTTTTCAGGGTTTGAACCATAATTTTGAGTGAAATAATTTGTTCCAATTGAACCGAATCATGGATTAAATATCTGACCCTAATCCCATTTAAATCCAAAACTAGCTCATAATTTGGCCCAAATTAGTGACACAAACTCGTTTAAACTTAATTTTAAATTTATATATTTCAATAAAATTAATTTGGAAAATTAATAAAACAAACCTTATAGTTTAGTTTTCGCAACAAATCAAACTTTAAAGAATTTTTGCAGACAACTAAAACCTCAAACTAAAGGAAATGAATGACACAAACCTTTCCGTTACGTTTTCTACTTAGAAAACGCTATGGACGTCCCCTAAATCTCCAACGGACGTCCAAGGATCAACCATGGATTTTTTAATATAACTCAGAAAATCTGGATCAAATCATACTGCTTTCAAGAGTCCAGCAGTTAGTTGAGAGACGTCTAATGATTAACCATAAATTTTTTTAGTTTTTTTTTAAATTACTAAAGATTTTCGTCAGTGACACTACTACCATAAACAAAACTATGGTGAAACTTGAAACTCAATTTCAATTAAGAAATAAAATTTATGGAAAAGCTCGAAAGATCTTTTTCCTAACAATTTTTCTTACAAATTATAGTTTAAGCTTAGGGGCATCCATAATAAGTTGAGGGAAGTTCGTTGTGGGCTTGGGGACGCCCGTCGTAAGTTGAGGGACGTCCATTTAAAGCAAAGGACGTCCATAGTTAGCTGAGGGACGTTCGTTTTAACCTGTGGACGACGTCACCTTTTAATAATTCATCTTCAACGTCCATCGCAAGCTGAGAGACATTTGTTTTAAGTTGAGGATCGTCTGTTGAGGATCATCTGTTGTGGCTTAGGGACGTCCGTTATGGGCTTAGAGATGTCTGTTATAAGTTGAGGGACGTTTGTTTTAAGTGAGGGACATCCGTTTTAAACTGGCGATAACGTCATCTTTCAATAATCTATCATGAACATCCATTTCCAGCGACGGACGTCCCTCAGCTATAAAGGACGTCCGATTTGTTCATCCAACGGCCAATAACTTTCGTCTAGGACTTTGCTCCCATTTAAAATAGTGTGTGCCTTGAACGTGACCCCCCTTCAACACAATGTCCGTCAGCGCCTTTGGTCCATCCTAATCGTCCATCATCATTGAAGGACACTTGTCCTTTCATCTAACAGTCATGAAGTTTCGTTAGCCAACGTCTTCCCGTCACGACGTCTCTTTCTTAGCCAAATACTTTTCCAACAAAAAAAAAAGAAGAACGACCATTCAAAACAGACATTTGTACTACTTTCGAGAAAATCTAGATCAGCCTTGGACGTCCCTTGTGGTCGAAGGACGTCCGTTGTTGATTCATGGACGTCGTCGTTGGACAGGCCTTGATGTTAATGTGGCTACGACATTTGTCTATGCTTTTTTTGACGAAAAGAGTGATAGGAAGTTTTGTGTCTTTCATTTTTTATAGTTCAAAGTTTTAGTTATCCGAAAAAAACTTTCAAAGTTTGACTTGTTGTGCAAACCAAATTATAGGGTGTTTTTTTTGTTAAATTTTCAATTAATTTTAATTTTGGAGGCGATGCAAAAGCAAACTGGTCTCATGGTTCGGTTCAAATTGGTTTATGATATCAACGGTTTCAGTTTCGATTTTAAAACTTCTATACTATTAGATCATTGTGCGGTTGGATTTGGCTCGATGTTAGACCGTGCAAGAACCAAATAGGGCCTATCCCTCCCTGTAAGACTCCACAACAAGACAATCGCCAAAAGTCTAAGCAGTGGCGAAGTCAAGATTTTGCTTAACCTATCATTTTATTGAGCCTGATATCTTTCTATCACGCTGAAGGAGAAAACCTCCTCTGAACCTAACTGCGAGTGGATAAGCCAATGCCTAACCAGCCGAGTTCAATCTGTCTCTTACGAGCTGATGTTTTATCTTGTGCGAATCTGGGCAGATCCAATAACACTAAACGACAAAAACCCGGAATTTGTTTGCATTTGTTTTGGAGGATCAAAGGATTCAGAGACGAAGCTGATAACTAAGGGGGTTTGAGGAATGTTAAAAAAAATTAGAAAGATTCCGTTTTTCAAACCATAAACTTGGTTTATTTTCGTGAAATTTTGAGCAAATTCCAGAATAAACTTTATCTCTTCGAAAGTGATCGTCATTCTAGAATATCGTGCTTTGATAGTGCAGAAACGGCTCCACTATTCTTATCTTCTTGTCTCTGCAACTCCCTTTTACTTTTGTGGTTGGCATTGCTTTTTTTGTTGCTTATATGCACTCGCTGGATCACAATTCTGAAGGTGCAGACTAGGCAAGTTAACTCAGTCACCTCCGACTCCACCAAGCATGGGAATTCCTTTTTCACTGACTGTGTGCGTCGTAGAGCTTTTGATTCTCCTACTCTCATCTTCATTTGCGTTTGATGCAATTGCAAAACATGATTTCTCAATCAAAGAAGCCACAATTTCTGATTTACAACTTGCCTTCCGCGCCAATCAACTCACCTCGTGGCAGCTTGTTGAGTTCTACCTCGCAGAAATCAAGAAACTCAACCCTCTGTTAAAAGGGGTCATCGAGGTCAACCCAGAGGCGCTGCATTTGGCTGATAAGGCCGACCTTGAAAGATCCCCCGATCGTCTTTCCGATTTGCACGGGATCCCGATTCTACTCAAAGATAATATGGCAACTAGGGACAAACTCAACACAACGGCCGGCTCGCTTGCGTTGCAGGGATCGGTCGTGGCTCAAGACGCCGGCGTTGTGAGGAGACTGAGAGAAGCTGGGGCTATTATTTTAGGGAAGGCTAGCATGAGCGAGTGGGCTCATTTCAGATCTTTCAACGCCCCTAGCGGTTGGTGCGCCAGAAGTGGCCAAGGGAAGGTTAGGCTGTTGTTGGGTATGAATTTGCTACCCAAAACCATTTCCTTTCTGACACTCGCTGGACAAGTCAATCTTTAAAAATTAGAAGTTAATTCGCCCAGTTGAATACTTTACGCATAAGTTGTTTGATCAGAGATGAGATTTTCCTCTTTATTAGCTCCAATGATATTTTTTTTGGCAGAATCCTTATGTCCTAAGAGCAGATCCTTGTGGTTCGAGTAGTGGGTCGGCCATTTCAGTAGCTGCAAACATGGTAGCTGTGTCTCTTGGCACAGAAACTGACGGCTCCATTTTATGTCCGTCCAGTTACAATTCAGTGGTGGGTATCAAACCAACAGTTGGCCTGACCAGCCGCTCTGGTGTAGTTCCTATTTCTCTTAGGCAGGACTCAGTTGGGTAACGACTCTGTTTCCATCTACTTTTTTCACCATCTTTGATCTTTGAACACAGAAAATTTCTGTTTTTCCTGGTGGGTTTGACACTCTTTTATGATTTGAATGTTACAGACCCATGGGCAGGACAGTATCCGACGCTGTAACGGTCCTTGAGGCCATTGTAGGATTTGACGAGGAAGATAAAGAAACTCAAAAAGCTTCGAAATTCATTCCAATTGGTGGATATAAGCAATTTCTTAACAAAGATGGTCTCCGAGGAAAGAGAATAGGGATCGTGAGGAACCCATTCTTCAGTTTTGGCCATGGCACTCTCCTCGAAGAAAATGTTCGAGGATCATTTCAATACATTGAGGTAAACGTTCAAACCCAGAACCCATTTTCTGAATAACTTGGGATTAGTTTACCATATATAAATCCTGCATTTGAAGGAAAAACGGTGCGGTTTTGGTGGATCATCTCGAGATTAAGAGCATTGATATTATTATATTTGATTCCACACAAAGTGGGGAGCAGACAGCTTTGCAATCGGAGTTTAAAACAGACTTGAATGCATATCTTAAGAAGCTCGTGGCTTCACCGGTTAGAACTTTGGCTGATGTGATTGCCTTTAACAACAAACACTCGAATTCGGTATGTAGAGAAAAAGAACGAAACTAGCACAAACCACAAATCGATCATCGAACTGACGATATTTATCAAATGAAACTGCAGGAAATGATCAGAGAGTTTGGACAGGACATCTTCCTGGAAGCGCAAGCCACAAATGGGATTGGGAAGAAGGAGAAGGAAGCTCTGCTGAAAATGGGTAGGCTAACCAGAGATGGGTTTGAAAGGTTAGTTATGGAGAAGAAGCTGGATGCGATTGTGACGCCTGCTTCTCTGGTCACTCCCGTCCTTGCCATTGGAGGCTTTCCTGGAATTAGTGTTCCGGCTGGATATGATAAAGGAGGTGTACCCATTGGGATATGCTTTGGAGGGCTCAAGGGCTCGGAGCCAAAGCTCATCCAGATCGCTTATGGCTTCGAGCAAGCTACCAAGATTCGAAAGCCTCCATCTTTTATAGAACATGAAGATTTGTAACAGTTTACACATTCAAACCTTATAATAACTTATAACTTTATGTATAAGGTTTTATATATCCTTCATGCCTATTCTTTTGTACTCCTTGAGTTTCATTTACATCATCTCTTCTAATTCTTGAGTATGTGATAGAAGTGGGAGGGAGAAATGGCAAAACTTAATGAAGCTCCTATATTCATCTCTTTAGTAGGAACCATAATAATGGTTCGGTGCTTCAAAGCAGACTTGATGTGCAGTCATTGGCAAACCTCCGGTTCCACCCCACGCTTAGTGGCAAAAATCCAAGTCGTAAAATTCATTCTTTTTGTAATAATAAATTTTATGTGTAAATTTTTTACATTATTTTCAATCAAAGTATTTAGAATTTGACATGCTCTGTTTCATAGTGATCATGAATTTTCGATTAAATGGTCAAATCGATAAACTTTGGTGCCATTGAGTGATTAATAAATCAAAAAAATTTAATTCAGTGAACAAGTATTTATTCGAGGCAAAATTTGATTAGCGTTCGAATTTGTAGAATCCAATATTTAATAGATTGATTTAATATATATAATTCATTATATATTATATTATATTATATTAATTATTTTTTAAAAAATAAAAACCTCTTGAGAGATCGAATTGGGTGATTAAAGATTTGAGCCCCAATTTTGAGTTCGCAATGCCAAGATCTGCAACATTTGTGAAGAGCTTTCGTGGGCAAGTATTTTATTCTCTGTTTCCGCATTTAAGGTTTGAGTTTTTTTTATTAAATTTAGATTCGAGCTTGGAAACTCAAATCTGGAATTATTTTTAGAATATATTTGTAGATTTAGATTTTATGCATGAGTATTAGTCTTTTGGAAGAAAAAAATGAAGAAAATGACATGTTTAAGTAACGAAAACCTCGCTAAAAGGTCGCCCTGGTCGACCTCCAGTCTTGCCTAGCCGACCACAGAAGAGGCCGAGAGTTTTGGCAAGGTTCGGATTAATTTGCGATCGGCTGCAGTTGGAGCAGTTGTTCGCAGTAGTCGACCTCACCAATTTGTTAGTTAACTACAGCCTGAATCAGTTGATCGTGCTAGTGCCTAGATCGACCGCTAAAGGTCGCTAGTTGACCACGCATTGCAGGTTTTTTTTTTATATTTTTGAGTTGTTTTCATGTCGCTTGGATTCGTAGTCCTAGTATAGGATTCTTTCACTATGCCCTTGTGATTTATTGATGGGAATTCTTGACCTTTGACATGTTTGTAGGCTTGAACAAGTTTATTGACTACGAGTTTGTTTATGAGGTTGTTGCCTCTTCTGGTAAGAGGAGAGAACGTTATCGAGGTATGAATTTTATACTTTATAGCATTATATTGCATTGCATCATGGTTTTAAAACTTTATTTTGTAGATTGCTACATATGAAAATCCATCAGGGATTGTTTAACAACACGTCAATTTTTATATTACATATGTATACGTGAGTTTTACACGTTTCCTTTACTTGCATGGTATTCCATGGATTGCTCTATTACTGATACGGAAGGATGAATTCTCTTGATATTTTGGACGGTCACGGTGTCAAAGTATCACAACGCTATCTCGATACACCTTCCACTACGTGAAGATATTTTGTTTATGCGCAATGTGAAAATGAGCAATAGGGCAATGATGATACGCTCATTGGGTTTCGAATCCCTAAACCTGTTTAGGTGTATTTGGTTATTGATATTACAAGTTGTTTCATTGTAGAGCCATGCTTGTCGGTAACCTGGGTGACACTACTGGATCTTCGGATTGCCGTCATTTTTTCCTTTCTAACTCATAAGGTGCTACCCGAAAATGGTCGCTGCCTTTCTGTGCATTTGTTCGGAGGAGTCCTTGAATGATCCTCCTTTTTCACTAAAACTTGTCTTACGATGAAAAACCCTATTGAGCTATTTTAATATTAGTTTTTGTTAGAGTTTGGTGTGACTCGAATTCTAACTGTGTCAGGCCGATTTTGGCCCACATTAGGAATTTCAGTATGATTAAGGTTTTTTATTTTTCTATATATATATGTTTGAGTCACAAAACTCATTGTACCGATTTTGATTAGTGATTTCTCTCCTCTGTCTGTGGTTTTTCACCCGTCTTGGGTTTTTCACGTAAATCTCTATGTCCATTATTTTTTGTTTCTCTTTTCCGATTCAAATTTCAACAATTGGTATCAGAGCGTAGTTGTGGGTTTATGAAAATAGAGTTTTTGATTTATCGGAAGTAGCAAACAATCTTGAGTTTTGTTTTTTGGAAAAAGAAATTTGAACAAAATAGAAATATTTCCTTTTCTACCCACGATAATTTCTTAATGGAGAACAAGGGAGCCGCCCCTGCGAAGGAGAAAACTAAGCCCTCGCGCCGTCAGTTAATCTAAAATAGAGAGAGGAGGGGGTGTCGTCGACCAGAGAGAGGAGAAGAGCTCAGTCGACCTCACACCGTTACACGCCTTAAGATCAGATCAAGGTCGACATCAGAGTTTTCAAGTCAGACCAGCTCAGATAATCAGGGTGATATCATTTTCGCACAATCACCAGTATTAGTTTCACCCCAGTATGTTAGCCTAAGAGACTTTAGAATTATTTATTTTGATGATGAGTGATTTATTAGTTGATAAGTTGTTTATAAATTGAATGAGATTAATATGTTTATCATTATGTGTATAATTGATCTTCATTGCAAATACTCCTTAATAAGGGTATCAATCTTTACTAATATGTTTGTCGAAGTCCATGTTGTTAGCTAAAGTTCACTAAATAATAGTGTTTTGATAAATTGATAAGTTGTTTTTAAGGTAAAAGTGTTTAAAATATTGAATATTAAATTGTATGTGATTATCGATTAAACGTCATTGGAAATACTCTTAATAGAGGTATTATAGTACTAATATGTTTGTTTAAATCTCTGTAGCAAATGTCTAAAGTTTGGGACAAAAGAAACATGAAAGAAGCAAAAACAGATGCGGAGGTCAACTAACAGTGCAAAAAGGTCGACCAAATTGACATATACCGTTAGAAACTGTCGACCTGTTGGTCGATTGGGAAAATGGCAGATTGCTCATGGATTCAAGAGATTGAAGAAACAGTCGACCAGCGGGTCGACCGCAAAAAGTCTAGATTCAAACCTCAGATTATGTAACACAAGGAAGTGGTCGATCAAGGCACCGGTTGACCACCGCTGTGAAAGGTCAACCAAGATATTAGAAAATACTCTTAACAGTCGAGAAGAGGTTGACCAAGAAGGTAGAGGTTGACTGCCAAGACATCAAAAGTCAAAAATTGTTGCACAACGGCTAGATGAAGGTCGACCAAGATTTAGGTGGTCGACCGTTTGCTTAATGAGATGAAATAGTCTATAAATAGAAGAGCACTTCGTGGGAAGAAAAACACTCAACCATTGTGAAGAGTTATTTGCTGCAACGTGCTGCTATTTTTCAGAGTTTTCATAGTCATATTCTTGAGAGAATTTTACACCCTCATCTTGTGTGCATATATTGTGGTAATATTTGTTGAAAAGTGAGGAGTAAAGTATTTGTGAGTGATCAAATACCCTTGTGATCCGTACTGTTGATGGAAGAGCTACTGTAAAGGTTGGATTGACACCCGCGAAGTTCAATTATTTGTAACCCATAAGGTTGAAGTGAAAAGATCTTCAAGGAAGAGCCTTGAAGTGCAAACGTAGGCATGCTTTGTCAAACCGTGTTAACAACTCGGTTGCATATTTCTTACCCTATCTCTTATTGCATTTTGTTCTGGTAGTTGATTAGCTATTAACTATGTGATTGATTATTTTAAATCAAGTCAATTAACTTGAATATATTAATCACTCGATAAAAAGTTTTAAAACTTAATTCACCTCTCTCTCTCTCTCTCTCTCTCTCTCTCTCTCTCTCTCTCTCTCTCTCTCTCTGGTTAGTTTGATCTTTCAATTGGTACCAGAGCCTCATTTGTAACTTTATTGTGATTAATTTGTCACTACTCGTTTTTCATTTTCTTTTCATTGATCATTTATTCATTTTGTATTATTTTTTTAAAACATGTGAAGGGAAAAGAATAGAGAAAAAGTGGAAGTCATTCACATTTCAAAAGGTTCATTTCTCATCTTAAAACCGTTTAAAGTATTTGAAACACAATTGATATAATTTACATTACACCACATTTTGTGAGTCACAACCTATAAGTCAAAATACATCGGGTAACGTAAGCACTCATCACAGATAATGCTCCTTCCACTGCAACCATTTTCTTCATTCTATATTCCCCTCTTTTGGATCAAAACCATCACCTACATCACAAGATTAAATTATGAATCTAACGCTCAATAAGAGATAGAATGAAATGATCAATGTATGCTTATGTTGACTCTTTCCACATGCAATCCGTTTAAGAAAAGAACCTATCTTTTTTGTCATTCAATTTACGTTTCTCTTATCAATCCAAACGTTGGGGATTAGCAGTCCAAGAGAAAAGATACATCTTATGGTCTATGTTGGTCTGAACTGTCACTCAATCCTGACGAGGGATGAGATACCTCCATTACGGATTCTCCAAAATTGGACCGTTGTTGATCTCTCCTTCCCCAAATGCCTATTTACGTTTATTCAGTTCATTTCATTTGCATTTTAATGTATATGCATGCTAACATTATCATATCATACTTAAATTGTGATGCATAACATGTATACCTTCCATTCAACATTTAAACATATGTGCAACAAGTTATCATCAAATTACGACTATTAATATTACCAACACAGTACAATTAAACAACAACAACATCAATCAACAATATCAAATAACAATGTCAACAACCTTAAAACCTAGTATCTTGTGATGTAGACCATAATAGTCAAACATATGGGTATCTCTTACCTTGGTACTTGTAGACTTTCACACTTCAAGTTTCTTCTTGTACAACAACTCCTTCATAGTCAACAAACATCCATAAAAATCCAAGATGGACCAATATCTTTTAAACATACATTCTAGGGTTTCCCCCCTGATTTTACCTCTATTTGATCAACCATAACTTCTACAATACTGATGGACCACATATCCATCCTATCATCAATCAAGCATTCAAGATTATCATGGAGTTCTTTGAAATCAAGCATAGGTGGAAGTTCAAGAACAATTGATGGACTTCACAAAACTGCCTACTTTCTGACCTTGAACAAGTGTTTGATAGTTTTGGCATTTGAAACGATATCATATAAAAAAGTATGCTTTATAAAGATTGTAGCTGACTTCCTCCGCTTTCTAGAATGGTCTAGATTGTTAAAATTAGAGTTTGTTTGCTATGACAAAAGCCCACAGAAAAGAGAGCAAATATTGTGCAAAGCCCAAGTGGCCAAGCTTGGAGGTCAAGGAAAGTCAATACATGGAAACCATCCAAGTAGACGAACTCAAGAAGGAAAAGTTGCCAAAAGACCTCAAGACTTAGAGAAGAATGAATGAAGAATTAATTAAATATTCTTTTAATTAATTTACCTGGTAACCATTAAGTAGAAAATCGGTCAAGCTTATACTATAACCTATTTAGTGATATTTTTTTAATTAGTTATTTACAATTTCTTTAATCTGTAAATGGTTATTTATAACCACCTTATGTAAATATTTTAGATAGTGAAGATTGATTATAGAAAAGCTTTTGCTTATTTTCAAAATTAGAGTGATTCCTTTTTCAAATCTTTGGTGAGTTATATCCAAAGTTTCTCTTGTGTGCGTTATATCACAAGATTAAGGTTACTTGTAAGTTGGGTAGCATTCCTTATTGGCATCTGCGTTCTTGCTTCTTGAAGGAGGAGTGTGTAAAGTGGTATCCAACTTTCCAAAGGAGTTTCATTGGTGAAAACATCCATACGGGAGTTACAAGTGTGTCTACTTGCTATTTCCGGTCAATCGACTTCTTCAATGCATATTTCCAAATCTGTGAAGTTTCTTAATATTATTCTTGAAGGGATTTTTTCTTTATTCATCCAAGAGGTCATGTTCTAAATTTCATAAAGAAAGCTTCCCAAATTGAGGAAGATATGGTTTTCCAAAGTTAAAGTTTCTATATTGTGTTTTGTGGTAAATAAAGGAAAATTGAAGGCCCGGTTGATCACCTCTACTTAAGTTGATCGACCGCTCCAGAATACGTTTGAATCTGTCTTATTTTCCACCATTAACGATCGACCACCAAAGCGACTACAAATCTTATGGATGATCAAAACCCTTCAATTGTGGTCGAGCTCCTTTAGTAACAATCAGCCGGTCTCTTGTCATTCTTCAACACCCAATTCTTCAACGCTACATTAACTTCTTCATCACCTTTCTTCAAATATTTACATGTTATATTCCTATTCCCTTCCACTGGTGCATCAAATACTTAACCAAATCCTACAATTCCAGGACCTACATCTTCCTTAAGATATCCTTAATAACATGTCCAAATGGCTTAACTTAAAAATTTTGAGAAAGCAGTCAATAATGAAAAAACACTTAGCCTACTCGGTTTTCAACTTTTCACTCCTTTTAACATCCTCTTCCTATCATACTCTTACAACTTCATAAAAATCTTTAACAAAACTTCAGAGAACCTCTACATACCTTAACCTTCGAAGAGAAAGGATGATAAGAACCTTGGAGATCTTCTTGAGAGAAATCCTTTCTTTTCCTTCTAAATTATAAGTGTTTAAGCAATACACCAGAACTTATAGCTTCCTTTCAAGCCTTAAGCAGGAGGTGATGCTGCATGGTTGATCCCTGAAGCTCCTACCTCCCAAGGCCTCCAATTGGAACGTGAGATCCTTTAACATTTCCAAGTGACCTTTGACATTCCGGTCAATCAATTCCCTTATGATATAATCTATAAAGACGCTTATCGATCACCCTTCGTCAATCGATTGACCGCAGTTTTTCGACTTCATAAATATGTATAGACACAAGTCATTCATCAATCGACCACCCAAAATCCTCATTTTTGAACCTGTAATGAAGAAGATCAACCGCTACACCTATTGATTGACCGCTAATCCATCCAAGAGCTTCAAATTTTCATTCTCATGCACAACCAGTCGATCATTCCTTCTTTTGAATGACCACTTCCTTCTCTAAAGGTCCCATAGATCTTTGAATGTCACTCCTCCTTATGTCAGACACAAAGTTTTCCAAATATACATCACATAATATAATTCCCAACCAAATCAATTCACACATCACTATATGCAAACACATTCCATTAATCAAAATATACAACACATATAATCCTTTACATTAAAACATAGAGATTTCACTAATATTATATTTTTCCCTCCTTAATAAAATTTTGACATCAAAATTTAGCTAACAAAATAACTCTGGATATTTGGCTTCCATATCCTCTTTTCGTTCCCAGGTAGCTTCTTCAGTTGAATGATTTTGCCACAACACTTTAACTAATAGAATTTGTTTGTGTTAAAGTTCCTTAATCCTTGAATCTAATATTTGAACTGGCTTTTCTTCATAGCTTAAGCTTGGTTGAACTTCCACATCTTCTTGTGGTATCATTCGAATTGAATTCCCAAGGCACTTCTTCAACATTGACACGTGAAAGACATTTGTGAATGTCTTCCATAGATATCGACAATTGTTATTGATAAGCTGTTTTTCTGACTCTCTTAATAATTGATGAACCTTGGACTTAATTTTCCTTTCTTTCCAAAATGCATAACTCTTTTGAACTGTGATATCTTAAGAAATACCATGTCCTATTCATTAAACTCTAAATCTCATCGTCAATGATCCGCATAGCTTTTCTATCATCTTTGAGCAAGCAACATTCTTTGACGAATAATAGAAATCATTTTAGCGGTTTGTTGTACAATTTCAGGTCCATAGAGTTCCACCTCACCAACTTCATCCCAATGTAGTGGTGATCGACATTTCCTTCCATACAATGCCTCATAAGATGTCATTCCAATTGTACTTTGAAAACTGTTATTATAAGGAAATTCCACTAATAGCAGCATTTTTTACCAACCAACTTGAAATTCCAACACACATGCTCTCAACATGTCTTCTAGTATTTGAATTGTTCATTCACTTTGACAGTTTGTTTGTGGATGAAATGCAGTGCTGAATTTCAATTCTGTACCCATTGCTTTATTTAAACCTTTCCAAAACGCAGAAGTGAACCTTGAATCTCGATCCAACACAATCGAAACTAGTATTCCGTGTAATAGAACAATCTCTTTAACATACAATTATGCATATTGGTTCATCTTATAAGTCATTTTAACTAGTGAGAAATGAGCAACCTTAGTTAGTCTATCAATGATTACCCAAATAGCACCATGTCCTTTCATAGACTTAGGTAGTCCCATTACAAAGTCCATTGTTATATGTTCCCACTTCCATTCTGGTATAAGCAATGGTTGTAATGTTCCTCCTGATCTTTGATGTTCTACTTTCACTTGCTGATACACTTGACACAATTCCACATATTAGGCAATATCAACTTTCATTCCTAGCCACCAGTAATGTAATTTAAGATCTCTGTACATTTTATTACATCCAAGATGAATATAAGAGTTTGAAGAATGAAATTCTCTTAGTATTTTCGATCGTAATTATGAACTCATTGGTACGTACCATCTATTTTTAAACTTTGTAATTCCCTCACTTGAAATGGAGTAGTCATTATATTTCTCCAGAGTTGGGTTCGACTTATAACTCACACATTGATCATCTTCTTGCTGAGCTTCTTTAATCTTTTCCAATATTGTAGGTTTCAATGTCATTGCTGATAACATGGAAGTTAGCTACAAAGGAATTATCTATAAATACAATTTCTGAACATCTTTATGAAGCCCATTCGTCATTTCACTGCATAACATGGTCATAGATACTACTTTTCTACTCAACACATCTGCTACAATATTTGCTTTCCCGGGATGATACTTGATCTCACAATTATAATTCTTTACAAATTCCAACCACCAATGCTATCTCATATTCAATTCTTTTTCAGTAAAAATATATTTCAAACTTTTGTGGTCAGTAAATATTTCATATCACTGCCCATACAAATAATGTCTCCATATTTTAAGCACAAATACCACAACAGCAAGTTCTAAATCAAGGGTGGGGTAATTACTTTCATACAATTTTAACTGCCTTTAAGCACAGGCAATCACCCCTCTATCTTGCATAAGTAAACCACCCAAGCCACTTTTGGAAGCATCACAATAGATACTATAATTTCCTTCTTCTACAAGTAAAGCTAAAATAGGAGCTATGGTCAACCTGTGATTTAATGTTTGAAAACTGTTTTCACACTCATTGGTCCACCAAAACCGTACATTCTTCCTTGTTAAACTACCAAGTGGCACCGTAATTATGGAAAATCCAATAATAAAGCGTCGATTATATCTAGCTAAACCAAGAAAACTTCTTACTTCCCCCACATTTTTGGTTGAGGCCAATCAATAACTGCCTGAATTTTAGTTGAATCCACCTCGATACCATCTTTAGAAATTACATGACCAAAAAAGCTAACTTTCTCCAACGAAATTCACACTTTGAAAATTTTGCATATAATTTGTGTTTTTCCAAAATAGACAAAGCAATCTTCATTTGTTCCTTGTATTCATCTTTTGTGCGGGAATATATCAAAATATCTTCAATGAAGACAATAATAAACTTATACAGATATTCTTTAAAAATTCGGTTCATCAAATCCATGAATGTAGCTGGCGCATTGGTTAATCCAAAACCAAGAATTCATAGTGCTTGTATCTCGTTGTAAATGTCGTCTTTGGAATATCCTCTGACTTAACCTTCAACTGATAGTATCCTGATCGAATATCGATTTTCGAAATATACTTGCGCCTTGCAACTGATCAAACAAATTGTCAATCCTTGGTAAGGGATATTTGTTTTTTATTGTTACTTTATTTAGCTCATGATAATTGATACACATTCTCATTGATCCATCATTTTTCTTAACAAATAAAATAGGTGCTCTCCACGGTGAAAAGCTGGGTCATATAAACCCTTTGTCAATCAATTCTTCTAGTTCCACTTTCAATTCTCTTAATTTAGCCGGTACCATTCTATACGAATTCTTGGAAATAGGTTCAGTACCAAGATGTAAATCAATCACAAAATGTAAATCAATCATAAATTCGATTTCTCTATCATGTGGTAATCTTGGTAAACCATCCAAAAAGGCTCCAAAAAAGTCTTGAAGAATAGGAATTTCTTCCAATGTTGCTTTTAATACTACAGTCGTATCCATTACGCTTGGAAGAATCCCTCTCATCCATTTTTCAACAATTGTTCAGCCTTAAGTGCAGAAATTACTGCTAATTTGCTTTTTCCTATAACTCCTTGAAATATATTTTGTTCACCACCAAGAGGATGAAAATAAACTTCCCTCTTTCTACAATTAATAGTTGTATGATGATGAAATAACTAATTTATGGCCAAAATAATGTCGTACCCTTTCATTTCCATAACAATCAAGTCAACAAGGAAGATACAGTCGTTTATTCTAACAATACATTCCTTTAAAATTCCATTAGACACCAAACAATCACTAGAGGGCAGAAGGACTTTATACTCACTTTTTACCAAATCAGAGAAACAATTTATTTTCATGCAAAATCTAGATGCACTAAAAAAGTGAGTAGCTCTAGAATCAAACAAAACACAAGCTGCTATGTCATTAGCGTAAATCGTATGTGACACAACCACATGTTGATCTTCTTCTTCCCCATTCCCAAATAAAGAGAGAAAACTCTCGGTGCCACCTTTTCTGGTTCTCTTATCAAAGTTGGACAGAACCTAGCAACATGCACTGACATACCGCATTTGTAGCATTGTCTAGTTCCTGCTCTACATTCTCCAAAGTGATTCTTCTTACATTTCAGACATTGGTATGGCTGATTTGTTCTGACATTTGATGGAGCGACAACTATTTCATTCATAATGCGCTTGTCTTTCCTTTGGTGTTCATCATTGTCTGATGGTCTCTTAGTTCCTTTGTTCATAGGTGGTCCACCCCTTTGCTATTGATTTTGATGATTTTTCCAAAACCTTTGATTTATCTCTCGTTGTCTAGCCACCATAAGTTTAGGATCTTCAACTTCTAGTGCTTTAGAAACAATCTTTGTGTATGAAACATCTTGAGTGCCGAAGATTTTAACTCCTCTGAAAATCTTAATCGCTAGTCCTTACACAAACTAATGGACCTTGTGTTCATTGTTTATCACCAAATGTGATGCGAACCGAGATAATGGCTCAAATTTTTTAATATACTCCGAAACAGACCCAGTTTGTCGTAACTGTACAAACTCCACTAACTTCTTAGTCTGGATAGTGTGGTTGAAATATTTCTTGTAAAAGATTTCTTTAAATTTGTCCCATGTTAGGGTTCGAACATCTTGTGCTGCCTTAATAGAATCCTACAAGAATCTTGCATCTTGAATTAATAAATAAGCAGAAAATGAAACTTTCTCAGACTCTTTAATCTTCTCATAGTCAAACATATCTTCTAGAGATCGTATCCACTCCTCGGCCCCCATAACATCAACGATATTTTCGTCAAAACTTGGAGGCTTAAGTCTCCTAAATTTCTCCCACCTAGCCTCTTCTAGGACCATCACTTATTGTGGATTTCTATTTTCTTCCCTATCCATAAAATGCACTAAATAGTGAAATTATCGTTCTACAATAGTAGTTAACCTGTCAATTGCTTCGTCTCTTTCATCCCGATTAACAATATTTACTGACTACAGTCTCATTTCTCTCTTCATTCTCTTGCACACATCCCCTAGTTCCCCTCACCATTATTTTGTCATACAATCAATTTCATTTAATGAAACAACAAATTAACAAAACAATTTACATACATAACATGATTAAACTTACAAACAAAGAAGTATTCTACGATAAGTCTCGCGTTATCAGTAGTCTAAAGGAACGCATTTGACTCGGTTATGCTTTGATACCATAATTTGTCACAACCCGGTTTTTCATTTTCTTTTCATTGATCATTTATTCATTTTGTATTATTTTTTTAAACATGTGAAAAGAAAAGAATAGAGAGCAAAAGCGGAAGTTATTCACATTTCAAAAGATACATTTTTCATCTTAAAACCGATTAAAGTATTTGAAACACACTTGACATAATTTACATCACACCACATTTAGTGAGTGACAACTCATAGGTCAAAATGCACCAGGTAATGTAAGCGCTCATCACAGATTATGCTCCTTCCACTATAGTCATTTTCTTCATTCTATATTCCCTTCTTTTGAATCAAAATCATCACCTACATCATAAGATTAAACTATGAGCTTAATGCTTAGTAAGAGATAGAATAAAATGATCGATGTATGCTTATGCTAACTCTATGCACATGCAATCTATTTTATACAAGAACCTATCTTTTCTGTCATTCAATTTACGTTTCACTTACCAGTCCAAACGTTATGAATTATCGATCCAAGAAAAAAGATACATCTTATGGTCCATGTTGACTTGAACTGTCACTCAATCTCGACGAGGGATGGGATACATCCATTAGGGATTCTCCAAAATAGGACCATTGTTGATCTCTCCAACGCCCAAAAGCCTATATACGTTTATTCAGTTCATTTCAATTTGAATGCATATGCATGCTAACATTATCATATCATGCTTAAATTATAATGCATGACATGTATACCTTCCATTCAACATTGATACATATGTGCAACAGGTTATCATCAGATTAGGACTATTTATTAATATTACCAATGCAATACAATTATATCAATCAACAATATCAGACAACAATGTCAATAACCTTAAAACCTACTATCTTGTGATGTAGACCCTAATGATCAAGCATATGCATATCTCTTACCTTGTTACTTGTAGACTTTCACACTTGAAGTTCCTTCTTGTACAACAACACCTTCATAGTCAACAAACATCCATAAAAATCCAAGATAGAACCAATATCTTTTAAACATGCATTCTAGGGGTTTTCCCTTGATTTTTGCCTCTATTTGATCAACCATAACTTCTACAATACTTAACCAAATCCTACAATTCTAGGACCTACATCTTCCTTAAGATGTCTTTAATAGCTTGTCCAAATGGTTTAACTTAAAAATTTTGAAAAAGTAGTCAACAAGTAACAAACACTTAGCTTACCCGGTTTTCAACTTTTCACTCCTTTTTACATCCTCTTCCTATCATACTCTTACAACTTCATAAAAATCTTTAACAAAACTTCAGAGAACCTCAACATACCTTAACCTTTGAAGAGAAAGGATGATAAGATCCCTGGAGATCTTCTTGAGAGGAATCCTTTCTTTTCCTTCTAAATTCTAAGTGTTTAAGCAATACACCATAACTTATAGATTCCTTTGAAGCCCTAAGTTGGAGGTGTTGCTGCATGGTTGATCCCTGATGCTCCTACCTCCCAAGGGCTCAATTGGAATGTGAGATTCTTTAACATTTCCAGCTGACCTTTGACATTCTGGTTGATCAATTCTCTTCCGGTGATCGACCGCAAAACCATCGAATAGCTAAACTCTGTGTTTTCTTCGATAAATTGGTCTATCACCTTCTTCCTTATGATCGACCGCTAATCTCAACTTTACAATCTATAAAGACATTGATCGACCGCCCTTCATCAATCGATTGAACGCAATTTTTTGACTTCACAAATTTGTATAGACGCAGGTCGATCATCGATCGACCGCCCAAAATTCTCATTTTTGAATCTGTAATGAAGACGATCGACCGCTACACTTATTGATCGACCGCTAATCCATCCAAGAGCTTCAAATTTTCATTCTCATGCACAACTAGTCGATCATTCCTTCTTTTGAAAGACCACTTCCTTCTCCAAAGGCCCCGTAGCCCTTTGAATTTCACTCCTCCTTATCCCAAACACAAAGTTTTCCAAATATACAACACGCAATATAATTCCCAACTAAATCAATTCACACTTCACTATATTCAAACACATTCCATTAATCAAAACATACAACACATATAATCCTTTACATTAAACACAGAGATTTCACTGAATATTACATAATTGTTAAGTGTCTATTTGATAAATGCTTATGGCTTTCAACTCAAACAATATGCATGTAAAAGAACAAAAGGTCACCATTCTTTGAAGGAAATGACTATACATATTGGAAATCAAGAATGAGAATTTTTATTCAATCTATGGATAATGATTTATAGAATATTATTGAAAATGGACCACACATACCTATTAAGATTGAAAATGGAATTAGTATTCCAAAATCTTCGTTAGAACTTGATGATTTGGATAGACGCAACTTGAGTATGAATGTAAAAACAATTAACACTTTATATTGTGTTTTAAATCGTGATGAATTTAATAGGGTACAAGCTTGTAATAGTGCTTATGAAATATGAAAATTACTTGAAATTACTCATGAAGGAACTAATTAAGTTAAAGAAAGTAAAATGAGCATGCTTATACATGAGTATGAATTATTTGTCATGGATAAGGATGAAACCATTAGCCAAATGTTTACTTGTTTTACTAACATTACTAATGGGTTAAAAGTTCTTAGTATAGTTTATCCTAAGGAAGAACTTGTTAGAAAAATTCTTCAATGTTTCCCAAGTGTATGGCAACCGAAGATAATGGCAATTCAAAAGGCTCGTGATCTAAAGATCCTCAAAATGGAAGAACTCATTGGCTCACTCATGACACATGAGATCATCATGAAAGCCAATGAGAAAGAAGATGTAACGCCCCATAGCGTTAAAACTTTTTTTTAACGATACGTTTATAGAAAAACTGGGTCCTTTAGAAACTCGTGCGAAAGTAAACTTTTTACAAAAACTTCTTTGAAATCAGAGCTTAGTAAAACTCAACCTTTATTAATTATCTTTTCATATTCTTTTAAAACTCAAGCTGTAATACCCTGATTTCAGTAACAAATTTTAGTAAGGATAATTGAAAAATTAATTAGGTCGATTAATATACGATACGTATATTTGACACACACACACACACAAATTAAATAGATGAGGTTAAAGTAAAATGAAAATTTAAAATATAAGAAGAATTTGAAATAAAAGAAAGATTGGATTAGAAATAAAAGGAGAGGGTGTGACGCTGGTTCATCCTTTGAACGGGTTTGGGTTGAGAAGAAAATGAGGGGAAGATAGAAGAAATGGCCTGCGACCATTTTGAGAAAGGAGGAAGAGAGGGCGACTCGGGAGGTGATTCCGCAGGGAGAAATCTCCTTCGCAATGAAGTAGTCCGACGTACGACGAGCGAGGCGCTGTCCAGCTAGTTAATGGTGACAACGTGAGAAGCTGTGAGTCGCGAAGCTAGGGCTCGTGGCACTCAAATTTGTGGAATGGCACCCGCGGGAGATTGGAATGGGTTCCTACGAGTTGGAATTTTATAGCGCCTAACCGTGGTGAGTATTGCTGTTAAATTAGTGCTCTGTTAATTGGGTGGTCTGTGTTTTGGTGTTGCCGTGGAGATCACAGTGGCGAGGTGGATGGGTGAACGCAGTGACCCATGGGTTCCGCATGGGTTTCGGTTCCATTGGGTTTGCCCGGCTCGTGGAGAAATGTGGATCCTGATGGTTTATTGTAATATCCCGATTTTCCATAACGAAAATTAAATAAGGAAAAGAGAAATTAATCGGAGGAAAATCTGGATATTAGTCTATTCGGATAATTTAGATTATTGGGATGTTATTTATAACAAATATTTAGATAATTATTGATGGAAGAGAATTATTAGAATTAATTAAGTGGAATATTTGGTGAATAATTTATTAAGTGTTTATTTAATGGAGAATAAATTGAAAATAGAATTGAATAAATTAAATTAAATAGGTAATTATTATCAAGAAATATTCAGAATAAATAAAGAGTAGAAATTGGGTCGATTAATGTACAATAACTATAAAATATAATAGATGAATAAAATAAATAGTTAAATGAAGATTAAAAATATAAAAAGAAATTGAATAAATTAAATAAGTAATGAAATAACTATTGTGTCTAACTAAGGGATATGTGGCAACATCTAGGGAAGTGAAGTAACTATTATGCCTAACTAAGGGGTATGTGGCAACATCTAAAGGAGTGAAAATACTATTGTGCATAACTAGGGGTAGGGGTGGAAATCGGTTCAGTTCGAACCGGGTAACCAAACCGAACCGAATATTTTTTGTCGGTTCGGTTTGGTTTTAATAAGGCCAATTTTTTTTAGAACCGAACTGGAAGGTTCGGTTCGGTTGTCGGTTTTGAATGACATAAACCGAGATAAAGCCTACTAAACCGAGTTTATTAAAAAATAATAATAAAACTCCATGTGCCCTAATAAATTAATTGTGCATTGTCTTGTGTATTGTGCATTCTGCGTGGAAAGATGAGATTTAATAAATACAAAAAAGATGAAAAAGAGTGCATTGTGCATTGTGCATTGTGCAGTGTGTCTAATAAATAAAAGGGTAATTGACAAATCAACCCTCGTGGTTTATAATCAATAACAAATCAACCATTGTGGTATTTTTTTTTAACAAGTTAACCACTGACGTATGCAAAAATAATAAAGTCGACATCGCTGTTACCTTATTCATTAATAAATTGACGTCAACAACTCGTAGGAAAAATTGAAACTGCAAAAATGCGGCGTCTCAAGCGAGAGACCGCGGTTTAGGCGGTCTCAAGCATTCAGGAGAGATCGCCTAAAACGCGGTCTCTCATCTATGAGAGACCGCCTAAAACGCGGTCTCTCAGGTCCATGAGAGACCGCGTACGGGTCCATGAGAGACCGCATTTTACGTGGTCTCTCGCATCAGGAGAGACCGCGTAAAATGCGGTCTCTCGGCGCCATGAGAGACCCGAGAGACCGCATTTTACGCTGTCTCTCATGGAGCCCAGAGACCACGTTTTCGGTTCTGGTCGGATTCAGAGGCGTGCTGTCTGAGGGTTATATCACAGTCTGGTTTTCAACGTTTGGAGGTGGAAGAGGAAGAAGCAGAGCAGAGCAAGAAAGAGAGAGGATGCTAAAGTAGTAGGATTAATGGAGTTTTCTTGTATTAACGGGCTGATTGTCTTTACAGTTTTTATAACGTTGTTTTCATCATCTTTGCAAGAGTATGTAATTCGATCCAATCCCAGGTTTCTATTGACGACATCTGAGTTTTTTGAGAACAACATCTGAGTTTACCATTAAAAAATAAAAACGCCTTCTCTTCGTCTCTCCAATGAAATTATCAGCCTTCGCATTAACATCTGGGCTAGGACAGAAAACAGAATTTCCTTTGTCGTCTTCCCTTTTTTTCGAGCTCTGTAAATCTTCCTTTAGCAACGGAGGTTCAACTTCTCTTCCAGGAGAGTTACATCGGGAACTGTTTGTGCTCTGAATCCTCGCGAAATCTCCTCGGATCACAAACTTCGTCGCCGGCATCTTGAACTGCAGAGGTGGCAGGGGAATTGGTATGAAAGGACTCTGTCCACCAGTATTCACAGTCTCCACCATGTCGGGGAAACCGCGAACCTTCGTCGGCAAGGGAGGCCGGTCGTCAGTGGCGGAGTTCTTCCGCCATGGACCCGTTAATACTTCAAGAAAACTCCATTAATACTTCAAGAAAACTCCATTAATCGTACTGCTTTAGCATCCTCTCTCTTTCTTGCTCTGCTCTGCTCTGCTCCTTCCTCTTCCACCTCCAAACGTTGAAAACCAGACTGTGATATAACCCTCAGACAGCACGCCTCTGAATCCGACCAGAACCGAAAACGTGGTCTCTGGGCTCCATGAGAGACCGTGTAAAACGCGGTCTCTCGGGTCTCTCATGGTGCCGAGAGACCGCGTTTTACGTGGTCTCTCCTGATGCGAGAGACCGCGTAAAATGCGGTCTCTCATGGACCCGTACACGGTCTCTCATGTCCATGAGAGACCGCGTTTTAGGCTATGAGAGACCGCGTTTTAGGCGGTCTCTCCTGAATGCTTGAGATCGCCTAAACCGCGGTCTCTCGCTGGAGACGCAGCTTTTTTGCAGTCTCGGTTCTTCCTACGAGTTGTTGACGTCAATTTATTAACGGATAAGGTAACAGCGATGTCGGCTTTGTTATTTTTGCATACGTTAGTGGTTAACTTGTTAAAAAAATACCATAGTGATTGACTTGTCATTGATCTCAAACCACGATGGTTGATTTGTCATTTTTTCTAAATATAAAATTGTAATAATTTATTTTATGCATGAAAAATCGAAATAAACTACCAGAATATTAATAAAAATAAAAATAAAAATTGTGGGTGCCCTAATTTAATAAACAAAAGGAATAAAACTGCATTGTCATTGTCCAGGGCCGGGGAAGCAGAAATCAAAATGAAATCAGTCTCGGCCGAAATAGGATTTTCCGTCGCGGCGTCCCCTGCGATAAATCAAATTGACAATACTGCCAGCTCACGGTCCTCACTCTGCAAGTCCGAAATCGTCCACTCCGGTCTCCAGTGCAGTCCCAAGTTTGAAATCGCAGCTCTAAATTTTTCAGGTTCCAACTTCACAAAGTTTCAACTCGCAACTCGAAACTCACAGTTCCAACTTCTGAAGATGATAGCATATTGATGTTGTATGGATGATATTGAAACAATTTCTTCTCCAATGCATTTTTAGAGTAATTTTTTTTAGTGTTGTCTTAAGATTTTTTTTCATGGTTTTCCATTATATTATTGCTTGGCTTGCATGCATTTAGAGTAATTTATACAGGATTGTGAACAAGAAGCATCATACAAGGTAGGGGTGGCCACTGCATCATAATAAGGCCAATTTTTTATGTGAACAAGAAGCATCAGACAGGGTAGGGGTGAACAAGAACGTTGAAGTAAATAATCTTTTGCCATTTGAATGAGTCTTTTCTATCTTCAAACCCATTTTTACGTAACTCAATTGATTTTGTGCTTTTATGTATCTCTGACTGTAATAATCTTATGCTCTCTTTTGTGTACAATTCGTAAATCACATCATTGGTGTGACTGAGATCATACGTCTTCAAATGATTCATCAAAACATTCTTGTGGATATGAGTAGAAGTTATCTTCTTCTTTTGGACGATCTGGAATGTGAACCCGTTCCTTAGGATTTCCAGTTTGATCGACATGAGCTTCCTTAACTATGGCATTGAAATCATCCCAAACTAATGAACGTCACTGATCAAAAGACTCTGAAGGTATGGAAAGCTAATGCTTCTTTCTCTCACTGATCAAGTTCGAAAATTGACAGATGCCAAATTTGCCATCCTCTTATCTCCGCTGTAGACTTCTCCTGTCAAAACCGACTTAAAAATGAGTAAAAACCAAAAAAACCGAACTGAATACTAAAAGTTAAAGGCATGAAAATAACCGAACCGACACCGAAACTGAACCGATTAGAACTGAACCGATGAGAATCAAACTGAGTAGAACCAAACTCTTCTCGGTTCGGTTTCAATTTTCAAAAATGAAAACCGAACCGATCCCACCCCTAACTAGGGGTATGTGGCTGGCTGAGCTAAAGAGTAAATGTTTTTGTAAATAAATAATTAAAGTTTAAATTGTTCTTCCATTTAATGCTTCCGCTGTATATATTTAAGAAAGATGATTTTTATATTTCGTTGCTAAAATGTTTTAAATGTCTATTGTTGGAAAAATGAATTTAAGTAATGGATTTAACACTCGATTTTAAAATAAAAGTCTTCCGCTTTATTTATAAAAGAAAAATTTTTAATTTTACGTGATTTTCAAAGGAAAAGAAAATTCGAGATGTTACAGTTAGTATCAGAGCAACAGTGTTTTAAAAACGGTTTTGTAGACTGCCTTCCAGCACAAGTTTCAATGTGGAAATGCTTCATCGACTGTAAGTATTCATTTCTAAAGTAATTATTTTAATGGAATGAAAAATAGTAATAATTAAATGTTTAAATAGAATAATGAACAAACATGAAATCGAGGTGACACGACATTTCTAGGAGAAATTGTGAAAATATTGGATCTTCAAGAGTTAAAAGATGTTGGGAAGTAAGGATATTAGTTATTGGATGGTATGGTTTTAGCTTAAGAAATGATTGCATCAAAGGTGTTTTCTTATATGGATCATGCAATTATGATAGATTTGGTGTATCAAATTAGTATTTTGATAAGTAAATAGATTTTTAGTGCGGTTAAGATGGATAAATTATGGTGAGTAGTTATATTATTGGATTAAGAAGAATGAATCCTTTGGATAATAAGTGAAAGAAATGTTTACGCTAAGCAAATTTCGAGGACGAAATTTATTTAAGGGGGGAGGATTGTAATATCCTGATTCTCCATAACGAAAATTAAATAAGGAAAAGAGAAATCGGAGGAAAATCTGGATATTAGTCTATTCGGATAATTTAGATTATTGGGATGTTATTTATAACAAATATTTAGATAATTATTGATGGAAGAGAATTATTAGAATTAATTAAGTGGAATATTTGGTGAATAATTAATTAAGTGTTTATTTAATGGAGAATTAAATTGAAAAGAAAATCGAATAAATTAAATTAGATGGATAATTATTATCAAGAAATATTCAGAATAAATAAAGAATAGAAATTGAGTCGATTAGTGTACGATAAATATAAAATATAATAAATGAATAATAGATTAATAAAATAAATAGTTAAATGAAGATTAAAAATATAAAAGGAAATTGAATAAATGAAATAAGTAATGAAATAACTATTGTACCTAACTAAGGAGTATGTGTCAACATCTAGGGGAGTGAAGTAACTATTGTGCCTAACTAAGGGGTATGCGGCAACATCTAAAGGAGTAAAAATTGTGACGACCCAGTTTTTCATAACCTTTTGAAATACGTGAAATTTAAAACTTTTGCAAGACAACTAAAATCCTTCATAATCAGAGTGCTAAAACTGAATCGTCAAACCTATGCATCGAATCTCTTCTTCGCTATCTCATTTGATGACGTAGTTTCCCCTTTAGCGATCCTAACTCCTCATTGTATCTCAGACTATCTACTCCCCTCACCGCTAAACTGCTCAACTACCGCTATTTGATCAACTTGACTTCATCTAAAATGCATCCTCTTGTACCCAAAAGTCAATCAACTTCCGTAATCACGCTCCACACATTCGCTGTGCCACTCTGATTACATTCATTCCAGAGAAAAATCAGTCAAGTTTGACCTGATTGGTTATGGCTCACAACATGATGGGTGTGGTGAATTAAAATAAATGTTTTGTAATCATAAACTTTTATGGGTGTGGTGAATTAAATGTTTTGTAATCAAACACTTATTGTAAGACATAAATTATGTTTTAATATCTACTTCCGCTTGAATAACTCTAATATGTTTTCAAATGAAATTAATTTACACATTTAGAATAAATTAAGCAAAAAATTTTATACCACAATTTTTAATAGTTTTAAATAAACGGGGCGTTACATATGCTCCACTTCGAATGGGAAGTTAATATATTCTTGAACACTCCTAAAGCCATAGGAGTTCAACAATTACTAACGCTTCAACTTCGCCAACATACAGTACACTTCAACTCTCAGAAAGCTCTAGGGTTCAATAATCACTAAGGAAATCGTTGAGAAAATCGCGATGAGTGTAGTGTGAATTTATATAAGGCAAAGGATGCATGACGTTTTGCGGCAGAAAGTTGACATTCTGCAGCGGAAAATTGTCATTCCGCAGAGGAAAGTTAACGTTCTACCGTGGAACATTGTAAATTTAAATTAATATCCAAGTTTCGCAGCAGAACGTAACACTATCCTCTGCTGAACGTCAGTGCTAAAATCTTAATATTTAGCATTGACGTTCAGCAGAGGAACGTGTAGCATTCCACCGTGGAACGAAAATTAAATATTAAATAGCAAACGTGACAGCAATGTTTGCGGCATCTATTTTCCATAGTTCAGTAGTTAAGTTGTTAGCGAAAATACTTTAGTGGTTTACTTATCATTGATAACAAAGTACAATGGTTGATTTGTTAATATCTCTTGTTTTAACTCTCTCAAATCCTTTGAATCTCTCCAAGGGGACAGTTTTGTTTTCACCCTTGCCTAAACCGTGATTGATTTTTAATCTTTTTACTTTCAATGCTTCTAAGTCTCGTTGCATAAGGGCACATAGAACGAAACCCTGATCAAGGTTCAAACCAGAACTATGGGTTTGGTTTTTGTTTGATCTGGTTCTCACCTTTATGATTGGTTCTTGATATAGAAGTCTCGTTTTTCATGGTTTGGTTCATAATTTTGAGTGAAAAAATTAGTTTGAATTGAATCGAATCACGGATTCAAAATTTGACCCAAATCCTGTTCAAATTCAAAACTAACTCATGTTTTGGCTAAAATTAATACAAAAACTCAATAAAACTTGTTTAAATTTAATTTTAAATTTATATATTTCAACAAAATTAATTTTAGGGAAAACGACAAATTAACCATCGTGGTTTACGATCAATGACAAGTCAATCACTATCTTTTATTTTCTAACAAATTAACCATTGACGTATGGGAAAATGACAAAGCAAACATCGCTGTCACGTTTGCCGTTAATAAATTGATATGGAGCCGCAGCGGTCTGTGAAAAGAATGCCAAATTTGGCCTGGATGCCGCTGTGTCTCAGACACTGCTGAGACGCTGTGATTTCCCAAGACGCCATTGCGGCGTCCATCAAAACGCCGCGGCGGCGTCCTACGGTTTGTTACTGGAAATATTTTTTATCACAAAATTGAGGGCTTAAACGCGTGATTTTTGGGCCGAGAAAGGGGGATCATGGGGAAAACCTAATGAAAAGTGATAAATCTCTGAGAGAGCTTCGATTTGATACCTTCTGCAGCCGATTCTAACACCTGTAGCCGAAGTTATGGTCTTTTGAAGTTGAAGAGGTCAAAAATCTAATAAAAACATTGGATTCTTAAAACATATGCATAGGGACTTTGAAGTAGCCATGAAATACTAAAAACCGAGAACTGCTGCAGACTGTGAAGTAGTCATGGATGAAAAACAGAGAGTTTCATGACTACTTCAAAGTCCTTATGTATATGTTTTACGAATCCAATGTTTTTATTAGATTTTTGACCTTTTCAACTTCAAAAGACCATAACTTTGGCTACAAGTGTCAGAATTGGCTGCAGAAGGTATCAAATTGAAGCTCTCTCAGAGATTTATCACTTGTAATTAAGTTTACCCAATGATCCCCCTTTCTCAACCCCAAAATCACTCGTTTAAGCCCTCAATTTTGTGATAAAAAATATTTCCAGTAACAAACCGCAGGATGCCGCCGTGGCGTTCTAATGGACGCGGACGAGGCCGCGGCGTCCAGGCCAAATTTGGCCTTCTTTCCATGGACCACTGCGGCACTATATCAGCTTGTTAATGACAAACGTGACAGTGATGTTTGCTTTGTCATTTTTCCATACGTCAGTGGTTAATTTGTTAGAAAATAAAGGATAGTGGTTGACTTGTCATTGAACGCAAACCACGATGGTTAATTTGTCATTTTCCGTTATTTTTAATTTTAATTTTGGAGGCGATCCAAAAGCAAACTTGGCTCATGGTTTGGTTCGAATTGGTTGGTTTGAGTTCCGATTTTAAAACTTTTGAACTATTAGATCATTGTGTGGTTTCATTTGTTCGATCTTAAAACTAAGGGTCAGAATCGGTCAAGTTCTAACAAGGTAACCGAACCGAACCGAACACTTTTGGTCAGTTCAGTTTGGTTTTAATAAGAAAAAAAATTATTTTATAACTGAACTGAACCGAACCAAAAATTTGGTTAGGTTCTTGGTTCTGTGAAGTGAAAACCCAGGTAACCCAAACCAAACTGATCATTCTCCCTTTGTCACTTCAATCCTTGTGCCATGAGCCCTACCCTACACCACTACCAAAAAAGAAACTGGAAGGTTGTCGGCGTTTTTAGGGTCTCGATGCTTTCACATCCCTCAACTCCCTGTCTCCCTCTCATCTCATCTGTGGACTTCAATCTCACTTCTCTTCTCCCCGAAAACGCGTCCCTCCAACCTTCCTTTCAGCTCTCTCCATTCTCCATCTCAATCTCCTGAAATCACTACCACACGCCGACCCTACTCTCTCTCGCAGTCGTTCTAGTCGAAGGCAGACATCGACGAGTGACGAAGACAACGAACTCTCACCGACCAGCATCTGCTCTCTCTCCCAGATTTGCGATGAACTCTCACTGACGAAGACGGACGTCGGTTCAAAGTCACTAGCCAAACATCGGCAATTTGAACTCACTGACCAGCGTCTCTCGAAATCACTGCCACACGCCGACCCTACTCCATCTGTGTACTTTCTTGTTACGGTTGTCTGCTGTGATTTGCTCATTTCATCGATTGTCTGCTGTACTTTGTTGTTACAATTGTCTGCTGTGAATTGGATAAATCTGTACTTTGTTTCATAAATGTTGAATTATTGTGTTGTTAAGTTTGTATCTTAAATCTGTTAGGTTTGGCATTGAATAAATCTGTGATCTTAAATCTGTACTTTGTTGTTATATATGTTTGTATTTCAAATATGTTATGTTTGGATTGCCTACTATAAATTGATTAAGAACTTCCATATGTTTGGATTTCAAATTTTGAATTAATATGTTGCAACAATTATGCAAGTTTTGTTTGGTGTTAATTGAAAATATTTGTGTTGTTTTGTTAGTATTGCATAATGCAATAACACAATGTGATGATATCGACGAATGGAGGATTTGGATTCAACACCTACCTGTTAGCGTTCTAAGGCAAAATGTTCGGTGTTTCGTTTGTTACTTCGTAGTTTTTTACACTCTTCATCCATGCATTATAGAGTGAGGCATTTTATTTAGGTTGATGATATTTATTCTACTAAGAGATGCGAGATCTAGATCCATTTGTGTTTTGCATTATAGGGTTATGCATTTTATTTAGACTTGTGATATTTTTTTTTCTAGAGAGATGGAATGTTGGGTATTTGTTTTCTGGAGATACGCTGGAATGTTCAGTGTTGGGTAATGGGTATTTACTTTATGGAGAAATAGGAATGTTGAAGTTAGATGTTGATTGTTGAATTAAGCTGAAGAGTGAAGTCTAATGTTGAACTTCACGCTCTGTAGCTGCTTTCAAGGAGAAGATGAACTAATGAACTTATGACTCTGTGAATAGTTGATTGAAGATGGTTTGTTCAACAGTTCGAATGTTTGTAGTGGAGTGAAGCTGCATACTCATTTTTAATTACTTTTGCCAAATTAAACTGAAAGAACCGAACCGTCTAACCGACTTAAAAATTGAGTACAAAACCGAAAACCTAACCGAACACATAAAAATTGAGGCCATGAAAAAACCGAAACCAAAACTAAAATCGAAACTGAAACCGAACCGATTAAAACCAAAACTGAGGTTTGGTTTTCCACGATTCTTAGTTCGGTTTTGGTTTGAAAAATTCAAAATTGAACCGAGTCAGTTCAATTCTAATTTGGCCAAAAAATCAAACTGAACTCAACCGAACCATTCCCACCCCTATCTAAAACCGGCACGAACCAAATAGGAACCACCCCTGTAAGACTCCACAGCAAGAAAATCTCCAAAATTCTAACCAGTGGCTAAGTCAAGATTTTGCTTAACCTAACATTTTATTGAGCCTGATACCATTCTATCACGCTGCAGGAGAAAACCTCTTCTGAACCCAACTCCGAGTGGATTAGCCGTTGCCTTACCAGCCGAGTTCAATCTGTCACTTGCGAGTTGATGCTTTTTTGTTGCTCATATACCCTCGCTGGATCACAATTCTTAAAGGTGCAGAGTGGGCGAATTAACTCGGTCAACTCCGACTCAGCACGCATGGGAATTCCTTTTTCACTGACTGTTTGCGTCGTAGAACTTCTGATTCTCCTACTCTCATCTTCATTTGCGTTTGATGCAATTGCAAAACATGATTTCTCAATCAAAGAAGCCACTGTTTCTGATTTACAACTTGCCTTCCGCGCCAATCAACTCACCTCGAGGCAGCTCGTTGAGTTCTACCTCGCAGAAATCAAGAAACTCAACCCTCTGTTAAAAGGGGTTATCGAGGTCAACCCAGAGGCGCTGGATTTGGCTGAAAAGGCCGACCTTGAGCGGTCCCCGGATCTTCTTTCCGATTTGCACGGGATCCCAATTCTACTTAAAGATAGTATCGCAACTAGGGACAAACTCAACACAACGGCCGGCTCGCTTGCGTTGCGGGGATCGGTCGTGGCTCAAGACGCCGGCGTTGTGAGGAGACTGAGAGAAGCTGGGGCTATTATTTTAGGGAAGGCTAGCATGAGCGAGTGGGCTCATTTCAGATCTTTCAACGCCCCTAGCGGTTGGTGCGCCAGAAGTGGCCAAGGGAAGGTTAGGCTGTTGTTGGCTATGAATTTGCTACCCAAAACCATTTCCTTTCTGACACTCGCTGGACAAGTCAATCTTTAAAAATTAAAAGTTAATTCGCCCAGTTAGATAAATTACACTTTAAGTTGTTTGATCAGAGATGAGATTTTCCTCCTTATTAGCTCCAATGATATTTTGTCTGGCAGAATCCTTATGTCCTAAGAGCAGATCCTTGTGGTTCAAGTAGTGGGTCGGCCATTTCAGTAGCTGCAAACATGGTAGCTGTGTCTCTTGGTACAGAAACTGACGGCTCCATTATATGTCCATCCAGTTTCAATTCAGTGGTGGGTATCAAACCAACAGTTGGCCTGACCAGCCGCTCTGGTGTAGTTCCTATTTCTCTTACGATGGACTCAGTTGGGTAGAGAGCTCTGTTTCCATCTACTGTTTTCACCATCTTTGATCTTTGAACACGGAAAATTTCTGTTTTTCCTGATGGGTTTGACACTCTTTTATGATTTGAATGTTACAGATCCATGGGCAGGACAGTATCAGACGCTGTAACGGTCCTTGAGGCCATTGTAGGCTTTGACGAGGAAGATAAAGAAACTCTAGAAGCTTCGAAATTCATTCCAATTGGCGGATATAAGCAATTTCTTAACAAAGATGGACTCCGAGGAAAGAGAATAGGGATAGTGAGGAACCCATTCTTCAGTTTTGGCCATGGCACTCTCCTCGAGAAAATGTTCGAGGATCATTTCAATACATTGAGGTAAACGTTCAAACCCAGAACCCATTTTCTGAATAACTTGGGATAAGTGTAACATATATAAATCCTGCATTTGAAGGAAAAAAGGTGCGGTTTTGGTGGATCACCTCGAGATTAAGAACATTGATATTATACTTGATTCCATGGAAAGTGGGGAGCAGACAACTTTGCTATCAGAGTTTAAAACAGAGTTGAATGCATATCTTGAGAAGCTCGTGGCTTCACCAGTTAGAACTTTGGCTGATGTGATTGCCTTTAACAACAAACACTCGAATTCGGTAAGTAGAGAAAAATAACGAAACTAGCACAAACCACAAATCGATCATCGAACTAACGATATTTATCGAATGAAACTGCAGGAAATGATCGGAGAGTTTGGACAGGACGTCTTCCTGGAAGCGCAAGCCACAAATGGGATTGGGAAGAAAGAGAAGGAAGCTCTGCTGAAAATGGGTAGGCTAACCAGAGATGGGTTTGAGAGGTTAGTTATGGAGAAGATGCTGGATGCGATTGTGACGCCTGCTTCTGTAGTCACTCCTGTCCTTGCCATTGGAGGCTTTCCCGGAATTAGTGTTCCGGCTGGATATGATGAAGGAGGTGTACCCATTGGGATATGCTTTGGTGGGCTCAAGGGCTCGGAGCCAAAGCTCATCCAGATCGCTTATGGCTTCGAGCAAGCTACCAAGATACGAAAACCTCCATCTTTTATAGAACATGATGCAGAGTTGTAACAGCTTACACATTCAAACCTTATGATAACTTTAACTTTATGTATAATAAATTTATTATAAGGTTTTATGTAGCCTTCGTGCCTGTGCCTTTGTACGCCTTGAGTTTCATTTACATTATCTCTTCTATTTCTTGAGTAAGTGATAGAAGAGGGAGGGAGAAATGACAAAACTTAATGAAGCAATGATATTCATGTCTTTAGTAGGAACCATAATAAGGTTCAGAGCTTCAAAGTAGACTTGATGGGCAGTCAATTGCAAACCACCGGTTCTATTTCCACCCCACGCTCAGTGGCAAAAACCCAAGTTATAAAGATGGTTCTTTTAGAATAATAAATTTTGTGTGTAATTTGTTTACATTATTTTTCAGTCAAAGTGTTTAGAATTTGATCTTTTTTGCATGCAGCTGTCATGTGTAAATTTGATGAATTTAGGTGCCAGTGAATGGTAAATAAGTCAAAAGAATTTAATCCGAGGAATGAGGATTTATTGGAGTCAAAATTTAGTTAACGTTTGAATTTGTAAAATTAAGAATTTAAATAGATTGATTTAGTATATATAATTTATTTTCTATTAATTTTTTTTAAAAAATAAAATAGAGAGGAAAAGAGATCAATTTGGGTGATGAAGCTTCGATTTTGAGTTAATAATGTCGAAATTTCCAATATTTATGAAGAGCTTTCATGGATAAACATTTTATTCTCTTTGTTTTTGCATTCAAGGTTTGAGTTTTTTGTTAAATTTGAATTTAAGATTAGAAACTCAAATCCATGAGTTATTTTTGGAATATATTTGACTCATGAGTTGCTGCCCGAAAATAGTCTCTGCCTTTTTGTGCATTTGTTTGGAGTAATCCTTGTATGATCCTCCTTTTTCACTAAACTTGTTTTACGGTGAAAAACTCGATGGAGCTATTTTAATATTAGTTGTTAGAGTTCAGTGTGACCCAAATTCTAATTGGGTCATGTCGATTTCAGCCCATGCTATGAATTTCAGTATGACTATAGTTTCTTATTTTTCTATAAATATATGTTTGATTCGTAGAACTCAGTGTACTGATTTTGATTAGTGATTTCTCTCCTCGGCCCGTGGTTTTTCACTCGTTTTGGATTTTCCACGTAAATCTCGATGGCCGTTATTTTATGTTTCTCTTTTCTAATTCTATTTCAAATTTCAACAATTGGCATCATAGCGTAGTTGAAGGTTCCTGAAAATTGGGTTTTCGATTTATCAGAGGTATCAAACGAATTTGTGTTATGTTTTTTGGAAAAAGAAGTTTGAAAAAAAAGAAATATTTCCTTTTCTGCCCGCGGTAAGTTCTTAAAGGAGAACATGGGAGCGGACCCTACGAAGGAGAAAACCTAGTCCTTGCGCCATTAGTTGATCCCGAACAAAAAGAGGAGGGGATGTCTTCGACCATAGAGAGGAGAAGAGCTCAACCGACCTTAGACTGCTGCACATCATCCATTCGCCGCCCGTCGTTTACTGCCACACTGTGACGAGTTCTAACAACCAAATTTTGGTGACTTCCCTCCCGAGCACAAAATCACTGTATTTCTGCAAACCCATCGCCAAACCATTGAATTGTGCAGGAAATCTGACTGTGAAGGAAATTATGTTTTCAATCATCCATGGTATATGAGCTAAAAATGGGATGAATTTCCTGAGCAAAAGAAGACTTTTGAATGGTTAGAGGACAAATAAATTGCAGTTTTGTGAGCACTGTATTTTCGGAAAACAAAAGAGAGTCATATTTACTTCAGACACTCACAGTACAAAAGAAACACTATATTATATCCACTCGAATCTATAGGGACCAGCACCGATACCTTCCAAGGGAGGGGTACATCATATGCTGCTGTGATTGATGATTTTTCCAAAAAAATTTAGGTGTTCTTTATGAAGAAGAAGAGTGATGTATTCTCTACCTTCAAGGAGTGAAAAACTTTAATTGAAAAGCAGACATGAAAACAAGGAAAACATCTTCGCACTGATAATTAGTTGGAGTTTTGTTCGAAAGAGTTCAACTCTTTCTGCAGGTCAGAAGATAAGGCATCTGACAATCCCGGGTACTCTACAACAAAATGGTGTGGCAGAGCAAATGAATAGAACTTTAATGAAGAAGGTTCGGTATATGCTTTCAAGTTCTAGTTTACCTAAATCATTTTGGGCTGAAGTTGTTGCTACTGCTTGTTATATTGTGAATTGTTCTCCGTCAAGTGGTTATGATAAGAAAGTTGCTGAAGAAGCTTGGCCTGGTACTTCTGTTGATTATTCAATTTTGACAATATTTGGTTGCCCTGCGTATGCTCATGTTGATAAAGGCAAGTTAGAACTCTAATCACTGAAGTGTGTATTCTTTAGATATAAGTCTGGTGTCAAGGAATGTAAATTATGATGTCTTGTATCCAAGATAGTCAGATTTAGCGGAGATGTTGTATTTGATTAAGCAACTATGTTTGATAATTCACCTTCTAAAGACTTGACATATAAGACTAACCATCTATCTAGTATCGATGTTCAAGTTGAGATTGGAGTAGGGTCAACATCAGAGTCTTCAAGTTAGACCAGCTCCAATAATGAGGGAGATATCTGTAATACCCCGACTTTTCATAACAATATTTAATATAGATAATTAGAAAGTAATTAGAGGTATTTAGATTATTTGGATATTATTAGGGTTAGGGTATTACCAAGGACATATTCAATTGAGTATAAATTATCAGAATTTAGTGGATGATAATTAGTATTAACTAAGGGGAGAAATATGGATTGAACCGATTTGGTTCGGCTCGGTCTGAAAATAAGGAGTGCTCGGTTCTTAGCTAAGAGAAGAATTTAATTAAGTGGGAATTAATTGGGATTAAGATGTAAGAGAATAATTAATTGAAGATTAAGTGAATATTAAGTGAAGATTAAATGAGAAATTAAAAATAATAGAAATTAAGGGGGAGTGGAGTGCTGAACCGGTTCAGCCGAATTGGTTCATGCTCTGCTAGTCCGATTTAGAAATCAGAAGAAAAGGGGGGGGAAATCGGGTCTTGGTGTAACAACTCGATCCTAAGTTTCCCGGATAAACGATGTAATCAAAACGTTGGAAATAAAATGGGTTTGATATCTACATAATTCATCGTTCTATGGATGTTAAGTTGCGGCGTATAACCTCGTAGGCGTTTAATTTGGGCAAGACTTAGAAGAAAATACGAAAATGGATGGAATTATACACTTTAGCACGCCTACGGACGGTATTGTGGACGAATCGTGTCATCCGCAACACGTTTGGGAAGTCTCCCAGCAGTGGGGATGACTCGGGACGCAAAAAGGCGTCCTAAACTCATTGTGCAGTGAGGTTGCGGACGCTGGCTATGGAACTGCGGACGACTCAAGGCAGCGTCCGAATGAATCTGTCTAAAAAATGATGTGTTGTGGACGATGGCAGACGACTGCGAACACATAAAATTCACGTCCGAATGAATCTGTCCAATTTTTGGGACAATTAGGACGACACATTGCGGACGATGCGGACGACGGAACGACGTCCACAACACGGCTGCGGATGGTACGGACACAGTGAGGACGCCATTTCGCTGTGTAAATTTTGGTCTTACGGACGCATGAGGATGACAATACGGCATCCGCACCAGTCCGAATCGCATCAGATCTGCGAGAAATAAGGAAATAAAAGTCAGAAAAATTGACAAAATTCCACGTTTAGCGAGTTACTACTGGCACTTTCGGCGAGAAAGGTCTAGACAGCCGCTCAGTAGCCCACCCTACTTGCACATTTGGTCTCCTTTGTCTTCTAGGTAAGTCTCCCTCTATTTCTTCCCCACTTTCTTCTCCTCCGTAGTGTTTTTGGTGTTGGGAGAAACGTTGTGTTTTGGTTGTGTTTTTGGTGGTGGGAGAAAACTCTGCTGGAAGGGAAGAGCTGCTCACGGGAGGTTCAATTTCAAAAGGTAAGGAATGAGTTGTCTTGGCTTTATGCCCTACACCCAAGAATTGTTGAGTGAGTTAGTTGTTTCTCTTGATTTGGTTTTGTTTTCTGTAGTTTACCACTTTCTCTTTTATAGATGTATGAATGTCTTGTAGGAGTGTTTGTAGGAGGAATGTTTAAGAACGAAAGAAAAGTATGCCTAAGTTCTTGACAGCTTTTCCTAAGTGATGACAATGATGATTCCGTGTTTCCTCTATTGATGTAGTGATGTGAAAGACGTAAATGCTAGATAGTCAGATTTTATGATGAAAGAAGTAGAAACGTTGGATAACTGATCAATGCATCCTGTTCTGTTTTGAATGGCTTTATGTAGTGTTGAATGAAGTTCTGTTTTCTTCCTATGTTTTCCTGCAAGAAATCATTTTGTTCCTTCAGTTATGCGAAGCAAGTTAAAAACATGATGATAGATCTGTTTAAAAATAGGTTTGGCCGATTTAAAAGCATGTTTGTTTCCTACTGTCTAGTAACCATCACATAGTGATTCAACGTATGTTTCATTATTAAAACGAATAGGATCACTGCTGTATTCATATGATTATAGTGCACTTCGTTGTATACTTTTCGCTATTTCTGTTATGGGTAAATTATTCATTAGGAAGCATGCTTTTAGGTATTGCAAGAAATCATTAAAAGTATGAATTATCAACTAAGGTTTTAGGTATATCAAGCATGCTTCTAAATTGCATCACTTACGCTATTATAATCTGATATGAATAGTTGTTGTGTTCAACGAAGTCAAGCATGTTTCGCCAGATGGTTGTCTTGTTTTACGTTAACAGAATTAATAAGCATGCTTTGTCGACATTCATTGCTATACAGTGTCCTTGAAAGTTGAATATAGGAATAGAAATGCGTTGTGATGATGTAACATGGATAGTTAACCGCTGTATTTCCTTTTGTTATGAAAAGTATGTGATGATGTTCGTTTTATTCATTGTCTAAGGTGTTGATATTGCTTTATATATATATATATATATATATATATATATGTTTCGTTTGTTTAAGAAGAAGTTAGGTTAATAGAAACCAAGTAGGGGGTAGCCTTCGGAATGGTACCCACATGCATGAGTGAGGAAAAATGCTAAGAAAAAGAAATGTTCAGAATGAGCGGGATACATCCACCACCGAAGAAACCCCCTGGCGAGATACGCCAGGAGGGAAAAAACTCTAAAGGCGGGATACGCCTGAAAGAGGAAGAATTCCAAAGGCAGGATACGCCGGAGGAAAAAGAAAGAACCCAGAAGGCGTGATACGCCTGAAAAAAGGAACCAATAGGGAGTTGGGTAGATGGGTAGTCCGGATCTAGCCTAGCTGCTAGGATACACCCTTATCAAGTCGGGAAAGGGACTAGTATGCACACAGGAGATTAGAATCCGTACAGCTATGCCATCTCAAAGGACAACCTCCAATCTCCAGCTCGAAGTACGAGTTAAGAACGAACGAAGAACGAATGAAGAAAACGAACGTAATGAAAGAGTTTGGTTTGGGTGGCCCCCATCCCAAGAAGAACTAAAGAGAGAAATGCATAATTTTTTTCCCCCATCTCCTTACTGGGCGTAAGCTCACTTCTTTACTTGTGGTGTAGGTAACGATGGAAATATACAAGAAGTTAAAGAAGAGGTCATTCCGGTGGAGCCTGCGGTTGGTCCGATAAAGACGCAAATGGAGTAGTAGTACGGTACGGAGAAATGAAAGAAAAGGCAAAGAAATAAAAATTGAGATTGAATGGTTAATGCAGTTTCCCTTTATTTCCTTTACATGGATATTTGAATCGAATGTAAGTTTATTTGGAAGTTTTATTTGGACCGAAAAACCTTGAATTTCAACTATGTTTTAAATGTTGTTTTCTGATATAACTTTGCTAGTCGATTTAAAGTAGATTTCTTGTTTAATTATGCTTCCGCAACTTTTATGAATAATTTCTTTTATGAATGAAAAATGAAAGAATGATTTTCTTAACGATTAAGATTTTGATGCACTCTGATAACCATTTTTCTTTAGAAAACGATTTTGCGTTGTTATATTATCAAGGTTAATGGGCTTTTAAAATGATTAAGAAATCCAGGACGATACACTTGATTAGCGATTTTGGCTGAGAGAGAGAGAGAAAGAGATTGAGACCGAGAAAGACAAGAGAGTGAGACGACGAGGGAGAATCGGGCGCCGGGAAATCTGCAGTTGTAGACTAGAATCGTGGGATAAACTGCTGAGGGTTGTTAAGCGTTTAACCCTAGCCATCTGCGTTTATATATAGCGAGGGAGTGAGTGCGCCGCGACGTGTGTAATCTAAAGGAAATCGGGAGACAGAAGGTGAGGGAGAGCTTTCAGGTGATTGGGGTTTCTTAAGGTGAGGTTTCGACGTGAGGTCGAACCTTCGGGTGCGATTCCGGCAGCGGTGAGGTATTCTCCGCAAGGTAAGGCCTCTGCAAATTTGGGATTTCTCGGCCTCCAATGCTGAGCTGTATGAATCGGTTGAATTGTGATACGTTATTCTTCTGTTTTTCCTTTGATGTGAGCTGCGAGGCGATTTTGCATCTATGTTGTCGTGGGGATGGTCGAATTGGTATTAAGCGGTGAATGATAGTGGCAAAGAGGAAGAAGGAACGGAGGGTTTTTCCCCTGGTGGTCATGCTCCTCGGGTGTTCTTCGGTTCTTCAAGTAACGCTTTGATCCTCCTCATGGTTTTATGGATTTTATGGAAATGAATGTTAGTTTGGATGAGATATGCCTTGTTGAATGAATTTTTGGATTGGTATGCTGGGGATTGTCTCTGTATGTTCAGGTTCAATGTTTATGCTTAGTAGTTGGATATATTACTCTGTTGGGTTTGATATTCACAGTGTGTTGTTGGGGGATATGTTCTACTAATGGTGTTCAATCTTGAGTTCTGTCTTGAGTGATATTGTTGGTTCTGCATTTTAATTTATGCCTTCTGGACTTGGATGGATTTTGTTGAGGAATGTTTGGATAAGTGTCGTCGGTCTATTATGAATTTTAGATAGAATATGTTTGTAACGACCTGGATTTTCATACATTTAAAAATGTGTTAAATTTTGAGAAAAATATATCAGAATGCAAGTCTAGCTGGTAGGAACACTTAAAACATTTCGGAAGTAAATCATTTCAGAAATAAAAACATTTGAGGAAGCGTAAATAATTTAAAGGAAATAAACTAAACATTTAATTACAATTTAGAAATTGAATTAAATTACAACTTAATTATCTCTCACTTTTCATAGTCTGGCCAACTACAAGCTCGCGCGTGTCAATCTCTCATCAACTGCTTCTTCATGGCTCGAAGACTCCGCGTACGTGAGCTTAAAGGCCTAGTAAGGAAATGGTTTTATGCGGGATGAAATGCCTCTCTTTAATTCTTTGGAATGGGTCGGACCCAAACCAATCTTTTAATTACATATATTAGGAATAGCTCGTACGTGGAGCTAGGGATAGCCTATTGGTTTCTAATTAATTATATTAATTGGTCTGGTGTTCCCAATATGGGAAGGATTAATTTTTTTCCTCATTCAAGGCGTGTAGCCACCATGTGGTGGTGTTCCTAATTGTTTCTATCGTTATGATGTCTAAGGCTACCCTAAAAGCACATACAACATACAAGGGAGTTCATATAATAACCAAAACGAACATAAAAATGCACGGCAATACATTAAAGAACAATAACATGCTTTAGAGTTTATAACCTAATTTATTAACATGCTTATATTAATTAACTTGTTTAGAGTAACTAAATTGATTAAATTAACATGCTTAACGAAATAACGATAGGGTTAACATGCTCAACACATTAGTTAATTACACTAGTTATAATCACTCGAATTAAATAGCATGCTCAGGGGATTTATTGACAACAGGAATTATGCAAGGCAACATATCAACAGAGAACATATAGAAAATCATATAGGCTAACACCAACTAACAATAAAGGGACCCACTAAATTGATTACATGATTTTACACAAAAGAAACAATAGCGAGATATCGAAAGTAGAATAGCAAAACGTGGTTATTAATCGACTAATATACAGCAGGAAATAATGATGAAACGAACAGCGAAACATGCTTTTAAACATCTAAAAACAATAGCGAATTACGTCGAAACAGAACAGCAAACACATGCCTTTTTAACGACTAAAATATAGCAGCGTATATGGAAAAACATAACAGCGTACACAGGCTTTTTAGCAACTATAATCAACAACAACTAATAACAAACGAAGTAGCAAAAGACATGCTCCTTAACAACTACAATCTACAACAACAATATCAAACAAGGCAGCGAAATATGCTCATGAACAACTAAGAAAAATAGCAGCAACAATATTCAACAGAACATGCTTGATAATAGTGAACAAACATGGGCTAATATGATGACAGAACAATGAATATAGCATTAGATGGAATGGTAGCAAAACAATGTAACTAACACACAAATCATTCAACATAGGAACATTATAGAGGACTAAAATACAGAGCATTCAAGGATAGGAAATATACACACTCTACCATTAACACAGAGCAACATGGAAATTAACACTAACAAAGCCTTCAAAGAAACAGAGCAGCCCACAACAGAAATCAACAACCAATACAGAAAATCTAACAATAGAAATCATACAACCACAACTCAACAAAGGAATAGCAGTAGAAATCATCCAAAGAAAAGCCAATACTACTCACGCACACATTTGCGGTGTAGGGCCTCCACCTAGCCAAGACACACCCAAGTCTTACCAAATGAAGAACACACAAGCAGGGACAGCAGCCCCAAGGCTCACGCAGCAGCAGCTCCAGACATGCTTTAAAACAATAGACGTGGTATTAAAAAAACTATAGACATGCTTAATATCTTATATAGCAGTAAATAACGAAACGTGCATATCCTATGCTTGCGATGTAGGGCTCGAAGACCAAAGCACACACATATCACTTATCTCGTTTCCTTAAAGCGTTCAACACTTAATGCTATCTTTCTTCCTTTTTAGTACCTTCACAATTAGAAACATTCATTCATTAATATTTGCCAATTAAGAACCCCCAACTTTTATAATATTATTCCTTTTTTATTATTTAATAATTTAACTACCGTTTAACGGTTTCCTTTAAATTATTTTATTAATTTAATAGTCAATAAAAAGATAACCTTAATTTATACATTTTCCCCTTAATTATAAATCATTCAATTAACCGATATTTATCCATTTATAAATATGCCTACCAAATACCATAATCAAATCCAATAACAGTGCTTCACAGTTAACAACCATAATCCTTTTATCCGTTTTAGAGCAATCAACCAATTAAAGAAAACTCATTTTTATACTCTTCGATTTATCATATAATATCCAACATACAAAGCATTTCCAATCCAACAAGGCCAACACCATTAATCATTTTACAAATTCCATTTCTTAACTTAACCAAAATAGTGAACTTTCCACAATTGCTCACGACCATAAATATCAGAAGAGGGTATTACCACACATCCAGAAATTACAGAACATTTATCTTTACTTTCTCATTGCATGACAACTCATTCTAACAAATTTCTCAAAACTGATATTAGCAAGCAGAGTATATGTCACCCAAATGTTCATTAACAGAATAACCACCGACACAGTCAATAACTAGAATAATTACAGAACATTAATCTCCTCAATTTGAACTATCGGTTCATTCCAAAGAAACAAAAAGCATATATCCAACATTTTCATCAACCAGATTCATTAACAGAGAGGAATCACTAAAATCCTTATGCATATCATCCAAAGTAGTAAATAACACAGAACCAATTCCATTATCCAAACATAATGCCCCCCAACCAAAACAACATAATAAAACTCCAACAGTATCCCACGGCAGAATCCAAACTTAATAACCAAAATTATACCAACAACATTCAGCAAGCTTTTATCTTCTACCTCAACTGCATATCAACATAAATCCATAAAACTCCATAACAGAGTGAAGGAAATCACTCACCAAAGAACACCCGAAGCAGCAGCGAGGGAACCGGCCACCCGAGCACACTGTCCACGTTCAGTCTCCCATCACCAGTCACTCACACTCGGTTCACAGAGGAATTGCCAGCCAACGCTCACACAATCTCCTGTAATTAATTACAGACGGCAAGTTGAAATGCTTAACAAATTATCCCACAATTCAAGCGATGGGTGCAGATTTTTAGGCCATTTCTTTGCCGCCCACGTCTTGCCATCAAATCGCACGTTGTCGTCCTTCACCAGGCAGGAACCAGCGGACTGGTTCGGATCGAACTGCAGCCAACCTCCAGCCAATTCCACCACGAATCGAAGCCCCTTGCTCAAGGCATTCATCGTGCAGCTCGCTGCCATCGTCGCCGTCGTCATTCCATCCCTGCCAATCGTCACCAATCAGCCGAAACCAACAAAACATCATTCGAATGCAACTCACCTCAACCCGGAGTTGCACTGAACCAAATTGCGGACCCTTAGTCATTCACCATGTCGTCTCCCCCGAGCCATCCGCAACAACTCACCCACCGAACATCGCCACTCGAGCCCGAGCCTGAGCTTTTGTTATGGTTAGAGATAAACAAAAAGGAAATGTAAGAATTATTCTGTATATATTGCAGGAAGAAATCAGCAAGAAGAAGGAAATGTATTAATATTCAAGTGAGAAAAGAGAGTTATAGGAGAAGAAGAAGATGATGATGATGAAGATAGAGAGAAAAGAGTCCAGAGAAGAAAGGAGATTACAGAGAGAAAGAGAGAGAGGGAAAACAGACGGGTTTACAGCTTTTTCGACAGACCTCCCACTTTGCCCTAATCCCGTATATGATAAATTGAAGATGATCATTCTATCCTGCAAGTTAGAGCCACGTACGCAATACGGAGACTGCCACATAGGCAGTAAGAATACACCACCATAACAATCCACCCCCTTACAATATACTTGTACCCAAGTATATAAAATTTTGTAAAAATCATCTTCTCTGTCATCACAATGACTTCCTCAATTCCTCCAACTATATAAAATAATTATTTTGGAAAATCATCATATTTCCCATCCAATACTCCCTGGAAACCATTGATATTGTCTTTTAGCTCGACGTAATTACCAGGGACACCATGAAGACTTCACCTGCATGGAAAGGCTGGCTTAAGAACTGTTGAATCTTACGGGCACAAGCAACCATCAAATTTTTATCTTCAGATTCATCTTCGTCCGACCAATCAATTCCTAACTTTTGCTTGAAGTGATGATGGTTAGATCTTTGCCAAAAATGGATGTGCTGAATCTGATCCTTTGAGTAAACAACCAAGCTAACTTCCATGATAGCACCATCAATTTCAAGTCTGAATTCATGGTTGCCCAATTGTGTTGTTTTGATCTCCCATGCAGGGGTGTTCTTTCCATCCTCGATTAGGTAACTCCCATCCAGTTGATAGGTGACTGCAAGCCTTAAAAGCTTTGAGCCAGTATCCTCATATTTATTGCATCACTCAAGTTTGATATCATGTCCAGCATAGTGAGGGACCCTGAAGGCAGAACAAGTATACCATATTGATAGGGAACTGTTGCCCCCACAGATATTTTCCTTCATCACAAATTCTTGTTTTATTTTGACAACACATCCAGCTACCATGCTAGTTGTAAGTCTAGCAGCATCATAAGCTTCTTTAGCTAAAGCTAAATTAGAAGGATCGACAAAGAGGTCATCTTTAAAGCGGTCAATAAAATGGGTTTCCACATTGCCATTTTCAAATGCCCAATGGTTAGTAAGTTTCAGAAGGGAGGTGATGTTGGTTGGCGAACCTGCAACCTTAAACTTGGATAAGCAATCCTTCAGCTTTACTAAGGCTGCAGCACGATTTTCCCCCCAAACAACCAACTTAGCAATCATAGAATCATAGTGCATACTAACTTCATTTTCTTGTTCAACTCCAGTCTCAACACGAATAGATTGAGATTCAGGAACAGGCTGATAATGGTGAAGAACGCCAGTGGCTGGAAGAAATCCTTTTGACACATTTTCTGCATAAATTTGGACTTCAAAAGCCTGGCCTAATAAAGGCACTCACGACTAAATCAAGGGAAGAAGTTCTCCATTAGCATCAACAGCGTGGCTTTTTTGCTTGTATGTTATCAGGATGGTTCTTAAAGTTGGTTCATCTACTTTCATATATCTTGCAAGCTTCCCCCGAGAATACACCTTCAAAAAAGTTCGATCACCTGATAATAGTTGCTGCTTCTTCACTTCATACATGAATCATTTCAAGTGAAGTTGATAAGCATCCTGGTTATAGTTTATAAGGGGCTCCTCAAAACTTGGGACTGAAGGTGTTATGAACTTTGGGCAAGCATCTGAGAAGAGCTCATCATAAATAGAATATGTTTTATCATCATATCTTTGCATTCTATTCATCTTTTCGCCATATTTTTCTCGTAACTGAGCATTCTCCGTTTCTTCAACAAGCTTCACTTGAGGGCAAAGTGAAAGACATATTGCCAACAATGCATACATCTGCTCCTTCTTTTTCAGTATTTGTTCATATTGACGAGATTTCTGATAGTCTTGCTTGGCTTTATAAATGAATAAAAGAATCTTATTAAATTCACGAATTCCTTTGACATACCTTCATAACATCATATTGGAGAATCTAAAATGATATATGGTACTTATATGGCTCCCAAGAACACTTGTGTAAACATAATGTTGACTAATGTCAATGGCAAGTATGCACTTTAAACCAGTATGATAATCAGCCAAAAGGCAATGAACACACAGCAATCCCACCATGCTGAAATACCCCAACACCTTCAATGAACACGTACCCAACTGCAATGGCAAATCATTTTGTTCTAGAAGTTTCACAATCTCTATCATGACGAATATTCCCCATAAGAAATTTGGAAGAATTATGTGCTTAGGAGCAAGCATCCGCAATTCTTCAGATGAAACACTATGTGAAGACAATTTGGATAGTTTTTTTCTTGTTGATTTATAATTCAAAATTGTACCAATTAATATATCAGTGTCCTTTGGGGGTCCTGTCACTAATCGTCTTGATATTGTAGACCTTCTGAATAGATTTAAAACTTTTCTTCGGTGACTCCTCAATCCTCTTAGAAGTATCAAACAAAGCAGCTAAAACTTCATGTTGAAGATTGTATGTTGTCTTCCCATGTTCTGTTGATTCTATGCCATTTGTCTTTAAAGTGTTATTTGCATTACCTCTATAACCATTAGTCTCTTGCGATTCTGATCTTGAAATAGGTTCTGACATGACAGAGGACTTAAAGACAGAATCCTTCCTTTTGTCCAAAGTAATTGCTGATAGATCAAGTAATTTATCCATGCTCTTTTGCCAGTCATATCCAAAGCTACAAAGAACTTGTGGATCACATCTCTGTCCAGCTTGAACCCATCCCCGAGCATTTGGAAGAGAGAATCCTCCATATCCTGTGACAGAAACTGGAGCAATGTGAGGGACATCTTCTCCAGTAATATCTGCCAAAGCAAGCGAGCACACCCCTTCAGTTATCTTTGGCTGTTCATCACTCACCAAGGAGTCGACTACCCATTGAGGAGCATTTCTAAAGGTATTCATCGGTCGAAGTGGTTGCGGTTCAATAGAACTCGATGCTCCCACGGGGTCCAGTAAAAATCCTTGTATGGAGTGAGAGTCCTGGTACCCGGGCTGTTGTTGAGTAAGCAAGGACAACATCGCGTCCAATTTGGCCGAAATATTCTGTTTCAATTTTTGAAACGAATTTTCCAATCTCTGAAACAAATTATCCAGCCGTTTGATAGTTTCATCGTTGGATTTGAAGCGTGATTCTGTCATAAGAATCGGTGGCTCTAATACCAATTATTATGGTTAGAGATAAACATAAGGGAAATGTAAGAATTATTCTGTATATATTGCAGGAAGAAATCAGCAAGAAGAAGGAAATGTATTAATATTCAAGTGAGAAAAGAGAGTTACAGGAGAAGAAGAAGAAGATGATGAAGAAGATAGAGAGAAAAGAGTCTAGAGAAGAAGGGAGATTACAGAGAGAGAGAGGGAAAACATACGGGTTTACAACTTTTTCGACAGACCTCCCACTCTACCCTAATCCCTTATATGATAAATTGAAGATGACCATTCTATCCCCCAAGTTAGAGTCACATACGCAATAAGGAGACTGCCAAATAGGCAGTAAGAATACACCACCATAACAGCTTTCCCCTTTGCGTCTTCCCTCACGCTCTCCCTCTCGGTCTCCCCCCATTTCTCCCGATCGCTCTCTCTCTCTTTGTTCCTCAGGAAATGCAAACCTAATTCATTTCCTCTTTTGATTTATCTTCCAGACTAGCCATGAGCTTGAACCGGTTCAACCCCTTCTCTCTTCTCTTATTTTTATTTCCTTTTTAATTCATCATTTAATCTTCAATTAATCATTCTCTCACATTTTAATTCCAATTAATCCTCACTTTCTTTTCTTCTTTAATTTAATAACTCAATATAATACCTACTAACTTATCTCTAATTATAATCTAATAAATTCTGTTAAATTATAATCAATTGAATACGTCCTTAGTAATACCCAATAATTATTTAATTAATCCGATTACCCCCAATTATTCTCCAATTATTTTTATGAAATCCCGTTATGAAAAGTCGGGGTATTACAAAGATTTTGCCCACGTCCAAGTTCAAGCATTGTTTGAGCTTGTTGGTATTAGCTGTTGATTTCGCATCAGGGCTTTTGTGGAAAAGAAGGTTTGCTAGAATTTTAAAGATATATTTTATAGAGTGAAATTCGCGTCAATGTGGAGATTGTTAGAGTTCAGTGTGACACGAATTCTAAATAGTACAGGTCAGTTTCGACCCACATTAGGAATTTCAGTATGACTAGGGTTTTCTGTTTTTCTATAAATATATGCCTGAATCACAAAACTCATTATTCCGATTTTGATTAGTGATTTCTCTCGTATGTCATGGTTTTTCAACCGTCTTGGGTTTGTCACGTAAATTTCAATGTCCGTTATTTTCTGTTTCTTTTTTTTTTTTCGATTCTCGTTCGAATTTCAACAGTTTTCTATGTTTACAGCCACATTTTCTGATTCATCATTGGTGACCAATGGGGCTTGTTTCTTACAACATGAAAAATAATTTTAATGATTTTATACTCACGCATGACATTGTCTTGATCATAATTTTGACAAGAAAAGATAAAACTAGTTTTATATGCATTGCTTTTAATGTAAGTTTTATATTGAGTTAGTTACTCACCCCAACTACCTCATCCATCCTAGGTAAAAGCTAGACTAACCAGGAGTAGTAGTGTGGTAGTGGATTCCCCTATTTCCCTTATTTCGTTTTAGTGTTTTTATTTGTTTCCGGGTGAGAACTTAAGTATTTATTTGAGCCAGTATAAAAAAAAAATTGTATGATATTTGAACTTTGAGTTTGATGAACAGTGTTTAATTTATTTAAGCTATTATTTCTCGTGAACACTACGTGAGCCTAAGTTCATCTCGTGTAGGCTACGACTTTGATTTGTTTTCAAATCAAAGTTGTGAACTAATTCTTGAGCTGGGTGATCAGGTTTTTGTCGATGATCATGTTACTAAACCCAACATTTCTATTAAACCCATCTCTAAATTGTGACACAAATGCTCAAGCAGAAGAAACAAAAAAGTTGTCTAGTTTCTTCGAGGCGTCAAGAGCTTGGCTTAAAACCAGCAATGGACTAGGAGTTCATCGTAATGCAATGGTAGCTCTATCGACATATTGGGCAAGAATCCAATTATGGGAATATGTGAGTGGTCAGTCACACATGAGTTTTCCAATTCGATCCTACTTGTTAAAAGTGATTGAATAGAACTTATCTTATAAATTTTTAGTATTATGGTATTTACATATGTATTTAGTCTTATGTTTACTATAAATGGTTTTCCAAATTCCAGGTGTGACAATGTCTTTGCCAATACACTTCGTCGAGCCATGACACTTGATCCCAATTAAGCAAAAAAGGGTTAATTTTGACATTGAAGATTAAATGTGTTAATGTTTTTCCTATTGAAATTAATAAACAATAATGTGAGAGAGACGTGGTTGGCGAAGGGGTAAACCCATGGGCAGTGTTTGTTGACTGAGGGAATTTAGATCAATTAGAGACTGTGACCGGTGAAGATGAAGCCGCAAGGCAATTAGAGACTGTGACCATCCTCCTTGTGGACTCAAAGGCTTCCTTACCCACGCGGGAAGATTACCTTTCCTATCTTCTACTCTCACTCTGGGTACCGCCCTCCCTCCCGGAAATATGCATGAGCAGAAATTATTACTTGACAAGACAAGATCTGCAGAACTGTCCTTTATGAAACAAATTTTGCCTTGTAATGCATAGTATTTTTTTCAATCATTGTCACAAAAAGAGGCAAATCCTAAACCAAGTACTGTAATTTTCTACCAAGTTTAGGAACATGGCCCATCGTCATCAGTAGGAGAACTCACCTGGGTATTGTCTTTGGACTTGAATCCCATCCATTGCATATAGCTCAGAATTTAGTGATCGGAGCACGGGTCTTCGAGTCAACTTGCTTATTCAAATCAGCCGAAAACCCCACCATTTGCTCCATAAATGAAGCCTCGTTTTGACCATAAAACTTGCCGGCACTTACTCAGATAATTCTCAGAAATTGACGTTTATTTTTAAAGTAGGATATGGTTAGTATCCATCCACAATACCAACGATTCTCTCTGATGTTGAAACAAAGGGAACGCTGCCTGAATCTCCATAAAACGATTCTACTCCCCGGAGTCCAAATTCGAGCAGCCATGCAAATCAAAAGGAAACCATTTAAGAAGCATATAGCATCCATTTAACAGGTTTCTAGTAAGCGTATACTGAATGATAGAGTCAGGAAGAGAAATACCCAACAAAGAAAAACATTGATTAGCCAGTGCCAGCACCAAGGGCAAACTACAAAAACTTTGCGAAAGCTAAAAGACCAACACTTCCTCTAACACAAGTAAATTCATACCCATAAAGATTAAGATTATAGACAATGATATTTGACAAGATGAAGATGGGTAATAGCTCAGTGAGAACAAGAACAAAATACCTGCATCTAACAAGGAAGTTAAAAGCACTACCACCAAGCCAATATATTTGTGAAGAAAAGACAACTTCAATTCCTTTTATTTTCCATCATCATAAAAAATGCCACTGCATCTATGAACTGAACAGCTCAATGCCTAAACTACTGATGAGGATAACCGAGAATCTTTTTCACGAGAGGAACAAGACCAATCAATGCTATTTGAAGCTGTTCTGAGCTGTTTAAGCGTATGCTTACTTGCCCAGCTCCTTTATTATTCAAATTGGCCCGACCGATCAAAGTTGTTGTTCGTCCAACGGGAATTTGGGACTGTATATTGCATCCAATGGCAAGATCTCCATGCCAATCCATAACAGATAACCCAAGAGTCAATAGTGATCGACCCAAAGGATAATCTTCGTCCCTCAATTGGGCCTCAAGACTGCCTCCATAAGCAACATCTTCCCTACTAGCCATTCCACCTCCAGTTATAACCAATCTGAATCTTTTACTGGCAATCAATTTGTTTTCTACTTTCACTCCAGCAGACAAGGTATCACCCAAGAGAGTGGCCGAAATACCTGCAATAGCCTTATTCTTCCAAAAATTACAAAATATTCTCTCAGCACGTAAAGTATAAGCCAAGTCCTTCCCAACAGTCTGCATATCAAAACCAAAAGAAGTTGCTTTCCCTTCTCCATGCTTTATTGAACTGGTCATTTCCATCTGAACATTAGCATCCTTCTTATCCTTGGTAACCTGACCCGAAAAGGATAAGGGAATTTTTTCTTTAAAGACAAACAGTTTTTCTACATTTATACCTTCATAACCAACATCATGATCCCAAACATGTGTTTCTTGTACTGGCCTTATCAGCCATTGGTTAGACGAATCAAGATAACGATATCGATGAGTAGGATTATCAGAATCAAATGAAGCAGGTAGTGCTAAATCTGGCATGGGAACTGGTACTGAGGCTGCACCATTACTTTCTTCTTCTATATTCTCAGCGTAGTCAGTTGGCAGATCCTTCATCTGAGCTGCCATTTTCTTCATCATTCTTTGCCGGCTTTTTTCTTCTTTTAGTTGTTTCTTCATAAACAGCTTTTCCCTATATTCTAATTCGTCAAAATATGCCTTCTTTTGTTCCTTGGAAAGTTTAGCAACTTCAGCCTTCATCAATCGTTTAAATGGTGGCAGCTCCTCGTATTCTGATCCGCCTTCAGAATCTGAGGATCCATCAATTTCGTCCTCAAGATCATCCCCGTTGACAAACAGCTCCTCAGGAAGTTTCACCAATGGTCTTGATTGAAGTAGGGATGATAGCAGAAACGGTAAAGGAGGAGCCCTTGATCGAGCTGTGAAAGGCCGTCCAGGAGGACTGTCTTGAAGCTTCAACAGTGCATTTGCTTCGGCCAGAATCTTTGATGCAAAAGACAGAAGCAACAAATGAGGCTTCCATACCTGACCATTTGGCAAAACTCTTTGCCCAGCTCTGTTTGTTCTGCATGCGGAGTGGTTCTCCACCAGTGACACAGAGTTCATGAGCCGCATATCCCCAGCTGCCTGACGAATAGCTTGCTGGACAACATGAGTGCGTTGAGTAACAAACATATCATAGCTAGAAGCTGTACCATTAGGGCCATCAGGTGGAGCTGAGGCTGCATGAGTGAAAACCACGATTGCATTAAACCAAATGGACGGCCCAAATATTTCAGTGATGGTTCGCAAGAGTGGCACGTCACTAAAATCCCGGTTTTGCACGTCCAACCTGTCAAGATACAATACAATATCCGGAGGTGTTTTCTTGATAAAGCGTTTAACAGAAAGGAGAATCTTTTCATTCTGGCGCTGATCAGACCATGAGATCAGAAGGCCTGGTGTGTCAATAACGCGCACCTTAATACCCTGCACAGTACCCACAACATCCTGAACTTTCTTTGTACCCATTTGAAAAGCATCCGTGCTGAACTTAACTTCATCAAAAATGGAATTGATAGTTGCACTTTTGCCAACGCCTGTCTTTCCCAAAACCATAATTGTACAAGAAAAATCAGGTGGCTCTTGCCCAGCTGCCTCAAGCTGCTCTGCCATGGCACTGGCACGATCAAAACTGAAGGCACCAACCCGGCCTCCATTTCTTCCTCGCAATTGCTCGGCTAAACCCAGACGATATAAAACCTGTGCAACAACGACATTATGTGGAGTCTGACCAAGCCTATATGCAAGACGCAGAAATTTCACCCTTATCATTTGGAGCTTTTCACGAGTCTCATCAATCTCCACATCCTCTCCATTAGAAGAGTCCTCAATTTGTTGAGTCTGCATATGCGAAACAGTACCATTTACTCGAGGCTGTTGGGCAGTCCTTGGTGCGGGCTCTAATAATGGAGCAGCACGCCCAAGGCCAGCAGGACAAGCAGGAAAGGGAGCAGGATTTGGAACTTTTTCAGATGATGAAGGTAAAGGAGGTGAAGGTTGGATTCCTGCATCTGTATTTGGGCGAGTGCCCTTATTTTCTTCCAGAACCTTACCCTCTGCCTTTTCAACTTTCTCAATGCCAATATTATGTTTGCCATAATCATCAAGTTGCTGACTTTTGTCAAGTTGGTTATCCATCGCAATCAAACCAGTTTTACCATCCTGAATCTTAGCTATTTTTTCATCCTTTACCTTCACAGGAGACTGAGTTCCATTTTGGGCCTCATCTTCCCAATCATTCAAAATTTTATGCAGATCAGCTGAACTATTTTTTTTTCCATGCGTTTCCCCATTATGGTCTAAATCCACTCTCGAGTCACTTGCGTGTCCATTATGCCCTGAATCTACCACAACTGAAGCATTGTCCATTTCCTTGACATTGTAATTGTAACTTAAATCTTCACCTTCATACCTTGAACCAGAACGGGCAATGGAATCTCCAAGTTCCTCTCTTTCTTTATCTGGGAATTTTACATCAATGTCAGTAAGATTATAGTTAACACTGAGTTTTGCATTTTTATTGCCTAGAAGCTCTAGATGATGGCCACTCTTGCCATTTCTTAACTCGCCTGTTGGTTCTTCGTAACGTTCCAAAGTCGCTTTGCTTTTGCCCGCATCATTTACATTATCACTTTGATCAATAATAATCTCACTGTTAGACTCAATGCCTACATTCATACTATTTATAGTCTCACCCATTGTTGCTGGCTCCTCAATCGCTACACCAGATTTAACATCCTCAATCTTATCCACATCATCCAAACTTTCACTCTCATTCCTAGCGGCTGTTTCAGAAAACTCTTTTCCCCAATCTTCGCTCCTACCTAATCCATTGTGTGACTCATTGAGCTCAGACTTTTCGTCCTTCTCGGGGACTTCCTCATCAACTATACTTGTCACTATGGGCTCTAAAACAGAACTTCCACCATCCACATCTTTCCCCTTCATGGCAATTAAGGTGGGTTCCTCTTCATTATGGACCTCCTCCTTATTTTCCCCTGCCAAATTTAAAGCTTCAATTACTGCGTCAAATTTATCAACCGCATTAGAAAAGTAAGGACTCTCCAAAGCCACGCCAGCTTCAGAATCCCCAACCGGTTCCTCCTCTACTACTTCATGAACAACACTGTCTGCAGAGTCAGATTTCATCCTCTGTTCCAGAAAATGCTCTTCTGCATTCACTGCATCCTCAGAGACAACTCTCTCCTCCACCCTCTCCTCAGGAGCATTCAGACTCTTTGTCTCTTCCACTGGCAAGCCATCGACAATTTCAACTCCAGTTTCCATAAAAAAAAAATCCTCAGCTTTTGCTTCCAACCTTCTAGATACACAGACGAATTTAGTCGGACGAATGTAATCCACAAAAAGGCAATCTTACAATCACATAGCAAACTAGAGACTACAATAGAAAACTAAACTTTACATTTTACATCCAAAAACCCAAATTGAAACGGACGATTTTCTCACATTTTCAAAACGAAATTCCATCTTAACGCAATAATCAAGCTTTATCCTTTCTCGTCATTGCCAAATATTCGGCCACACCGACCAGATCCTGACATTGATTGCGCAGTTTTTCTTAGGGTTTTTTTCATCTTCCAGCAAGCAGATAGCATAAAATGAATTACCAAGAAAAGTCAAAACTCACCCGGTTAATAGAAAGCGCAGATAAAGAAACAGAGGGCCTTGAGAGAGAGAGAGAGAGAAAGAGAGAAAGGCTCTGTGATAGTCCAAGTAGAAAAGAGAGGGATCTTTCACATGCTTCCTTTGTGTGCAGATGAACACGTGGAAAAGAGCTTTAATCGACGGCTAAGATCGCTAAAACTCCTCGAATCCAAAGGTAGAAAAAGTGTCATCGAAATCATCGTGAAAAGTTCCAACGGTGATGAAGTGGACATCAAAATCGTCTGTTCAAAACCAACTTAAAGAGGATTTAGGACCGTCCGATGCAAAGGTTGATCTATGATCATGGTGGTCTGTCACCTCACAGTAACATCTTAACTTCATATAATTGTTTGGTTGTTGTGGAAAAACAGGTGACAACTCCAAACCTCCACTGCAGTACTCCAACAACTAATGACCAAATCTTAGATACAATGATGTTGATCTTATTGTATGATGCATCAAAAGGCTATGCCTTGAACCACTCAAAAAACAAGTAATCACATGGCACCCTAATTTCAATTTGACACATATCGAAATGATATATGGGTATATGCAAGAATTGTCGAGTTTGATAATACAAGTAGTATAATCTATTTCATCATTGCTTGTGAACACATGAAAATTCATAAAAAGCCTACATTTCAGTTGCTTCAGCTATAATTGTTAGATTGACTCACGAGCTTAATAAAGAAGTAATTTCATCAGGGTAAGTCTCATTGGTTGTACGGTGAGTTTTTCAATTTTTTACAATGGTTTCTATCTTTTGAAATTTGGGTGAAGATCTTGGCTTAATGGTCTAAGTACGTTATGTGTTGTTCTTTTATATAAGCGGAGCTTTAAATATCATTTTATCATAACCTAAAGTCATTGTGGTTAAAGGAATCGCTTGTGTCGATAGTTATTTCATTGTTAGTGTGTAAAGTTGGTAAAATAATGTGATGAAGGGCGTAGATCTTCAATTGTTGATTATCTCGAACACTACGATGAAACATGTTGGTCAGTTGTTAAGATGTTGAGTTACGTGGTGACGTGACGTTGTTCATGACCAAACCCTTCAATGAGAGGTTATGGTAAGACAGTGATATAACTTAAACATAATTTGTTAATATGTAATTTGAGATTAGTTAATTATCTTATGACTATTTATGTTAGATATAAAAGTGAATTAATATGTTTTTAAATAATTATATTTTAGATATTATAAAATGTGTTTTTATATGATTTTGATTCTTTGATGGGTGGTTGCCTCTCTCGGTAATGGACATCTCTCTAATGCAATGTCAAAGCAAAGCTGGGATTTCAGTGTCTCGCCCGCCTCAATTTTACGCCTGCTGATGCTACTCGAACTAGACGCCGCCGCCGCCACCGCCACATACGGCGCTAATTTGCGATATATGAAGGGTTCCATTTCACATGGTGTTCCTCTGCAATGCCCCCAAAATCTCCTCCGCATTTCGTATACGGCCTAAGAGACGCAAACTTTCCAAGCTCCCCTGCGTGGGGAAGGCCCTCCTCAGCCTCGCTTCCAGAGGTAATCTCTCAAGTGCTCTCTCTCATCTGGACTTATTAGCGAGCAAAGGTATTCGGTTGCCCTTTCGAGTGATTGCTCAACTCTTGCAACGCTGCGGCAACGCGAGATCTCTTAGAGAAGGGACATGGATTCACCTTCATCTGAAACTTACGGGGTTCAAACACCCTACAATTTTTATATCCAACAATTTGATTAATATGTATTTTAGTTGCGGAAACGACGCACAGGCACGCAAGGTGTTCGATAAAATGGCTGCTAAAAACTTGTATTCTTGGAACAATATGCTTTCTGGGTATGCGAAATTGGGGAGAATAAAACCAGCGAGGAAGTTATTTGATCAAATGCCAGAAAAGGACGTTGTTTCGTGGAATACGATGGTGATTGCCCATGCAAAAATGGGGCACTATCACGAGGCTTTAAGACTTTATAGCGAGTTTCGAAGAAAATCAATTGGATTTAACGCGTTCAGTTTTGCTGGTGTTTTAACTCTTTGTGTAAAGTTCAAGGCTTTTCAGCTTACTAGACAAGTTCATGGGCAGGTATTGGTTGCTGGTTTCTGGTCTAATGTAGTACTTTTGAGTTCAATTCTCGATGCTTATGCAAAATGCGAGAAGATGGAAGAGGCAAAGAGATTATTTGACAACATGCCTGTGAGGGACGTCCTTGCTTGGACCACCATGGTCTCTGCCAATGCTAAATTTGGTGACATGGAATCTGCAAGTAAATTGTTCGATCAAATGCCTGAAAAGAACTCTGTCTCATGGACAGCTTTGATAGCAGGCTATGCTAGAAACTGTTTGGGGCATGAAGCCCTCGAATTGTTTACGGAAATGATGATTTTACGGATCATACCTGACCAATATACATTCAGTAGTTGCCTCTGTGCTTGTGCGACAATATCTGCACTGAAGCATGGAAAACAAATCCATGGATATTTGACAAGAACTAACTTTAACTCCAACACAATAGTTGTTAGCTCTCTAATTGACATGTATTCAAAATGTGGGAGCGTAGAAGCTGGCTGGCAAATTTTCTGTCTCACCAGCTGCAAGCACGATGCCGTTCTATGGAATACAATGATGTCTGCTCTAGGGCAGCATGGCCATGGTAAAAGCGCTATTCAGCTGTTCAATAACATGGTGAAATCAGGGGTGAAGCCTGACAGAATCACCTTCATCGTAATGCTTAGTGGGTGTAGTCATGCAGGGATGGTACAAGATGGTCTAATGTTTTTCAAATCAATGGGTAGCAATCTTGGCGTTTTTCCAGATCAAGAACATTATGCTTGCTTAATTGACCTTTTGGGTCGAGGTGGATATTTCATCGAACTGATGAATCATCTGGAGAGGATGTCTTGTAAGCCTGATGATCGTGTGTGTAACGCCTTACTGGGTGTCTGCGGAATTCATGGGAATATCGAGCTGGGAAAGAAAGTGGCTGAACACATCATTAATCTGCAGCCAGAATCCTCCTCAGCTTATGTGTTACTTGCTGGTATGTACGCTACTCATGGGCGGTGGGAGTCAATGGAGAAAGTAAGAGAAGTTATGAATGATAGATATGTGAAAAAAGAGCGTGCTATTAGTTGGATAGAAATTGAAAATAAAGTACATTCTTTCATTGTTTCGGATAGACTGCACCCATTGATAGAAGATATATACAATATTCTGAAGCAGATTGCTGGGCATATGGAACAGAATGTCTCAATCTCTTACTGAGAAATAGGAGTAACGGGCTCGCAGGCTGTTTTGAGGAAGAACAACTACTCTCGCAGCTTCCTTTATCCACAGAAAAGGCTGGTATAGAAAACCCTTTGGAGTCTTACACTGGAATTTTTATTGTTATATTTTTTCATAGGATTTATTCATCAGTGTACTGTTTTTTAGAATCACCATGTATAACTTTTTGCCTCCACGCAGTAAATAGTTGGGTGAATCAATGGAAGAAAATTTGCCTCCTTTGCTCTGTTATTGTGTTCTAGCCTCTCAGCATTATTAATGTAGGGCAACTTGCTTCTTGGTCACGATCATCCAATAAGTTTGGTTGGAGTTATGTGTTTGTTTTCTGAATGTTTCTATGCATTCGTATTTGTGATTGATGACTTGGGCACTAAGTGATTTCCTCTTTTCGCTATGTGACACGGGCAGCTCAGGACTGTCTAGTGCCTGAGCTTAGCTTTAGTTCCATAGTTGAGCTTCTTAGGCTTAGAATGAGAGGATAGCTGGGGATGATTGCTTAGTTTGAACTGAAGGCACCAACAGTCCAATACAATTCCTGCATGCATCATCTTAGCATCTTTCAACTTCAATTTTACATGTTAAATATGCTAATTTTTTATTACAAACTATGAATATTGTTCTTAATTTATAAACCAAATAGGAAGTTTTCCATAATTATATATTATGGTTGCCTCTTTTAATGTATCAATGCTTTACAGCTGCGCGGTAGATATAACCATACGAATATCACAGACGGGGAATGTTTAGTAACTTGGTATAATATTAGTGGATAATGAATTGGCACGAATAGCATTTCTTCTGAGTTTGTCTGCTTCTTTTGTTGGATCTTGCTTCAGTAGTTTTGTCTTTCGCAGGTTGGAAAGGCGGAGGGCATGCCCTATGAATGATTTTCGTATGAAGGTGGGAAACCCAGTACCCGTAGAGAGTTATAGATCTCAAAAATTGTTTCCAGCTCATTTACAGAGAATCTCATTGTTTTCCATGATAGCTCTAGGCAAATATGCATGAATTTGTCCTAGAGAGTATTAGAACCACCAGGATGACCATGTATTTGGAAAGAGCACAGCCGAATTTCTACCGAAAAGAATAATTTTTGTTTGTAAGCCGAGAAAATCGCCACAGCCAAAAGCTGGCAACTGATTATGAGCTGCAGGGTACTTGAGGGACGGATAACTGGATTGGCACCGATTTAGCATTGACAAAGTTTGAGAGAAACCTCCGGTTTCGTCAAGGAATTACATTTGCTGTGCAAACACAGTTACCCATCTGGCTGATGGCCCGTTTGTGCATGTTAAACCTGTGATACGAAGGAAAGACAAATTTGTGAGGTTGTTCATAGCTCAGTGCATGTGCAAGGGATGTGCATACAAATTGCAAATCGTCTCTCTGATAAATAATTCTGGGTCTTTGCCTGTGGATTGTCTGTTTGTATTCTGATTAATTAGTTTGTAATTCTTGACAATTATCAATTACGCGACCATGTTTTGTTTCAAAAAAAATTGTCAGCAGATAGGCAACTTAACTTAATATTAAAGACAAGTTCAGAGAAGGAATGAATGGGGAGAAATGTAATATCTTCGTTTCTTGGATTCTTCAGAGAAGTTTGTCGTTCGCAATAAATTCCGAGTCAAAAATACCATTTATGACCAAAGAAAGTACATTCGATGAGTACGCAATTTCATCCATTGGGTATGAAAAATGGGACTATCGCTCTCAAAATGGCGTAATCTACAACAATACCAAATGGGTTATGCTTATGAATGTTTAACTGGCGGTCCAAAGTAGCGAGCTCAGCCCAACCCGGTCTCAATTGGCGGGTTGAGCCGAGCCTAGAATTTGGGCTCGCGAGCTCGCCTAAGACCGGGTCAAGAGAGCTGGCTCACAAGCCTGCTCGTGGGCTTTGGCGGGCCAGGCTCATCGAGCACCACAATTAAGTGAAGTGATGACGCATTGTAGTAAGGGACGGTGTGAACAGTGGAATCAAGGAAGGGAATCTGTTCACGAAGGTAAACACGTCCACAACAAATGGATTAAAAGAAGGAAACATTGTTGTTTTAATGTAGGACATAAGTTTATAGTGGAGTCAGGAGAATTTACGTGTCCGCGGAAGGAAACACTATCGCAACAATAAGGTGAACGACGTCATATTAAAGGAAGAAGACTTGGAAAGGTATCCATGGGAGCAAACGGATCCGTGGAAAGATGAATCCACAAGCAAAATGATGTCGTTTTGGACGAAGGAAATGTTTTAGGAAAAACGGATTATATAACAACCGTTGGATAATGCCAAGGAACGGCTGAGATCAAAGATTGTGTAAGGCGCGGAGATAGGAGAACAAAATAAAGTGTGTGTGAAAGGAGAGCTGTTAGATTAAATGGAACTTGGAAGGAAGAGTTTTATGGCCGTTGGATTAAAAGGCAGAAGGAAAATATGCTCTAGCGGGAAAGAAAGATTCCATAGTGGGAGAGAGAATGACCGTTAGATGGAAAGAAGAGTTTATGGTCGTTGGATTAGAAGGCGAAAGGAAAATATGCTTCTGCGGGAGAGAAAAATTTCGTAGCAGGAGAGAGATTGACCGTTGGATTAAATGGGAAGACAAAACGTGAGTTGTTAGATTAGGAAAAAGATGCTCCAGAGGGAGAAGAAAGATTCCATGCGGGAGAGAGAGAGATTGTTGGATTGATAGGGCGAGGACAGTTGGATCTAAGAAAAAGATTCTTCTGCGGTTGGGAAAGATGTCGCATAGAAAAACGTCAAGTAAATGTAAAGATAAACAACGTCATTTTGTGTTAAGGAACGTATTCGCAGTGGCGAACGTGTCTGGGAAACATAGATAAAAGGAGGAAACGTCGTTGTTTTACGTCAAGGAGCGTAACCACGGGAGAGAACGCGTTCGCGGTTAGTGAGAAGAGAAAAGGATCTCCCCCTCCCCTAACATCCTTTTAGATCTCTCCTTCTTGCGAGGCCTCCTCTCATCTTATCTATCTATTCTTTTTTAATATTAATAAACAACAGGCACATGATCGTTGCCCAACCCAACCCAATGGTCATGTGTCTATTCTTCACTTCTTCCCCCTCCCAACGAGCAACGACCAGCTCTTCTCTTCTTCTGTTCTTCCTAGTTCCCACTAACCCTCTCCAACTCTAAAAATACCACAACTTTTTCTCAATTATTTAACAAAAATTCTATTCATTAATTCTTAATCTCCTACCTTTTAATTTATAGTGCTCTATCATTCTTTTAATCTTTCTTCATTTTAAAAATTTTTATACTCTTTCATTTCATTCAACAAGGTATATTTTTAATTTATTTGTATATTTTTATATTATCATTAATTTTATTTGTAAGAGTTAATATTTTTTGTATTAATTTTTGTAGGTTTCGTATACGTGGAGGTGATCAAATTCACACTAGCTACAAGCTATTGTTGGTTTTGTGGTATCAATTTATTTTAGATATTTAATTTTAATTATTATGGATCCACGTACTTATAATGTCGAGAATATTGTTTATGATGAAGTTAAAGAAATTAAAGAGTTAGATCCTACTCATACATTTTCAATTGGACAATCATCTACACATGCATCTACATCTTTACCTAGAAAAAAATAAATAAATGAAACTTCTGATGTATGGAATGTAATACTTGAGACGTTTGGGCCTCCTTGAGCTTGGACTGTGGATGATTTTATTATGGATTATAATGCCCCGAAAATAAGTTTAGTAAACATAATAAGTTTGGTGTAATTAGTACCGATTATTGGGATGGAGATTTAAGATTGTTAAATTAGTGAAGGGAGTTGTTAAATTAATGGAGGAAGTGTTAAGTTGGCAAAGAAAAGTAACAGAGGCAAAACAATTGTAATACCCGGAACTTCTGGGTCAAGATAAGCTTAGAATACGGATTATGATAATTGAGAATAAATTTAGGAAGTGTTTTGGTGAAGGTTGAAGAATCATTAATGATATATCATGTTATGATTATGGAAAAACTAATTTAGGAAACGAAATCGAAGAATTTAAATTGGGCCTGTAATTATTGTCAAACGATGTTCGGAATGAGTTAAGAATTGGAAGTGGGTCAGTTAATATATGATATATATGTTTGATACATATATATATATATACACACACACACACACACACACACACATTAATTGAATAAGTAAAATTAAAATGGATAAATGAAATTAAAAGAAAATAAGGAAAGAATGAAATTTAAAATGAGAAGAAGAAATTAAAGAAAAAGGGGGGAGAAAGTCAGAAATGGCCCGCAACCAAATTTTGAGAAGAGAGAGTGGAGACAGGGGAGAGGCGACTCCTGTGGTGTGATCTCCCTAGCAATGAAGGGTGCGGCGAACGATTCAGTGTCATGGGGCTCGGGCATGAGTGAGGAATGTTTCCTCCTAGCTGCTAAAACGTAGGGTTGGCTCGGAGCGTCCGAGTCCGTGAAACGAAATTCGTGTGCGGCAATTTGCGTGACACCCGTGACGGTGGGGGCGAAGCTCCCGAGAGCTAGGATTTCGCAGTGCTAAATCGAGGTAAGCACTGTGGTAGAATTGTGCTCTATTGATTTGATTATGTGTTTTCAGTTGTCGTGGCAATAGCTTGTAGGAATATTCATTTCACCATTGAAAGTAAAACAGATAAGAAATGAATTAAACGGAAACAGATATGAAAAATGAATAAACGTAAAGAAAATGAGAAGGGTTTGTGTAGGCTTCAGTTTACCGCTCATTCCTAAAATGTTAATAGAAAAGACAAACAATACAAGTTCATCATGATGGACTAAGACCACCATCATGATTCCATTTGCGGTTCATTAACAAAAAAGGCAAGTGGTATAAGTTCATCATGGTGGCCTAAGATTACCATCATGATTTCGTTTGCGGCCCCTTCCTAGAAATGGGTAAATGGTATAAGTTCATCATGATGGCCTAAGATCACCATCATGATTCCGTTTATGGGCCTAAGTTCACTGCCAGAATTAAAATTCATTAAGTTCACCACAGTTCTATAAGTAAGTAAAAGTAAAGAAAGGAAAGGAAAGGAAAATGGAAAAGAGAAAACAAAAATAGAAAACTGCATATGGATTTTAAAGACTGCATAGCAGGAGCATGTTTTATTTAATAACACTTACTGAGCCTTAGGCTCATAGTTTAAGTCTTGTCGATGTAGATATATGACAGATCAGGATATCAGGATAAGAAGTAGTTGATGACGGATTTGCACCTGCAGATCTTGTGGCTGACTAGGCTAAAGGATTTAAAGAAAAATGACTTAATAAATGTTTTAATTCGTAAATTTTTTTATTCATTTAGTATTCCGTTGTGTTTTACAGAAGGTTTTTAAGAAAATAATTTTATCATTATCTTTTAAATGGTTTATAGAATGAAAAGTCTTCCGCTACGCAACTGAAAAGCAAAGGATTTAAGTAAAAAGAAAAGTTTTAAATTTTACATGTTTTTAAAGGAAAACCGAGTCGCTACAACAATGGCTGGCGAAGAAATGGCAGAGGGCTAAATGAAGGGGCGTGTAGTGTGGAATCGGTCGATGGCTCGCAGTTGATCATCAATGGACCGGTGCTACTGAAGCTTCAGAAAAATGGGCATCCCGTGATGACTGCTTTCTGTGATCACTCCACGTGTCCCTCTTTACATATGGTAATGCTGGAGATGAGTTAGGTGTGATATTATGGGGATAAATGAAACGTATATAGGAAGCTTTAGAAGAGAAATAAAAATATAGAAGAGAAAGAGAAAGGAAGACAAAGAGCATCTGGTGGTGAGAAAATAAAACAGAGAGAAAAGGTTGTGAAGGGAAGTGAGAGTTTGGAGGAATTGAGGGAGCTAAGGGTGAAGGAAACATTGGAAAGAAGAAAAGCATAGGGAAAGAAAGAGAGAAGGCGAGGGAGATCAGGGAAGAAGAAGAAAGAAGGAGAAAGAGAGTGAGGAAACTTTATGGAAGAGGAAACGAAGAGAGAGAAAGAGAAGAAAAGAGAAGGAGGTCTCTGGAAAGAAACAAAGGAGAAAAGGAAGAGAAGTAGAGAGAAAGAAATAGCAGAAGAAGAAGGTGAAGGGAGTCAACTTGGTGTTGCGGGTTCTTCAGGTGAATGCTCCCTTATACTCTGTTGATGAATAATGCCCTCTGTTGGCTACTGCTCCTTGGTTTTATGAACTGATGCATGCTAGAGGTGGATGTTTGTACTGCTCTCTGTTTATTTACAGCTTTGATAAATATGCTCTATTGGTTGAAGAATTTATGTTGCCTATGATAAGTAGAAGATAAATGGATTATGTTGAAGAAGTTGTATTGTGTATGCTCTCTGATTAGTATGGAGTTTATTACAGCCGCATGCATGGATTTGTATTTGTTAATATAATTATGTTTACTCACTGGTGAATTTGGAATACACTGAAGTTAGATTGGTTAAGTAATTACAAAATGGATATGTACAATTGAAGTGTTATTGGACATGTTAGAAAAGCTATGCATTATTGAGATGAATATATTCTGAGCTAGTGTTAGTGTTACCAAATGTTATTGGATAAGTATATTTATGGGAGTTATGTTATGTTATTTTAGTTTGGTGATTAAGAAGTTAGAGAGAAGTTATCCGTGATATATGTGTATATGTGAAATATTTATTGATAAAGATTTTGTTAACTTTGAAGGTTTCAAGAAGAAGAGCTTAAGTACTAAGATTCCGTAAAGCTTCCAAGTAAGTGATATGATTTGTGTTTTGGTCTTTGGGGCCTACATCGAAAGAGTTAGGATTTGTATGTTGCTTGTATTTATTATATGTAATATGTTGTGATATAACTATTGATCAAGGATGTATTGCTGCTTGTTGTTTATAAGAAGTATGATATTAAGTATGTTTCAAGGTTATAGTGATGATATGATAGAACTGTGTGCATTCATATGCATTCATGCATCATGATTTTTAAAATATTACGCAAAATGGTTTTTAGCATGGTTTTGAAAAAGGAAACAGAAACGGAAATTAAATGTAATAAACGTAAATGTATGCGTTCCAAGATCATAGTGCGTTGCTGTGTGCTCTGTTGTCTGATCTTGGGAACAAATACGTGAGGTGGGATAATAGTGGTGGATTCCTGTCTTATCCCTACCGAGGATATATTGAGGCATTGGTATGTAACTCATGAACAGAGTCTTGGTGGACGTGGTTGCCATGGTTAGAGGCTTTGGGTGGATTGGTCCCCCAATGATTGAGTTGCATTCCAATGATAAACAGTTAAAACTTTGTTATTGAACTCAAACTCATGAACAGAGACTTGGTGGACGTGGTTCCCATGGTTAGAGGCTTTTTGTGGATTGGTCCCCCAATGATTGAGGTTTGAGTTGAATACCAAAGAGAAGACAGAAATAACAGTAAAACGGAAAAAGGAAAACGAAATAGAAAACTGTATACAGATTTTAAAAGAGCATGACATGTTGCATACTGCATATTTTATATCGCTTACTGAGCCTTAAGCTCATAGTTTAGGTCTTGTGATGTAGGTATGCGCGGTATCAAGGCTTGGAGCAGTTGATGAGACATTTGCACGGTTGCACGATTGGTGGCTGGCTAGGCTAAAGGATTAAAGGTTGAAAGGTTTTGTGTAAGTGATTTAATAAATATTTTGTTTTATATATAAAAGTCTTTCGGTGTGTTTTATAAAGGAAATTTTCCAAATTGTAATAGTTTTTAAAAAAAAGGATTTTATTCATTGTCTTTAAATGTCTTTCGCTACGCAAAAGTTTTAAATTTTATGCTATTTCCAAAGAAAATGCCTTTTAAAATGTCACGTTTTAAGAAAACAAAATCGGGTCGTTACATGGAATCATTTTGAGTTAAAAGAAATTAAAATTGGTAGAAAAATAAAAATTAGAGCTCAATATAAATATTGTATTAAAAATTATACATATGTTTTTGGTAGTTCAACTAGCACATTTGGTAGACATTTTCAAAAATGTCACTCAAATGAGCAAGTAAGAGATCCTAGCCACATACAATTGAATGCCAGTGGTAGTGACACTTTTATATATTCAGAAAATATAATGAAAGAAAGTATAGCAAAACTTGTAACACAATTCGAGTTGTCTTTATCATTCACCGATAGTGAAGTATTTGAAAAATTTATGAAATAATATTCTACTCCTTGTTTTAAATGGGTACCTAGAAGTACAACGAGAAACGATATTATTAAAATGTATAGTGATATGAAAAATGAATTAATTACATTTTTTTGCAAATGCTCTTTCAATATTTATTTGTTTACATCTGATTTATGGGGTGCACATAATGCTATAGATTATATATCTGTAACTTCTCATTTTATTGATAAATCTTGGCAATTAAATAAAAGAATTTTAGGATTTTGTAACTATGAATATTTTCCCACTGATATCTCTATTTATGGATACATTGCGGTAATATTGAAAGAATATTGTATTTGTTAGAGTTCAATGTGACCTGAATTCTAATTGGGTCATGCCGGTTTCTGCTCACATTAGGAATTTCAATATGATTAGGATTTCTTGTTTATGCTATAAATATAAGTTTGAGTCGTAAAACTCATTGTAGCAATTTCATTAGTGATTTCTCTCATCTGCCAGTGATTTTTTACCCGTCTTGAGTTTTCCACGTAAATTTCGGTGTCCATTATTTTTCTGTTTCACTTTTTCGATTCTCGTTCGTATTTCAACCATTGGTATTAGAGCATAGTTGACGGTTTCTGAAAATCGAGATTTTTTATTTATCGGACGTGGAACGATTTTGTATTTTGATTTTTGGAAAAAGAAAATTTGAAAAAAAAAAAAGAAAAGGAAAGGAAATATATTTCCTTTTGTTTTTTCCCCTGCCCCCAGCCCTTCTTCTTCAACGAAGAGCTGCCTGCGGATTGAGAACAAGGGAACATCCCTTGTGAAGAGTAGAGAAGTCGTGGCCGTCCGTTGATCTGAAGCGAAGAAGAAGACGATATAGTGAGGGAGAGTCGTGCTTCAGTCGACCGAAGACTGTGAAGATCAGAATCAACGAAGAACTGAGCGTTACACTGTCGTCGGTTGATCCAGAACAGAGAGGGGAGAGACACTAGCATCACTGACTAGCTGTCTCGCGCCGATGTCTGTCTATTGCCAGTATTTTGTGCGGCGTTTTTTAGCTTCGATTCATCCAAAGAATCGTTCAGTCGTGCTAAATTTGCTCTGCTCGTTTTTGCCGACTTCCTGTGCACAACGCCGCCATTTGCCAGAAGAAATTCGTCCCACCACCTGCCTCCCACCGTTGAGTGAATAGTGAACCGAGTTGAGTGTTGGTTTGGTGTTTTGAGAATTTCGTTGAATTTTGGGTGTAGGTTGTGAGAATATTTTGGGTAAAAATTGTAACGACCCAGTTTTTCGTAAATCCTTTAAAATGCGTGAAATTTGAAATTTCTTTTTAAAACAAATCAGAGCACGACACTAAATTGGACCGCTACTAACCATTCGTTAAACTTGTTATGAAAATCAAATTTTATAAAAGGCGGAAGCGTTATAAAATCACTCGTTGAAAATATTGCGGAAGTGTAAATAATTTACAGAAAGAGACTAAACAAATAAATTACAATTTAATTATAACCGTGCTTGCTTTACTATCATTAGTCTGGCCAACCCCACTCTCGCACGTGCAAATTCATCATCCGCTGCCTATTGTTTAATTATCATCTTTCGCTATTCCTAGTTTGTGCATTTCTCATAGCGTACTAGTACCTACATCTACACCACAAGCAACTGTAAGCCTGAAGGCTTAGTAAGGAAAAATGCATTATGCTTATGACTCTCTTTAGTTCATTTGGAATGGGGGCCACCCAAACCAATTCTTTCATTACGTTCATTCTTTCATTCGTTCTTTACTTGTACTTCAAGCTGGAGATTGGGAGACCTATATGGAATGGTGCAGTTGATCAGACCTAACCCTTTACTTGAAATATAGAACTCCCGTTCCCGATAAGGGAGGGCTTCGGCTAGATTGCAGACTAGGTCCGTCTACCCATCCGCCCCCAACTCCCTTTTCTTTTCTTTTCTTTCATTTTCTTATTATTTTTCCTCACAATATATGTGAGTACCACCCCGATAGGGTACTCCCTACTATGTTTCTATTAACATGATGCATGATGCTTCACTACATAACATTCATAATAATTTAAGTGCGCATAAAGAAAGTAATTGACGATAATTGAATAACGAAATGGAAAGCGCATATTGAAGAAGAATTAAATTACTGAATTAGAAATAGCGAAACACATAAGGAAATCGACAATGAACACTAAGGGAAACAGTAATCGCACACCCACCTATCAGAACGATAGTCATTGAATTAAAGCAATGAAGGGCATGCTTGAACAGAACACATTATTAATTTACATGCTAGTTATCCTAATTAATTCCCTAGTCAATCTACATGCTCTAGAAAGGTTATAATTAAACATGCATTTATTATGATTTACTAATCATGCTTAATTAGTTTAGTGGACATGCCCTTCTAGTTAGTTAATTTAAACTGTTACCAATTGCATGCTTTTACGACCCTAAATGATTAAACATGCTCTTACTCTGATTAACTAGACGTACTACATTTAATAGTCTAGTTTATCATCCTAGTCAATTAAATGCTCAATTAGTTAATTAACATGCTTGGCTAGTTAATAAGTTTTCATGCACAATTAGCTAGTTGATTAACCTGCTCAAGTTACTTATCATACGGATAATTAAACATGCAAGCCACATTAAACATGTTATGGTTAGCGACTAGTCGATCCCTCTCTAGATAGATTAACGTACTCAACTCGTTGATATATTATTATCCTAATTAACTAGCATGCTTGACAAAGTGATTAACAACTATGAATTGATCAACTAGTAAACATTAATTGGATTACATGTGATTATTAACTAATTTAGGATTCTAATTGATTAACATCTAAACATGCTTGGCTTAGTTGATTAATTAGATTAGTTAACATGCTAACGGTTAGCTACTTTGATTAAAACTTAAACATGCTAGTTAACCAACCTAAACTTGCTAGTTAATCGAATTGCCATTCATGTTAAGTTAACATGCTAATAGTTTCACATGGACATTAAACGAAGGAGATAGCAGAACAATTTAAAGGCAGTACAATACATGAGTAATTGAGGAGGGAAATTAACAGTAACTACCGCAAGGCATCAATAAATAATAGAACGTTTTAAAGAAACTCTCAATTCTTTTGAGGATCCTTATTATTCGTACTTTCATTATTCTATACTCAATCCATACGTTGATCACTTATTAATGAAAACATACACAACATTTACAGTAAAGAGATCACTCAACCAACAAGGAGCTAACCCCACAATAACAAAAACCAACTACAGAACCATCAACAAGGAACTCAATACAAGAAGTAGTAACCATAGTTCATGCAGGAAACTAACACTAATCTAGCACAGGTTTATCATTCAAGAATTCACAGCAGCAGTTCACTATAATTCTACAGAGCAACAATAAAACTATCCACACAAAACTCAACACTAGCAGTAAGTGTAACATCTAGCAGTGAACATTGTAAGAATAATACTATAACTCACACACTTATAGTTGTGGTGTAGGGCCTCAATGGCCAACACACCCTAAATCCTTACCACTTTGAAGAATCTAAACTCAGGGACAACTCTCTTCACATTCCAGCAGTTCTAGCTCACTGCCAAGTTCCAACTCCTCACGTAGCTCACTTCTCACTCACATTCACACACTTAGTTCAATCCCTAGCTAACCCACACCTTCACAACACTCAACTCTCCACTCACAGATAGAGAGGTTTCACGTAGGGGAGGAGAGCTTCTCGTAAAAATGAAGACTGAAGGCAGGGGAGATGAGGACATTACCTGGAAGAGAGGGGGGAGACACCATGAGTGCCTAAGGGGTAGAGAGGGAGATGGTCTATGGGCTGGAGGGCCGATTTTCGTCGCCTATGGAGAGGGGAGGGTCGCTTCCTGTTGGATTTCCCGATTTTTCTTCGATTTCCATCATTTTCTTCTTATTTAAATTCGTAGGTCTGGGCTAATTCAGACGGGTGAGGATGCATAGGTCTCGTTCACATGCCGTCCGTAAGGCTAAATCTCGCAGGTTAAATTGAGGCTTCGGACGGGAGAATGCGTCCCCGTCCTATCCGTACCGTCCGCAGGTGAGTTTTGGACGTGGAATGGCGACTGCACTATGTCTGCACTAGTGTCCGAAAGTGTCCTAAAATCAGACAGAGGCAAATCGAACGATACCCTAACTCGTTCACAGCCATCCCGACTCGTCCGAAACTGTCCAAGATAGAACAGATTCGATGCGGACGCTGTTCTTCTCATCCACATCGTCCGAAACCATCGTCCGCAACCTCCCAGCATAGTGAAGTTAGGACGATATTTCGTGTCCCCAGACTCGTCCCAAACGTCGGGGACGCAACGCAATGCACTTGCGAATGACATAACCCGTCTGAAGTGTCGTCCGAAAGTCGTCCGAAAGCGTCCTGGACAGCTTTTCTCACCTTTTTCCCACTTAACTCCTATCATATCACATTTCCCCTATAAATACATGTCATGAGATGACACGTATAGATACGTCGTGCAATACCCTCCAAACCCCAATACTTTGATTACACCACATATACGGGGAAAACATAATGGAAATACCTCTAAACTCAACGCTCAAGAATGCCCTTGGTAATACCCTGATAGTTGACCTACTCAAAAAGTCGGGGTGTTACAAAAATCCTCTCTTTGCAGCGAGTGGATTGTGGATTTGTTGGGAAATATTTTCTGAATATTTTTTGTTGGGTTATCTGATATTTTGGAATAATTGGGGTTTGAATTTTGTTTTAGATATTTTGTCAGATTTTTTGAGGAAAATTCTAAATTTTGAGAGATGACTTCGATGAGGTATGATATTCCAATGTTAGATCGGAATACGAGGTTTCTGATATGATAGGTAAATATATGAGATGTTCTTGCTCAGATGGAATTGAACAATATATTATTGGGGTTTGATAAAATGTCATCGTCTTGGACTGAGGAGGAGAAACACCTGAGAGACAGAAAAATGTTATCTTTAATTCGCCTTCATTTATCAAATGCAATTTTAGAGGATGTGTTGGAGGTGAAATCTGCTACTGAAATATAGTCAAAATGGGAAGAATTGTGTATGCATAAAACCCTGACGAGTAAGCTGCATTTGAAGCAGTGATTATATTTTCATCATATATAAGAAAGAACTTCGATTGAAGAACACTTGGCTGTATTTAAAGAAATTATTTCAAATTTGGAAACTATGAAATGCAAATATGATGAGGAGGATCTGGGTTTGATTTTGTTATGTTCACTACCTGCTTCGTACAATATTTTATGGGATACTATTCTTTATAGTCGTGATATGTTAACTCTAAAAGAAGTCTATGATGATTTTCTTTCAAAGGAAATTATGAAACACTTTGTAATTGGATCTAAAACTCAAGGAAAGGGACTAGTTACTCTAGGTAGAATATCAGAGAGGTATGATAAAGGGAACAGTAAGAGAAAAGGTTCAAAAGGCAGATCAAAGTCCAAAAACAGAAACAAAGTTTTTTTTCTGTCAGAAAAAATGGCATATAAAATATTAGTGTTATAAATTGTAGAATAAAATAAACTTATCAGAAGGGAAAACAACCAGTGAAGTCTAGTGAAACTGTTGTCATTGAAGAAAACGATTATGAATCAGAAGGAGATCTTCTTGTAGTGTCTTATAGAAACACAAAGCCATCCGAGGAGTGGATTCAGGATTCAACCTGCATGTTTCATATTTGTCTCAATCGAGACTGGTTTTCAACATATGAGCCTGCGTTAAAAGGTGTCATATTGATAGGAAATAATGCATTGTGCAAGATAGCAAGAATTGGTTCGATCATAATTAAAATAAATGATGGAGTTGTCAGAATGGTTAGTGATGTGCGACATGTTCCCAATCTAAAGATAAATTTGATCTCATTAAGTACTCTTAATTTGAAAGGGTACCAGTACACCAGTGAAGGAGGAGTTTTGAAGATCAGTTGTGGTTCTCTTGTTATGATGAAAGGGCAGAGAAAATCTAGAAATTTATATATTCTGCAGTGATCAACAGTTGTTGGGGATGTAGCATTTAGTACTTCATTATCAGATGATGACCTTACCACATTATGACATGTGTATCTAGGGCATATGAGTGAAAACAAGATGAATGAGCTTAGCAAAAGATGACTTTTGAATGGTCAAAGTTTAAGCAAATTGTAGTTTTGCGAGCATTGTCTTTTCGAAAAATAGTACAGAGTCAGATTCATTTTTGCCACTCACAGTACAAAAGAAACACTAGATTATATCCACTCGAATCTCTGGTGACCAGCACCAATGCTTTCAAAGGGAGGGGCACATTATATGTTGACTATGAATGATGATTTTTTAAGAAAAGTTTGGATGTTTTTTCTAAAGAAGAAAAGTGATGTATTCTCTGTTAGCCTAAATGGTGTTAGGCTTAATTATTTTGATGATGAATGCTTTGATGGTAATTATAAGTTGTTTATTGATTGTTTGTTCTTAAATATTTAGTCATTATATTTATATTTATATTAATTGGAAATACCTTTGATTAGGGTATTAAAGTTGTGCTAACATATTTATCTAAGTCCATGTAGTGAATAGGTATCAAATTGAGACTTAAAAACATAAATGATGGCAAATGGGAAGCAACTGGTCGAGTAAACCAGAGAATTGGTCGACCAAAAGCCCACGAAGGAACCGATCGACGCAACGGTCGACGGGAACGACCGAAATGCATTAGAGAGAGCTTTTAGTTTTTCGAACGAGACAGCGGTCGAGGATGCGGTCGACGTACACGTCCGAAATACATCACAGAGAGCATATTAGATTTTCAGTCGAGTAAGCGGTCGAGCAGAGAAGAAAGTGGCCAACCGAAAAAGTGCAGAACACGCAACAACTAGTTGTTAACGGTCGGTGGCGGTCGACCAAAAAGGAATTGGTCAACCAATTTCACAGTGCCTATAAATATAGAACTCTCCAAAGCTCATTCCAACGAACCAGGAATTGAGGTGAAGCCCTGTTGATATTTATACTCAATTCCAAAATACTTATTGAGTGTGTAACCTAACTTTCCATACTCCCGAACTTGAGTTTTCTATTTGAGAGAGTTAGAAATCTTTGTATTTTCAAATTTTGCATTTGTACTCAAACGTAAAGGGTGACGCCCTACGAATTAGTCAAACAAGGGTGACGCCCCGCAATAGTTAAAGGCTAGATTGATGCCCGTGAAGATCAATCCAGAGGGTGATGCCCTGAGAATAGTCTGTAATGGTTTGTTTGACACCCGTAAAGTCAAATATCGCCAATCGGGGAGATTGGGCGATTAGGGATCTTCAAGTCTGAAGCTTGGAGCGAGGACGTAGGCTGGGGTTGCCGAACCACGTGAACAATATCGTTTGTATTCTCATTCCCTAATCTCTTTACATTTATGTATTGTTTGTTTATTTACAAGCATTAAATCACATAGGGTTTAGAGAAATCAAACATCACACGAAAAAGTGAGCACACCTAATTCACCCCCCCCCCCCCCCCCCTATAGGCATGCACATCAATCCTTCAATTGGTAGTATAGCAGGTTAATTAAAATTTTTGTGTGATATTGTGATTGTTTTGAGATATTTGCTTTAATTACATTCATTGGATTGAATTTTTGTGTTTAAGATTGATTGGATCATTTTGGTTGAATTTATTGCGTATATAAATTTTTATGGCCTTCATCAATATGCATGTAGAAAGGCAATTTGTTTCTATGTCTCCATATTTTGACGGTAGTGATTATATATATTGGAAGGATAGGATAAAAATTTATATTCAATCTATAGATTATAAAATTTGGAACATTGTTAAAAATGGGTCTTTCGCTCCGCTTAAATCTGAAAATGCTATAAGTGTTCCAAAATTAGATGACGATATAATGATAGTGATATGCGTGAATTGAGCTTGAATGCCAGAGCTATAAATTTTTTATATTGTGCTCTAAACCGTGATGAATTTAATAGAATACAAGGTTGTGATAGTGCCTATGATATTTGAAAATTGCTTGAGATTACGCATGAAGACACTAATCAAGTAAAAGAAAATAAATTGAGTTTGTTTATCCATGAATATAAATTATTTTGTATGGATAATGATGAAACCATTACTTGTATGTTTACTCATTTGACTAACCTTACTAATGGTTTGAAAGTGCTTGGTAGAGTTTATTCCAACGAAAAGTTGGTTAGGAAAATTCTTAGGTGTCTACCAAGGAAGTGGCAACCAAAAGTGACCGCTATCCAAGAAGCACGTGATCTCAAGGTTTTAAAGATGGAGGAACTCATTGGTTCCCTAATGTCGCATGAGATCACATTAATGAGCAACGAGGAGAAGGAGCAAAAAGAGAAGGGAATTTTCAAATCAAGGAACATAGCCTTCAAAGCCTCCTCAAGCACTAAAGATGAATCCAAGTAAGAAGATGATTCCAGGAAAGAGGGTGAAGATGAAGATGAAAATTTAAAGTTCATCACCCAGAAGTTCTTCAAATACTTTCAACGGAAGAAAGAAAAAGGGTAGAGGCAACAGTATGCTTTGAGTGTGGAAAATCCGGACATACCTTAACCGAATATCCCAAGGTAAAGAAGAAGTCCAAAGCCTTAAAGAAGAAAGCGTTTAAGGCCACGTGGGATGATAGCGAGGAGAGCTCTACTTTCGAGATTGAAGAGGTATCCCATATTTGCTTCATGGCCAACGAGGATAAGGTACACAATTTTTCTAGCGATTTAGATAATTGTGATGATGATAATGAATTGCTAGATATTTTCAACGAATTGTTTGTAATTTCAATATGCTCAAATGTAGATATAACTGGTTGAAAAAGGAGAAAAACAATTTGATTGAGAAGCATATTGATTTAGTAAAATCTCTTGAGAATCAAATTGTTGATTTAAAAAGCATAAATGATAATATGCTTACTACTAACAAATCACTAGAGAATAATATTTGTGAATTGAATGCTAAAAATAGTGCTTTGAATTCTATTGTTTTGAAATTTACAAATGGTTGCAAAAATTTTAATATGCTCATAGGAAAGCAAAGAGTTATGTTTGATAAAGTCGAAATTGGCTATCAACCCTTTGCAAAAAAGAAAAAGTATAATAATTTCTTTATTGGTCCTGCAATGTTTGTAATTGTATAAGACATAAATCCTTTGTTTACCCTATAAAATTGAATGATGAAAAGGTAAACTCTAAATTAGTTTGAGTTCCTAAAGGAACCATTCCAAAGGATAAAGGACCCAAGAAGATTTTGGTGCCTAAGAAAAACACTTAGGTGTTTTTCAATTAAAAATCAAGAGTATGCGTAATTTGTTTGATAAATTGTACTCTTGATTTGAATTGAATAGAGTATATGCATATCAGATAAAATTTTATTTTCTTGATTTTCTTTTGCATATTCTTGTGGTATCATTGTTTTAATCATTCAATTTTTTTTTAATTGGTTATTTTGGCCTTAATTTTATTTAATCCAACAAGTGGTATAATGAATTGCATATATTAAAAGATTGTTGGTATTTGATTTTGATACTTTGGTTATCCCTATTGGATTGAAATTGTTTATTTATATAGGGGGAGAAAATAGAACATGTCTATTTTGATGTGTTGTTAATCCTTACTGATTTAAATTGGTCATTATCATAGGGGGAGAAAATAAAATTGTGCGTTTGATTTATATTCTCCAATTTCTATTGTATGCTTAAATGACTAAGGAGAAGAATTAAATTGCTTAAATTTTTTTGTTTGATATCTTTGAAATTCCCAATTGTTTGATTTTGTGCATTGATACAGGGGGAGATAATTGTTTCAACTTGAATTTTTTTTTCAAGATAGATCATTTCAAGATTTTCTTGTTGATAATTCTATAATGGAAGAAGAAAATAGATTATTACATTTGGTATATCTTTCTTGAAAAATAGATTATATTGCTTGGTTGAATATGTTCCCTCCAAATATTCTTGATGATAATTCAATAGGGGGAGATAAAAATATATTGTGTTGATTGCTTAAATTGTGATATTCCTCCTAAATTTACTATGTTTTTAATTTTGACAAAGGTGGAGATTTCTTGTTGTTTTATATCTCCCCATGATTTCTTTTTTATTATGACAAAAAGGGGGAGAGAAATGTTGTGACGACCCGGATTTTTTATTTACTTTAAAAATGCGTTAAATTTAAACTTTTATGAAACAACTAAATCCTTATTAAAATCCTTCAATTGAAATCAAAGTTCTTTTAGAAAAACTCAATCGTTAAAACATCTTACTTAAAATTCATCACTTGAATCTTGATTAACAGTGAAAGACTTCATTTATAAAATGCATTTTTCTTAATTAATAGCGGAAGCATAAAATATTCTATAGCAGAAGCATAAATCGTTCATTTTAAAAAGACAATAAATAAATTATTACTATACATTTATAAAACTCTTTTATCTTTTACTTTCCTTAACCTAGCCAGCCACAAGTCCTGCCCGTGCAAACCCTTCATCAACTGCTCCTTAATCTGTTCATCATTTTCTCATGCGTGTTCCTACACTATTAGCAAACTGTGAGCCGATGCCCAGTAAGAAATGAGATATGCAGTATAATGTATGTCTTTAACTCATGATTTTGGAGTAGGTACCACTCCAAATCGTTCTTTTCTTTGCGTTTCATTCTTTCATTCTTTACTCGTACATCGAGTGGGAGATTGGAGGAATCTGTGTCGGAGGGAATGGTCTCTTTGTTGGCTTCTAACCACCTAGGGTAGGCAGTCCCAAACCCGACGAGGGAAAGGGCCTTCGTCTGTCTGCCTGATTAGATCCGAACCACCCGTCCATCCCCCAACTCTCATTTTCCTTTCCTTTCCTTTCATTCATTTCATTTATCCATTTTCCTCACATATATGCATATGAGTACCACCCCAGAGATGACACTTCCTACTTGTTTCTATTATCATGATGCATGTCAATGAGAAGCCGTAATCACAACAATATAACAGTGTGATACATAAAGCAGTAATCACAACAATATAAAAGTGTGAGATATGGAAGTCTACTAACATACTATATAGGCATATTTGGTAATTTAAAGAAAGCAATAACAATAGAGACATGCTTAGTAACTTAAAGAAAGCAATAACAATATAGACGTGTTTGGCTATTCAAAGGAAACAATAACGATATGCTAACATTCTAAACATGCTTAGAGATTATATTAATAACATGCAAACATCATAGGCATAATAAGAAAAGCATCATAGTAGAAATGAAAACAAACAATTAAAGAAAAAACACTGTTAATGGTGTAGGGCCTCCACATGCCAACAACTCTACCCATTTTTTACCTCGAAGCTTTAACGCGTATTAGCACTTAATCTTTATTCTTCTTTTCCTTTTCAATACCTTCATGATTAAAAACATTTACTTATTAATAATCACAACTTATTAATTTCATTATCTTTTCGTATTCTAAATTGTATAATAATCTTAAGAACCCGTTAACGCCTAAAACGAACGTAACTCATCCCAATATCTATGTTTAACTAATTAACAACTCCTCCTCCAGCAACATAACCCAAATTCCACATATTAACTTTCCAACAACAAAGTACAACCCCACAAACAACATCAGAGAGCAATCCATAACCTTAAGTCCAATTAATAATCTACTAACAGGGCTCAACACAAGGAAACAGAATCTATTCTCCATCCTACATCTTTTCTTCAACATAAATCTTAACACACAATCTATACAAACTAGGAGGCACCATCAGGTATATGTATCACAACCAAACAGAAGCCAAATTGAACAACATCAATCCCAACATCCATTTAATTCTTTATCTCCTACATTTTTCTAACATAAAATCTATAGAGGAGTGAAGAAATACCTCACAGTGAACAACACCCGAGAGAACTCTGCTCCTCCTTCCTCTTCTCCCTTATTTCCTCTCGACCATTGCTCCATCTCCAGCTTACTCACACCTTCAGATTCACAGCACAATGAAAAGGAAGACTCTCTACCACACTTTGATGGCAGAGAGTGTAAGCTCTCTACCACGCAAAAACTCTTAGACTCCACTTCTCCAGAGAGCATTTCTCCTCCTTGTCTCTATTTCTCTCTCATCACAGCTCAACCGAGAGCTCCCTCTGCCAGTCTTCCCTTCCATCCTCTTCATTTCACTCACCAGAGAACACTCCTCACCAATCCACGGACACCCATGCCTTACCACCAACCATACACTACCTTCACCATGCTCTTTGCACATCCATGCTGTCAATTTCATCAGGACAAGAACCAGCCACAGATGGACAAGTTTGGACCGAACCGCAAGCCCCCTGCCCTTAGACCCAAAGTTGGAAATCACAGCCACACCGTCGTCAATCCTCTCTTGCTAATCACAGTCGGCTACCCTGAGCCCTAGCCCAAAATCACTAGCCCAAAACCGCTCGCCGGACAACACGCATGACCGGAGCCATCCCGAGCACCCAAGCCTGAGCTCCCACTTCTCACTCGCATCTCTCTCTCGCTTGCTACAGATTGGCCACTCTCCCTTGTTGCCTCTCCTCTCTTTCTCTGCTCTTAAAATGGTCCGTCAACCGTTAAAAGATGTCCGTCAATCTCTTTGCCGTGAGGGACGTCCATTCCTCGTGAGGGACATCCGTCACCTTAACGTTTTAGTCGTCCGTCAAGGATGTCCGTCTTTTTTTTTGCCATGAGGAATGTTCGTTTTTCCTATAAAGGATGTCCATCATGCACCAAAAGACGCCGTCACACTTACATACCATCGTCCGTCTTCACAAGGGATGTCCAGCTTCGTCCAAACGATATTGTTCTGGTTATCACACTTAACGCTCACCTACAACAAGGGACATCCATTTTCCTATAAGGGACGTCCACTTCGTCCAAACAATGTCATTCACCCAACAGAAAACATCCGCCACTAACTAGGGACGTTCACCATCCGTCAAACGACGTCGCACCCAATACATAAAATGTCCACCTTTGCTAAGGGACGTCCGTCTTCCTATAAGGGACATCCGTCCAAGACTCAAACGACGTCACACCACTTACATAATTAATGCCCGCCTTCACAAAGAACGTCCATCTCCATTCCATCATGAAGGATGTCCGTCCCACCTAGAAGGGCGTCCACCTAATATAACGGACGTCCGTCCCTCAATTAAAGGATGTCCGTCATCACACAAAATCACCATTGCTATTTTTGCCACTCACTACTCTTCTCTCTCTTCACATTTAATTAATTCAACACTTTAATCACCATAAATACCTCACTTAATCACTTGTAATAATTCCATGAAATAAATCTTTAATGATTATCTACATAATCCAATTACACCCAATTAATTTTTCAATTATCCTTTACTTAATTCCATTACGGGAAATCAGGGTATTACAAATGTATAAGTTGTAAAGCATGTTTGCATGAAATTAAATGTTAGAGATTACATAAACTAGGGGTGTTCATGGGACCGGTTCGGTCCGGTTCCACGGGTACCAGTACCGAACCGGTCGGTACCGATTTTGGAATTCCAAAGCCGGTACCAGTCCCATGAAAACCGGTACCAAACCGGTACCGAACCGGTTCATTCGGTACCGGTACCGGTTCGGTACCGGTTTGGACCGATTTATTTTTTAAGAAAAATTATAATTAAAAATTTTAAAAATATAAAATAAAATAAAAACCTAAATAATTAAGTTGTTCAAACCAGTAACTCATACATAGTATAAATAAAACATCAATATTACAGATGAAATTTGGACAGTATTCTATCTAAAATTAAGCATGCCAACATACAAAGTGTCTCCAAAAAATATTATTTCTATTCAATCTTGATGATAATTGAAAAACAAAATGTATTTAACCTCGGTAAGAAATAAGGAGTCAGCATGTGGACCAACTTTTGCACATATAGTCCAAGGTTTCGTCTTCAATAGCCGAGAGGCTATGTAGAAGAGAAGCATCCTACAAAATAGAAAGTAGAAATGCAAAAATTGTGATTAGTAGACAAAGAAATAGAAGTAATTAGTTGACAATCGATAATTATAAAAAAAATAAAAATGAATTAAAATAAAATTACTCAACTGAGTTACTTATTTTCAAGTCCCTGCATGTCAAAAAGAAATGATAATTATATGGTTAAATGAAATGATAATTATATGGTTCAAAATGAATAAAAATATAAATACCTTGTTATACGTAATCATCACGCATTACCATCAATTTCATACTAATTCACTTCATCAGCGTCATTAATTTGTATAATATCTGAAAAATATAAATTGAAAACAAATTTAAAAAACATAGTAAGTGCTAATTAGTAATTAAAAAAACAAAGATTAAGGAAAACACTATAAATATAAAAGATACCTAGTTCATTCAGATCATCATTGAAGTTGATTGATTCATATTTCGAGGATCGAATCCAGCTTTGAGTGCAAATAAGCGCCTCGACCATCTTTGGGGACAAAT
>CM039480.1:26347855-26718398 GCA_022433065.1 Begonia loranthoides | reverse complement strand
CTATAGGCGTGCACATCGATCCTTCATTCTCTACATTCAAGGAGTGGAAAACTTTAATTGAAAAGCATACAGAAAAGTAGGTAAAATATCTACGTACCGATAATGAGTTAGAGTTTTGTTCAGAAGAGTTCAACTCTTTCTACAGATCAGAAGGAATTATGATGCATCTGACAGTCCTGGGTGCTCCACACCAAAATAGAGTGGCAGAGCGAATGAATAGAATTTAATGGAGAAGGTTTTGTGTATACTTTCAGATTCTGATTTACCCAAGTCATTTTGGGCTGAAGCTACTGCTACTGCTTGTTATATTATGAATTGTTCTCCGTCAAATGCTCTTGATAAGAAAGTTGCTAAAGTTTGGTCTGGTACTCCTATTGATTATTCAGTTTTGAGAGTGTTTGGTTGGCATGTGTATGCTCGTGTTGATAAAGGCAAGTTAGAAACCAGATCATTGAAGTGCATATTCCTTGTATACAAGTCTGGTGTCAAGAGATATAAATTATGGTGTCCAGAATCCAAGAAAGTAAAATTTAGCAGAGATGTGGTATTTGATGAAGTTGTTATGCTTGATAATTCACCTTCTAAAGGATTGAAAGATAAGACTAATCATCTATCTAGCAGCGAGGTTAAAGTTGAAATTAGATCAGGGTCGACATTAGAATCATTAGTTCAGACAAGCTCAGATAATTAGGGTGATATCGTTTATGCACAATCACCAATATTAGTTTCACTATAGTATTCCATTGCCAAGAATAGACCAAGGAGACAGATTAAACCTCCACAGAAATATGATGAAGCATATTTAGTTGCTTATGCTTTGAGTGTAGCTTTAAAACATAGATTCCAATGAAGAACCGTCTACTTATTTAGAGGCAGACAGTGAGTTTAGAAAATTCAAGAAAATGGACGATCGCCAAGAGGAGATAGAATCTCTTCAGAAGAATGACACATGAGACTTAGTTAAATTGTCAAAAGAAAAGAAAGTTGTTCGTTGCAAATAGGTGTTCAAGAGGGTACAATCAGAAAGTTCTCTGCATGCTTAACATGAATAAGTCTAAACCAATTGGTACTCCTTTAGCAGCTCATTTCAAGCTTTCATCTAACTTATGTCCGCAATTAGATGATGAAATTCATTATATGTCACGAGTTCCGTATTCTAGTGTAATGGGATCTCTCATGTATGCTATGGTTTGCACACGTCCAGATTTATCTTACGCAGTCAGTGCGGTTAGTAGGTACATGACAAATCTGGGAAATGAACACTGGAAAGCTGTTCAGTGGATATATTTTTACAGTTGGAGGTTGTGCTATTAGTTGGAGAGCTACCTTACAAGATATCATTGCATTGTCTACTATAGAGGCAGAATATATAGCTATTACAGAGGCTTGTAAAGAAGCTACATGGTTAAAAATATTTGTTTGGTGAGCTCAGCGAAGACTTGCAGATTGCCACAGTGTTTTGCGACAGTCATAGTGCTATATTTCTCACAAAAGATCAGATGTTTCATGAGAGAACGAAGCACATCAATATTTGTTATCATTTTGATTGTGAAGTGGTTGCTTGTGGTGATTTTGATGTAAGTAAAATCAGTACTCATGATAATCTTAGTGATATGATGACCAAAACTTTACCCACACCTAAGTTCAAACATTGTTTGAACTTGGTTGGTATTAGCTGCTGATTTTACCCTCGTGAGCATTTGTGGAAGAAGAGGTTTTTTTTAGAGTTTTAAAGATATATTTTATAGAGTGGAATTCGCTTCAAGGTGAAGATTGTTAGAGGTTGGTGTGACCCAAATTCTAATTGGGTTAAGCCAATTTCGGTTTACATTAGGAATTTCAGTATGATTAGGATTTCCTGTTTATGCTATAAATATGAGCTTGAGTCGCAAAATTCATTGTACCGATTTCATTAGTGATTTCTCTCCTCTGCCTATGGTTTCTTACCCGTCTTGGGTTTTCCATGTAAATCTCAGTGTCCATTATTTTTCTGTTTCTCTTTTTTGATTCTCGCTTGTATTTCAACAGTATTAGAGATGAAATTTTTAGTATAACTCTTAATAATACTAGTGCTAGCGATATTGTTGTTTTTCATTTTAAAAATTATTTTCAATTCTCTTTTTCATATGAGATGTGTGTATCATATTTTTAATTTGGTTGTTAAAGATGGTATGACATAAATTTCGCCCCATATTGAATTAATTAGATTTGCAATTTCTTACATTATCGGGTTTAATTCGAGATAACAAGATTATAAAAAATTTTGTAAAGCTGTCCAACTTATATTGAGAAAATTAAAAATCGATGTAAATAATAGTGGAATTTAACTTATTTGATGTTGCAAAATGTTAGGTCATACTAACAAATTAATTGTGCTTTTATTAATGAAAAAACACAAAGTATTAATCTTGATAAATCTAGTTGTGATATTGCTAGTATATTTCTTGATTTTCTAAAATCTTTTTGTGATGCTACAAATGAATGTTCTAGAATTTATTATCTTGCTTCCCATCTTGTTCTTCCAATTTTTGTACATTTAATATATACTTTTGCACAATATCGACAAATAGATGAATTTTATAATATTCCTAATAAAACATAAATAAATTTTAAAAATATTGATATGACATTCCTCATATTTTTGTTATGGATGTATCATAAATTTTAATAGGATATCTACTAATTTATGTACTATTCCTCGAAATACTAGTAATTAAATAACAAATAAAATTGCTAATTTATATTCTTCTTATGAAATAAAAAATTCTAATATTAGTCGTTCACATCCTCCTCCACACACGGAGAATTATCCTAGTAATAGTAGGGTTAGTGGTATTGTAACTCCACAATTTAACATTCATGATATATGGAGTGAATTAGAAAGTGTAAATTATTCTACTACTTTGCGTACTGATCTTGATATTTATTTTAAAACTCGTTATCAATTTTCTCGATAAGAGAATTTTGATGTTTTAGATTGGTGGAAAAAATATTCTACTGCATATTATATTCTTTCTATAATGGCACATGATCTACTAACACCTCTGGTCTCTACTGTAGCATCAGAGTCTGCTTTTAGTGCAGGTGGACGTGTGTACGATAAATAAAGAGAACGACTTGAACCTAATCTTGTGGAAGCATTCATTTGCATCAAAAATGAGAATGACACCAAGACGAGAAATCAACAACAAAAAGATAAGATACTTGAAGACTTCAAAAATTAAGATGTTGAAGACTAGATCTTGTTTTCTTTCTATTGTAATTTGAAATAATTTTTTCAAACTTTAATTTTTTTAACATGTTGCAAATGATTAGCAATTAAATGGGTGCCAACTTAGTTGGGATATATCTAATTTGTAGTGATGCAACTGTTAAATATTTGTAATGATATTTGTATAATATATTTTTTTATCGGATCGTCTCAAATATTTTTTTGTTAAATATATTGTTGGCTTAAGAAACTAAGTATGTTTATCTTAATAATGAATATACTTATTTGATTATAATATTATAAGTTATTATATTGAAAATATTCTTGAAAATGTGTATTTAATTGTACAAACATATTTATTAAGTCTATATAGTAAATGATAAAATTATAAGACTCAAAGTTAAGAAGATTACTTTGAAAAGTGTGGAAAATCACTTAGTGCGGACGTCCTAATCAAAATAGCGAACGCTTGGACACAATGTGAGAAAGCAACTATATCACTTACAGTCGTCTTGCCCAAAGTCGTGTTTTAACATGCAGACACCAGGACCAGAGAAAACGCTAAGGGTGCGGTCGTCCAAATCAGAGTAGTGTTTTCACATGCAAGCGCTCGGACTAGAGAAAATACACAGGCGCGGTCATCCAAACCAGATTGATGTTTTCGCATGCAGTCGTCAAGCGATTGAGATGGATTTTCAATTCCACAGGCGCTCGGATCATGAGTGCAGACGCCTGCTGCAGTAACCCACAACTTAAACTGCAGAAGTCCACTGTCTATTTTGCTGTGTCTAATGGGTCTTTAACGAATATATTGTGGATGCCCATATCTTGCCAACTAACGCCCGCTACTTAAGATTAATTATTATATATTTTAACATTATGATAAATTGATAATAATATAATATACATTATATTGATATAAATTTAAAACATTTATGTATTGTATGCTCAGCTCGTTAGGCACAACTCGTTTAACTAGTTTAGCTTGATTCGTTTAACTCATGGCTCGCGAGTCAGCTTGAGTTGAAAATTTCTTTTAGGCTAACTTATTTAACTTGATAGGCTCGACGAGCTAAACTTTTTCAAATTTGGCTCAACCAGCTCGTTTGTCATCTCTATTTATGCTCAAAATAAAGAAACAACATATCCACGATGAACTAAGAAGTGGACGGCAAACAACTTTGTTATGGAAAAACAGGCAACAGTCTATACCAATGTGACAACGAAGTAAAAGATCCACAGACAAGATGAAAGTGCAATAGATTAATATCATCCTCGTATAATTAAATAAACGATGTAACAAAATTATAAAATATCGCAAACGTTTGAGAAGTATGCTAACTCTCTATGTGAATATTTTACAAAATATTGATAATTCTCTGTGCTACTCCCTTTCCTTTAAATAAATAATATAAACAAAATACTAAAAATCATAATTAAAAAGACATTTAAGAATCCTATTAGAACTCTATCATTACTCACCACTTAAAGATGCACCCTGACCTCTCTTTTTATCTCTTCAATTCATCGTTGCATAAATATTTGAAGAGTTTGATAGGAGAACAAATGTTGTCACCCTTAACAAAATATCCCTCTAAAAAATACCAGTCGCCTCTTTTCTTCCGGCTCCTCTCTGCCCAACCATCTCTTTCCTCCTAGTGCCTACTCAAGAACGCCGACGAACCGGTGTCGACCACCACTCACTGAGATGTCCACCGTCTCGACGTCAAGATTTGTTGCAGCGATTTTGGTTCTGACGAAACTGCTTTGTTTCAGTGAGTTTAGAACCCCTTTTCGAACTCCTTCCAATTATGAGGCACTTTTTCCAAGTGAGCTCGACGTTCCTTCCGAATTCGACGATGCTCTTTTCGTGGCGAGCTCAAAACTTCTTACAATTCAGATACTACCCCTTTGCTCACATCTAGTTTCGATTCTCGTTCCTCTGTCTTGTATTTACTCGTACCCACACAACTTTGGATTCCTCTTCTTTGCTGAGATGCAGAAAGAGAATGCAACTACTCTAAGATTGAAGCCATGACTGTCCTCAATTCCTCAATGAGAAATTTCTTCACGTAACGACCTTATTTCCAACCAAAATTCCTCGCAGATTTGGCTGAATTCCTCTCGAATTTGACCAAATTTGTGTTTTGATACCATTGATACGAACCTCATATGATTAAATAAATAACGCAACAAAATTACAAAATATCGCAGACATTCAAGAGATCTGCTAACTCTCTAGAATATTTTCCAAAAATATCGATGATACTCTCATGCTACTCTATTTCCTTCAAATAAATAATATAAACTAAATACTAAAAGACATAATTAAAAAGACGTCAAAGAATCCTAAAAAACAATTAAAGTAAATATACTAAAATAAATACACTTTATTGAAACTCTATCAAAATCTAAAAAAGATATAAGAGGCATTACAATATTAGGGAGGCAAAAAAATGATCTAACGATCTGATTTACTATACCTTCGCTCTACAAAATTTAACTTTTAAAACTTCCTCTAATCGTTGAAATATCGAAAAGAAGCGCCCTGCAACAAATCAACAGGAAAAAAACCCAATTCATTTTAGCCGATTTGAGGGGCAAAAGGTTGATTTTCTTAGTCTAATTATCTTGAAGTCAACGCTGTGACATTAGAGGAAATAGCCAAAAAAAGAACCTGAAACTGAAGTTTCCTTGTGCTGTACAGAGCCTTTCACGAGTAATGTTCCTGGAATCTGCTGAAAAACCTGTCATAATCAAACATTCAATGACAAACATAAGCATAAGCTTACTATTTACAACTCAGTCCATTAAAAAATAAAGAGAAGCAGTGTGCATACCGAAACTCGGAGACATAGATTAGTTTGGGGCCCCAAAGAGTTGGAATTGTCCATTTTTTCTCCAACTTGTTTGTTGCTGGCTGCTTCATCAGAGTGAGGCTCCCCATTTTTGAGGATTGACTCAGATTGTTGGTCCGATAAATTAACCTATAAGTAATTTTTATTGCATGTGAGTAAACAATAAATATCACCTGCCCACATTGAAAACACAAAAAAAAACAGAACAAAATCATACATCAACTGTAAATGAAGAGGTGCTCAGTTTACAAGATGCGTCATGTGTAGAGAAAAAAGACTCAATTGATTGGCATACGCTCAAGGCACTGACTTGGCTTTGCAGACCCTGAAGAGGCATCAAATAAGCCAGAATGAAATTGCTAAAATAAACAAATGAAGTGATGAAACTAAGGAGAAACCTGACCTCGAGCATGAAAGATAAGGTGCTCTTCTCTGCTGACGCAATAGATATTATCCTCTTCACAGGCGGCACAAAAGACCAGGCAAGACCCCAACGACATGTTTGACCTTGTACAAATTCAGTTGTCTTTACAATTGTTACTCCAATCTCTCGCAGCTTCGATATAAGAAATTTCAGATTTGATTTCCTCCCAATCATTGAAGTGTACCACCTATGAGAATAATTGAAAAGAGTAAGCAAAAAAAAGGATGTTAAGTGGGTAAGGATGCGATGTGGAGATAGATGATACCGAATTGTCTGCCTCAATACGACACTATCATCAATTATACGAGTTATAAATGCTTTTTCCCCACCAGGACAAACCATCTCTTCCTGAGTTCCACCACAAGAAGTTTTTGGGTTTGATCCTGCTTCATTCATGCTTTCAAAAAATGGAGGATTACACATGCAGAAGTCAAACTTCTCGCCATCCCTGACAACCCCGAGAAGTATACTTGGCCCACTATATTGCTGATTCACCTCAATTAGTGGATTGGATGAAGAGGCTGAAGCATTCTCACTCACATTCCAGCATTCACTTTCAACCTTTCTAATTTCAATGAGGTCTTTAATGTTCGAATTATTCTTTACATTTCTTTCTGCCCACTCCAACGCTACATCAGTCACATCTGTGATCAAGTTCATTGGATCCAAAACCAAAAAAATAAAAATAAACATTGACAAAATTAAAGATTTGAAAGCATCTGTTGCACAAAGACGAGCTACCTGAACCAACAAAACTCCACCCGAGGAGGGCTGCTCCTAGGAGAGGGTAAATGCAGTTTGCCCCAGTTCCAATATCAAAACCTTTCACTCTCCCTCCACTTTCGTTAACATTTGGAATGATATCAAGTGAAAGAAGGTCTTCAATCCAATGGATGTAATTTGATCTGTTGGGAACTGTAGGGCAGAGTTGTCCATCAGGAATCCACCTACAAATTGATTAAAATCTTCCCAGGAAGTCAATGAGAAAAGTTTATATGATTCTCATGAATATAATATAAGTAAAAGCTCAAACTCAATACTTATTAACTACCCAAAAAGGAAAATGTGATAACCAACAAAAACCAGATCGCTCCAAACTAAAGACTTACATTTCAACAAAACAGCTCGAAATACATAGACATGAATAAAGAAATGCAAGCAAAATCCGAGAATAAGCTGATCTAAGGATTTTCTTTACCCCAGATTGAAAACCAACCCAACAGCAATGATGAAACAGAATTTTGTTTCATATGCTATTAAGTCAAAGTATCCATAAGCAGCCAGGATTTCGCTTGTCCTCTCCACAATATATTGTTGCTGTAGGCTTACACAAACAATGAAGTCAAAATTCTATAACGGAATGTACTCAGAAACCGAAGTTATGTGCCATTAAATCTCTTAAAAATAAGTGTTTTCACAAACAAGGAAATAAGATTGAACTGTAAGTTAAAAGCTAAGAAGATACATATGCAACACTAAGGAAGAGAAAATGATATATAATATTCAAAAGAGAGACTATTCAAAAAATGCCCAAGAGTATCTGTCGAAAGCAGCTGTAAATCATACAATACAAGAAAAATGGAATGCCCAGGACGAGGTAGAACGCAACCCAATGACCATATGAAACTTTCAAAATCAAGATGAAAGGAGAACTATACCAATCAAGTCCATGGTCATGGAGTAGCAAGACTCGGGTAAGCTCCCGGGTCGAGTTGTAGTCGGTCCAATCAATTAGCGGGCGACCATTGCGTGAGTAGAAGACGAAGGGTTCGAAGGACGGATATAGTGAAGCTAAGAGAGCAAAATCAGGTGGGTTTTCAGAGTATTTGTTTTTCGGGTGGATAGTGGGACGGTCTCTCGTCTTTCTCTTTTTGGACGGCATCTGACAACAGAGTTAAGCAAGTTAATCGGCAGCCTGCACGAACGAAGAAGAAGATCGCCGAAAGCAAAGAGCCCGTGAGAACTGCAGTGTAAAAATAGGGTCGCTGTGTCGAATCCTGACCAGTTTGACTACATGTCGGCACAACAAACTATCCAAGTTACTCCAAATAAAAACTAAATTGAGATTTCAAAAGGTATTTAATTAAAAACACTCAAGGGCGGTAACATGTTTAATTTTAAACTATTTTTTTGCTAACCAATCAAATCTAAAACTATAAAAAATAAATAAAACAAATATTTCAGTTATATTTTTCACTAAAAAACATGCCTAATAAACTGCGACAACCTTTTAGTCGTCCACAATTTAAAAAGTTAACCACAACAACCCGCCGTAATTTAAGAGAGGATGTTCACTATTTTAGAGTGGTCGTCCACATTTTAATAATTATTTGAATATTTGATCAAAAATTAAGTTTTTTATTGAATTAATTAAAAATTTTAATTAAATTTGATTATTATATAATTATTAAGAAGATCAATAGCTAATTAGTAATTATTTGATTATTTAATCAAAAATGATTATTTAATTAAATTAATTACTCAATTTAATTGAATTTGATTATTACTTCATTAATAACAAAATCAATTACTAAATCAAATAATAACTAATTAGTCATTGAGCTTATTACTAATTAGGTAATAATCAAATTTAATTAAATATGATTATTTACAAGAGCTGCTCGTTTTGAGATCAGTGACGATAACGAATAGTACGTCATCAATTTGGACATATGTATCAGTAATTGTTACAGGTGGAAGTTGACTAGAATATTGTGCCTTCATACAATCACATGTCTGTATTTTATGAGAAAATCAATTGAAGATTATGTTCATGTATGGTATCACCGAAAAACATACATGAAGATGTACTCTCATTTTGTCCAATCTGTTAGTGGCCAACACATGTGGCCTGGAACGGACCAGAATCTAATTCTGCCACCACCAATAAAGAGACGACCAAGGAGGCTTCGAAAACAAAGAGCGAGGAATGTCAATGAGCCCTATAACCAAACAGTCATGACTAGAAAAAACGTCATCATGACATGTAGCTAGTGTTGGAGTGTGAGCCACAATACCCGTACTTATCAAGAGGGAGGCTCTCGAACACTAATGAGGCAAGTGGCAATGGCAGAGGACTAAGCAAAAGAGGAAGCTCAAATGACACATTTATGAGTTTTACAACTGCTACTGGGACGTAGGAGTCTTTCGTGCTAGGTCCATGTGGGAGTTTGTCTAGCAGTCATGGATATTTGTTGTCTATTGTTTCCTTTTTTGTAATTTCATATTTTCGAATGGTTGTAATATAGTATTTTGCAAATAGCTGTAGAAGTATGATTGTAACACAAGAAAATTTTACGTGCAATTTCATATAAGGTGATATGTTACGATGGTATTTAAGATTCGAAAAATAGTTAATTTTTATTGATTTAGATTAAGTTGGAATTTATATAGAGAAATAAAATGAAATCCTAAGGATTAATATATAAAGATTGTGGTTTTGGTGTTGTTACGAGCGTATGGAACTAAGAGTTGATGTCTGAGCTTTGAACATTTTTTGGGTGCGAAAGGATAAGTGTCTGCAGATATTTGTTTACGGTCGTGGGATAACGCGTCCTCAGAGGTCTTGGCGTCCGCTGAAGGATAAGTGTCTGAGACTCTGAGTCTTGAGATAATGTGTCTACATAAATATTGGCATCTGCGAAAGTATTGACGTCCGCAGAAGTGTTGGCGTCAACAAATACTTGGTTTCAGAAGGACACATAGCCGCAAAAGTGTGGGTGTCCGTGAAATATTAAGTGAAGAATGAATGTCTGCATTGGACGCGAAGCTTTCCACGAGTGTGTGGACGTGTGAGGTTTAAGTCCTTCACAGGTGTGGACATCCGAAAATTTATTTTGTCACATGGAATGCTCGTGCAGACATTTAGAAATAAGTGTGAGACAGATATCTGCGGTAGATATCTATAGCGGATGTATAGGCGTTGAAAACGTATGGGTGTCCGCGACAAACATCCGATATTGAATTTGCTTTTGGTAATAGTTGTGCAAATGACCAGAGTTTAAGTGAGCAATTGACTAGTTCAAGGCAAACTGGAGAATAAAGAAAAAACATTGGGTTATCGTTTGACTGTCCGAAAGAATAGATAGCATTCAACCAAAAAAATTACAGATCCCTGAAAACTTCTAAAAGATGATATGTCATGCTAAGGTATCTTAATAGGTGTTTTGCTAATTGAAGAAAGAAAAAAGAAACTTGACACCTCATAAACACTTAGGCGCAACATTAAAAGTTTGTGATACCTCAAGAGGTTGTGTCACAACCGGACAGAACCACCAAGTCAAGCGACTCGATCCCCGTGGAAGACTCGATCACCCAGCCTAAGGCATGAGTGATCATCGTTTTCCGATCCAAAAACGTTACCAGTGAAAATGGATGGTCGCTCAAGCACCCACTCGACACTCATCAGAGAACATGTGGTTACCCGTTAATGACAACACCTCATGAGGCAGAAGAATAATAAGGATGGTACTCGCGTCCATAGACCAAACAGAGTACCCATCCGCGACATCAATAACGAGTGAGGTCTCCTGTGTCGGATTGCTCCTCAACTAGCCACCCACTACATCCAAGACGACGGAGGTTGCCTGCAAGTAGTGCTACGAGCCGTTACGCCACCCGTCACTTAAAAAGCTACTAGGCAAACAATCCTCAACGACTGACAACCTCCAACTCGTGTGACTAAATACCGTAGGCAGGTTCTAAAACTCGAAACTCAAGGATTCGTCATCACCGCCCTATCACCTTTTACTTTTAGGGCTCGAAACTCGAGGACATGTCACCGGTGTCATTTCACCCTTTCGTACATCCTCCTCGCAATAGGAGATGGTATAGGATAGCCTTGTGATTAAGCCTAACGTTTATATGTATGCAACACATAAAAGTGACATCCTCATCAATTGACCCTCAAAATACTAAACAACATACAACTAGCTAGCAATGTTAGCTAGCAATGTCATAAATCCTCATGAGTGTCTCTCAAACTTAAAGAGGATCAACTCTTTCATGAATAACTATACCAAAAGCTCAACTAATTTATTATTGTAACAACAGAAATATCCTCAACATTTATCGACAAAAACAATTACCAACTATAGTTAAAATCCGTTATCCAATATCCAAGATAGTAAATAAATCAAATTAAAATCTTCAAGTCCCAACAATTTGACCGTGAGCATAGGAATATCACCACACAACGGTGCACTGTCTCCACAATGATAACCATAGTAAAAATAACACAGCTGACAGGGTATCCAAATCCTCACATTATCGGTTTATCAATTTAAACAGTTTAACAGTGAGCAGAACTATAGCCAACCAACAATTTCATCAGTGAAAATCGAACCAACAAGATCAAAAACAAGACCCATAACCAAATCAGAATCCAATAACAAAATAATTATCCTCGATTTTTCTCCAATAACCTGTAGCATAACAGGGCAATCTATCGGCATTTCCATCAAACAACATTCCAATAAAAAGCAGTAGCTAAAACAAGGACACTCCTCGGGAGTTTTATCAAAGACAGCAAATGAACCCAATCGATTTAACACGCGGTATTTTCTCACCTTATTGAGTGTGCTGAGGAAGAATCGCCACTGTCCGCTCGCCTCTTCCGAATGCTCCCGGAAGCTCGGCCTCCTTGTTGGAGTTTTCGCTCGGAATGCTGCCGGACGGAGTGTACGAACGCCAAAGTCGTCGGTCCCCGTCGCTCGGAACCGGTGGTTTTCGCGTTCCGTCCGCTTTCCGCCTTCGCGTCTCCCCTCCTCGCGAAAACTCTCTCGGCCGAAAGCCAGATGGAGAGAAGCTCTTGTTCTTCTCTTCAAAACAGAAGCTGCCTCTCCCATCTCTCTCTGTCTCTCTCTCTCTCCACTTTAACTCTTTTCTTCATTTAAACATTTTTTCCCCGTTTTTATTTCCCTACAATCTGCCGCGGCTCCTTCATTTCTTTACGCCTCTTTTCCTTGTATTTATTTATTTTTAATCTTCCTTTTTATTTCTCAAATTCTGCCCGCGATTCTTTTGTATTTTCCCCTTCATTTTCATCTTTTATTTTATTTTTAATCTCTTCACTTTATTTAAATTTCTTAATTTCTTTACTTAATATATAAATATATATACCAAATATACATATCATATATTATATAACTTATTCTAATTCTCGACTTATTTTAAACATCACTCAATGATAGTTATCAGTCCAATTTAATTCTTCAATTCAATTTCTTACATTAATTTTCTATTCAAAAATTTTTAACTTTACCGATTTGATTAATTAACTAAAATTTCTCACTTGATCGCTACGTGACAATTCGGGTCAACCCTTCAATGTCATAACCAATTTTTAATGAGAAACATTTACACGAGAAATTTATTTATTTTAAATTTTACAAATTTTACAGGTTGAACGACCACTTTGAACCTCTATATTACTTTAATTCAAAAATAAAATATAATATGATGAGATATAAAAAATCTAATTCAAAAATAAAATCTTAATTTTAAAATTTTATTTAGATAATTTTTGTCTTAAATTTAGACAACTATGGTCTTACTACTTTAACTTTGAAGAACCTTTATACTACTCTCTTTTTATCACGAAAGTTGATAAATAATTAATTTATAATAAATTATTAATATTATTATTCGTATGTATTGTATATTTGAATAGTTATAAAAGATGGCAAAGAAAATTATTGACCTATATTTCTAAACTTCAATAATATTTATTAATCAACATAAATTCTTAATCTTAATTAACACATTTATTAAGTTTATAACAATTTCACTAAATACCTAAAGTTGTGTTTTTAAAAATATAAAGTATATTTACTCAAAATAATGTCTATTGATATAGTTTACTAATTATTCATTCATCATTTATTAAGGTTCGTATTAGAGTTATGTTTAAAATCTATTAGTCTTTTATATTATATTTTTATTCTTGATAATCATTGGTTATTGATTAAATTATTAATACATAACATTTATGAATTATGGATAATTATTTGATCTTTGAACAATAAAAAAAAAAAAAACCTATAATAGTAGTTTCCCTTTATCAATATTAACATTTTTCACTCCTCATTAAATTTATATTCAAAATATAAGTTTTATATAATGTCCTTAGTACAAAACTATATCGAATAAATAAAAGAAAAAATAAATGTGAAATAGGAATTCGCTACATACGATAAATTAATATCATACATATATGACAATTATTATAATGAAAAAGTAATTGTTATTTATTTTTTATGAAAATTATAAGAGTAATATAATTTTATGTGGGCATAGTTTTATGTAATCATATTATATAAAATATATTCATTCTAATAATATATTTTATGTGATATTATTATATAGAACTATGATAGATGAAATTATTTGAGATCTCAATATTAATTCCTGATGAAATGAAATGTGTTTATGACTTTATATTATTTAGCAATTTCATATTTCAAATATAAGTCATGTAATTATTGCAGTTATTATTCTTGATATTATATTTCACATATATACAATATATATGTTAATATAATATTTGCGTAAATAAAAAAAAATTTAGAACATAAAATTTAATCAAACAAATTATTTATTTATGGAAAAATGACAAACCAACTACCGTACATTGTGCTCAATGACAAATCAACCACTAGAGTATTTTTGCTAATAAATTAACCACTGAAATATGAAAAAAAGTCGCTGCTAACATCGTTGTCACGTTTGTCGTTAACTGCGGCAACTTGACGACGAACCGCGGCGGATTGACGACGAACCCACGGCGGATTGACGACGATCTGTCGCTGATTGACAAGAAGGAAATTCTTTTCTTTCACTTAGTGTGATGGTGAATCTTTGCAGATTGATAATTCTTTCAATTTTCAACAGTTTTGGACGCTTGAGGACCTTTTTTCCATCATTTTTTGCGCGATGCACAGGTGGGAGAGATCTGTTTTGTCATTCGGTGTATATCAGAGCAGATTCGAGCAGAAAAAAAATGAGATCGTTTATTCGAAAACTTTGGAATGCCATAACTTTGTGCTCAGTCGACCGATTTGGACGATTTTTTTTATTTCGCATAACTTCTTGAGATCTACGCGCAAGCAAGATGCCAAAGGCAGCTTGTGTCACGAACCGCAAAGGACCCGAGACAGAATGGGAAACGACCAGACCCAAAAGGGACGAATCATCCGACCCATTTCACTTAAATATTTAGCATTTAGCATTTAGCAGTGGAAGAAAAAAAATTAATTATTTAAAGCTAGGGCCCAAAATTCAATGGGTTTTAACAAGTCTAAAAGTGAAATCAGATAGTAAAGCAATATAATCCAAATAAAAGAAAAACTGTGCGGAAAGGAAATTAAATATTTAAGGTTTACAGTCATCCAAATAAATGAATATACCTCACTAAAATTCTCTCGAGGAAAGTTAATAAAATGATAGAAATTAAACAACTATGCCCGAAACTAATCTTAACTTGGCAACTGGAAGTCCGGCTGATAATTTCCTGAAAATTTTATTAAAGGGATGAGTTGACTAAACTCAGTAGGGATTTAAAATTTTCAGATTTTAAAGAAAAGAGTTTTATTAAGCATGTATAAAATTTAAGATCACATTTTATAAAATTTCAATTTTTGAAAGAAAATTATACAAAATGGCACGTATTTAAAATGACTCACTAATACGTGGTATGTAATCAAAATACGCCCTTGTTGTACTTAATTAAAGTCACAATGAAAATGGAGCCACTCACGGACTCCGAGCATACCATGCCATAAGCATTTAAGGAAATAAAAGCGATGCTCGGCGATCTCAAAAGCCAAATGATACCCTGATCAGGTTTAAAGATTCGTAACCCAAGGACACAGCACATACAACTGTCTTATTACCTATTTGCACTTAAGGGATTAAAACCCAAGGACATTTCTAAAGAAATTCCCTATCATTCATTTTAATAACAAACAAACACATCTCATAGGATAGAATGTGTAAAAATATAATGTAAAGAAATTCTAATGTTTGAAAATGAATGTTTCATTAAAATATAAATTTCAAATTAAAAGAATTATTTAAAGATAATAATATGCAAATGTAGTGCATAAATAATCTCTACCTTGAAGTTGGCTTATCTTGATAAAGTTCAATGTCTAATTATTCCAAAATCCAGAGTACACGGATTTAAATCAATATTTGAGTACCTATAAATGAAATTGGAAAGTTTGTGAGATAATCTTATTAAAGCCCTTAATTAATTAACCTTTATTTGAGTTAGAGAAATATCCAATTAAGCCCAAAAACCAACCTTGTACAAGCCCAAAACAGGCCTTGGTCTACTGGTCATTTGGTCCAGGCCTTAGGCTCAGACTGCTGCATAACGCGGCCCGCAACCGAGACCCTATGGGTCTGGTGTTCGATCTGCAGAAGGAGATCACATTCTCCTTCAATGTGATAGTTCATTATTCCTGCTCTCAACACTCTCTACCTCATTAGATGCAAGGGACAGACCCGACTCCTGGCGAGACTCGCTGCCTCGGCCAGTCGTCCACTGACCGAAGTCGATGGTCCAACACAGCGTGCATCGCGGCTCAGTGCTAGCTGAGTCGCTGCGCGACATTTCTTTACAGAGGAAATACGCGTAATAGAGTTGTAAACAAATATTGAAATCCATATTACAAGCAGAATCCAAACCAAAGTTCCCAATGTACAGAGTAAAAATGGAGAAAAATCCAACTTTTAAAGCTCACCAATTTCCGATTTACAGTTTCTTGATCTCTCTTGAAGGTTCCGACCATCACCACGACCGGCGATTCATCGTCCTCTGAAGTTGCTCTAAATTGAAACCCAAATCCTTCGATCAAACAACGATTTAAAACAGAATCTCAAGTATCAATTTAGATTTATAGAGTTGGAGAATGACTCACTCACCTTTTCTGAATTGCCGAGAGCAAGAGGAGAGGATTGACGTTGATTGAGGCGAAGAAATGAAAGATTTTGGTATGCCCAAACTCATCTTTGGAGAAGATTTTTCGTTCTTCAAACTCGAGGGAGAGGATTTAGGGAGAAACTTTCTCCACCTCCTGCAATGTACGCCCAAATCGGGGGAAAATGTTTCCAAATACGTTTTCCCCAACTTAATTATAATTTATTATTATTATTTTTTGATTGGGACATTTGGGCCAGATATTACAGCTTGTCCCACTTTTTAGGCCTAAAAATGCTTCCAAGTCCTCCAATTTCCCTTACACAATTCAAAATCGTGAAGCTCCGAACGTTTTCCTGCCCGAATCTGCTCTGATAAACACCGAATGAAAAAACATATGTTTCCTACTTGTGCGTCCTGAAAAGATGATGGAAAACGAGTCCTCAAGCATCCAAAACCGTTGAAAATTGAGATAATTATTGATATACAAAGATTCACCATTTCTCTAGGTGAAAGAAAGGAATCTCCTTCTTATCAATCTGCCGTGGTCGTTGTCAATCCGCCGCGGATTGTCGTCAAGCCACCGCAGATCGTCGTCAAGCCACCGCGGTTTGCCGTCAAAGCATTTAACAGCAAATGTGACAACAATGTTAACAGTAATTTTTTTCCATGGTTCAGTGATTAATTTATCATTGATTATAAAGTATTATAGTTGGTTTGTCATTTTTCCTTTATTTATCATATGGAAAATGTTCATTTACATTTAGTGCTTGGGATATAACACTCAAAACAATAGCATGTCGGTTGTCTATAACAAGCATAAAACATTTCAATTGGAGACAAAAATATATTGACAAAACTGAATAGTCATCGTTGTCCACGTCGTTGGACACCTCATGGCCATTGCGCGTGCAGCATAAACTAGTGATAAAAATATAACTTTAAAAATCGAAATGTTTATCTAATGCGACGAAGCTGGCAAGGGTGTCAGAGTCATATTGATTGTTCTCCATTCAACTAGGATATTATTTTGATTGGACACAAAAGGAGACAATTCTTGGCCTTCTTCGCCTACATTCTATGTGACATTTATGCAGGATAATCATCTCAGTCCATAGCGTCCCACGCCATAGTTTGAGTAAGAGGGAGAATGTCTTTGTTTGGAAAACTAGACACTGATGTAGAAATAAAGGCTTCCGCAGAGAAGTTTCATGAGATGTTCAAGAGCAAACCACACCACATCACACATGCAACCTCTCATAATATTCAAGCATGTGAGTTGCATGAAGGTGATTGGAGCACCGTCGGATCGATCATCTACTGAAATTACGTTCATGGTTAGTGAAATCTTTGTTCATACATCAAATATTTTCATGAAAATCAAAGTTCTCGAAAAGGTGGAATTTGAGATCGTAACAATAGATCCAATTACTCCTAAACAAAATATCACGTTATAGTTGAATCCAGAGAATCGGCAGTGCATCCTTGGATGTGTTGGATGGCAGAAATCTAGCTTTCTTGATTGAGATTCATGAAGAATTACTTGAATCTTTTCATTTCTTATTCAAATGTTAAATCATTTTGTGTGAAACCAACCGATGGAAAGCCTTGTGTGGCAAAGGAAGTGATAGAGGCAATAGATGAGGAAAACAATTCTGTGACATTCAAAGTGATAGAAGGACATCTTCTGGATGAGCACAAGTCCTTCAAACTCACAGTTCAAGTCACTCCGAAGGGAGATGGATGCGTTGCGAATTGGACTTTAGAATATGAAATACTGCATGAGGGGATCCCGGATTCTCATAATCTACTTCAGTTTTGTGTCGATGTGTCGAAGGACCTCGACGAGCACCTGATAGCTCAGTCCTAAATGGTAATTGGCTTAATGCTGGGTGTTTTTAATAGTCTCATTCAAGATATAATATGAAATAAATGGTGTGTAATTTGATATGGATTGCTTGTACTACATAAAATAATGTAAAATATCAGGTATCAAATAAATTTCTGGTGCTGTCAAATAAATTAAATGTCTTTGTTTGTTATTTATTGTGAGATGAGCTTCGCGTGATTTTGTCTCGCCTTGCACAAATATTGATATATGAACTAATATGATAGTTTTAATAAGGGAAGGAATTCAGCATTGCTAGTTTACCATAATATGACAACTAATAAAAATAGCAACACAATTGTATCAGTATAAAAAATCATAAGTGAAAAAAGTGTCACTTACTGACTCCAAACATCGATGTTATAGTCGTAAAGGGCCGAGAAAGTGATTTTTAGATAATTGCGGCATAAAACAACACTATTGATCATATTTAAAATTTTTTACCATGGAACACAATACAGTCAGATGTCCCAACATAACATAAAAATACCTTCTTGCTCCATCGAAGGTGCTCCAAAAACCCAAACCCTCATTCGGGTCAAACAGACCCGACACACGCAACCAATATAGCAATAATAGTAAACTATATGCACGTAATAAATGTGACAAAAAATGTACGTATATAATAAAAATATAGAACCTGTAACAATGAGGCAGCGATATAGCACAAAATAAGGTTTCTATAATCGTGAAATGCACACAAAACATAATTAATTAAATTCTTACATCTACTGATTTATACTACTATATCTTAGAAATCAAATATCCAATTAATCCAATCCAATTTGTCAAACCTTCGTAATTATAGTCATACCCAACTCAGTAAGTTTCTAATATTCACTAAATATATGTTGAAACTCATAACCGAGATAGGAACTAACTCAGCATCTATAAGAAAAGCCACAGAACTTGGTCTAAAAGTGGGGTTTTAACTCTTTGCGATCAACCTATAATAGTTAGCAGTCGACGGGAGAAAAGTACTATCGAGCACTAAAAACTCGATCAACCATGAATGTGGCTGAGAGTAAATAGCTATGTGGTCGACCTAAACCAAACATTCGATCAACCAGATTGAACTTCAATCAACTAGATCATTAATTGTAGCTAACCTCGAGAGTGACATATTACACTTCAAATCTAATTCAATAAGTCACTCAACTAATGAAAAAGGGGTGGTCGACTATAACATCTCCAAAATGTTTTGGTCGAGCAGTGCTTGACTAGTGGTTGACTATAACATCTCCAAAATGTTTTGGTCGAGCCATGCTTGACTAGTTGTTGACATAGAGGTACTCGTTTGTGTGTGTCCGCGTGTATTTGTGTGTGAAAAGAAAGAATGCGAGTTAAAAATAAGTGGGACTTTTGTTCACATTGTAAGATTGAAATGTGATAAAGTATTTTTAATGAATATTTTCTAGAATATTTGATTTCTAGAATAATATTGTAACTCTCATTTTGGCTGCAAGCACTTTTGCCGTAACACCTTTATAAAGTACTCCATATGTACCCCATATCTTTACGTCATTGTGAATCTCCTCTTGAAGACGCATCTTACATTCACCAATATTTACAACGTGTGAGTTAAAATTTCTAATCTGCTAATATACTCTGCACAACTCTGATTCGACTTATTTGAGTTACTTCTACCAGGGAACGTAATTGTAATTCTTGTCCTAAACACTTCCTTAAATTATTTCCAAGTTGTTACTTTCACATCATGTGTTACTTCCAGTGTATTTTACCAATCTCACCTCCTTTGCCAACATGCAAATCACATGCAATACCCACTTGCAACCATCTTGACACAACTCTTATCCGTGTAGCCTCCCTTTAACAAATTTTATGGCGTGACCATTTTTCAATGAATACTCTACAACCAAGTCTTTAATCTGTGTCAATGAACTAAAAGTCATGCCTACCTCAACCCCCAAGGATTTAGGGTGTGAATTGACAAACTGCTCGCAACTATCTTGACTTCTACATTCATCGAAATTATCCAAAGAACCAAGCTCCTCGTTTAGAGAATTGGAAACTGAATGTACTTTAATTTCTGAGCTCACCTCTTGATTTCCTACGACATTCTCAGCAGACATATCACGTACATACTCAATAACAACTTCTTCAGGAGCATCTCCAACATCAGTACCACAGAGGCTCCACACTTTTAGATTTAGACTCATCGTAATTAATACTTTCACAGTGACTCCTACTACTTTCACTAACTTGGTTTGTGTTTGTCTCTGCATGTTCCACAAGATCTTTTATATATCTCTTCGAATTCAAACTTTCCACCATATCAATTACATCTTTGTCTTTCCTTAATCTTCTCAGGCCCTTGGCTTAGCCATGCCGTGGATGACAATAATGCAACTTCTTCCACTCAGTCAATCCTATCTCTTGTAACATATCTTGAACCTCAAATATCCACATTTTATAAGCATCACAATCATCAATAATTTGCTTCTGCCCTCCCACATATTCTTTCGTCTTACCGTAATGAACTTTCCAACATAATTATACTCAATGGAAAACATGGTCATTGCAATCCCCAATCCCCAATCCCTGTAAAATAAAGACACATGAACACAGCTACAAGTCTAAAAATATAGAAATATTTAAACCATATTTTTGTATGCGATAGTTAATTTTTCACCCTGGTTCCTACTTCAAAACAAACCTTGCATATAAAGCATTGTGTAACTAAAACATTTACCATTGATCAAATAAAGATGCATTGCATAATCTTACACATAATTTTCGTTATAAACAGACTACCTTATTCATTGGAAAAAATAGACAACGTAGAGTAGAATAACATGTAAGCAGGCGTCCACCAAAAGAAAGGTTAAACCAGTTGTTTCAAGCTATTCATGTCTTAGAGGACCCTTGCTTCCCAAGTCGGTATCGACTCGGATATAATAAAAGCCAAAAGGATTGCAAAGCCATATTTAATGCACCTTTTGCACTCTCAAAGCAACCACGTCGCATACAAATTAAACGAAAAAAGTTCGATATTATCACGAAAGAGCACAACTCTTATATCCTTTTTTCAGTATTTGTGACATTATATCACCTAGGCAATGTTGGAATCTAAATTCTTGCAAAGGATCAGTACAATAAAATGTCTATATTTTTCAAGCAACAAAAAAAACTATTTCACATAAACAATTTCAAAACACTATTTTCGTCTTCGGATTTTCGCAAAAACAAATTAAGCGACCAACCGGGATTTACGAAAACCAGAAGTGTAAAACGCAAAAGCAAAATCAAAATCGCAGAAAATTGAAGCCCAAGCTCGCGATTTACCTCCTCAAATCGCAAAATCAGAGCCCTAGCCGGAGTTACAAGCGTTGTTCTTCGTCTTCATTGAAAAATCGAAGCCCTAGCTGCCAGTTCACCTCTTTCGTCGCAGATTATTGGTATTCCGCTTCCTCTTAGTCCTCTTTCGTCGTCTCCGTCACACCCAACCATGCCCTATCTCAGACGATTTTGAGTGTTAAAAATAGTCACGTGCAAGTCACGTGGCTATCACTAACACGTTGTAACATTGACGGTACAATCGCTAAGGGTGAGTAGTAGCGAATTTTAATTGTAGAAAAAAATAGCGCGTAACACAAGGTTTAAATTGCTAATTATTCAATATTTTACAATAGGGTTTGAAAGAATAAAAATGATATTTGATGCCAAACACCACATAACAAATGTAACTTCAAAATTGTTACGTATTATGTAAAATCAACACTATGCAAGTGCACGTATCGTAAATCAAGTGATAAATAGTTAGTAGAGTATCGATCTCAATATTTTTAACACAAATTAATTTATACAAAACAATAAATTTGAAACAAAAAATAAATTTGAAATGATGAATTAGGTGTTGAGTAATTTAAATAAAACACAATTGATTAACTGCAGCGATAAACAATAAATGCGACCAGAGAGCTCTTCGATCTCTTCCTCGTTTTTCTTTGACTTTCGTCGCAGAAAAGTCTCTTATTTTTGTGTTGAATCTTCCTCTTTTCTATCTATCCGAAAATTCCACTTTTTTATGGTTTAAGTTGCTCCCATTTTTCTTCCATTATTTCCTCTACTAACTTAGCAATTTTTCCTTCACTCCTTATTCACCTAGGATGATTTGAATATTTTCTCACTAATTTCTATTTTATATTCAAAATATTTGAATTGATTTAAATCTCTTTTTTTTGTAAATTTTTTACGTCATTCTCTATACTTAAATATTATTTTTATCATAGTTATGCATCAAATACCAATTTACATCAATTATATCATAAAAATTACATAAAAAAGATTATTTTATATAAGAACACGATGTTGTAGTGTGTTGTGATATTATATAATGTTAGAGATCGAACGATAACCAGAAAAAAAAAATACGATGTAGGAAATCAAATTTACGTGGAAAAACTCTTCTGGGAAAAAATCACGAGCAAAGAAATAATCTACTATGAAGATTAAAATACAACCGCAAGTTTTGTGACTCTAGCTTACATCAATTAATAGAGAAAACAAAACCCTAAATGAGATCTACAATGCAGGCCCACCGGTCTGACCTAATAGAATTTGGGTCACACTGAAATCTAACAATATCCACATTGACATGAATTTTATGAAAGAGATCCATAGCACATGCTCGTCAGCCCGACCCAACAAAACAAATTCAAAACCCAGAATTATGACAATTTCCTTCTCGAAATGAATTCTGATGCAAGTAACCAATTTTTAAATCTTCAAATCTTCCTCTTTCACACCCTTAAAGAAGATCTGCAATGAGGGTCCACATGTCCGTCTCAAATAAATATACAGATAACCAATATAAAAGTTTTCAAGGGTAAATTCAGCAACTGATGCTGATCTGGTTTAAAAACATTTAAACCAAGTGACATCTTCAAATCTCACAAAGAGTCAGCCAAATCTATGCGAGTATATCGCATCACTTGACCAGCATATCAAAACTGTCTTTCAAAATCCTTTAAAATTCCACTCTCGTTATCTTACCATAACGAAATCTCGAATCTCAATTCAAAAGTGGAAGGTCTACTTCAAAGATCTCATCGCCCCAAATATATAACTCAAAAGATCACTGACTTCAATAAAATATTCACTCTAAAATATTGAAGCGGAAAACCATGGATATCACAAGATTCCAAAAGATATCCCCAAAATTCAGATATTTTACCATATCAAATCATCCCAAAATCAAATCAAATCTAATCGCCAAAATATTACAAAATTTAAACCTTATTTGAATTTCAACTAAAAACAATCTCTATGATTGAAATATTCCCGCGATTCCAAATCTGTCATAAATCTATCAAATTTAATTTCCCAAATATCTTCCAAAAATCCCAATAATTTTCAAAAATATTTATCTTTGGCAAAAATCCAATTTTGCAAAGGACACTTTTGTGGTAGCCCCAATCGAAATGGCTTGACAGCGAGAATGGAGAACACAATGTAGATGATCTATAACAACTGGCGATAAATAAAAAACCCTCTAATGACGAACCTGTTGTTCGGAGACATAGCTGCTCTGGAGAACTCCAAATAGAGATGAAAAACGAGGTAATTGTTTCTAACGGCGACTAGACGATAGAGATAACAAATCTCATGAGCAAGAAGAATGACAGGGGGAACAATTTTCCTGTTCCTTTTTTTTTTTTTCCAAAAATTGTAATTTTTTCAAAAATTATACAAACCTTGTTCAATGCAGAACAACCGGAGTGAATTTGTTTCACCACACTCGGAAACTCGAACTCCCGAAACCAAAGCTTTGATATTATTTGTTAAAGATCGAACGATAATTGGAAAAAGAAAATACGAAATGGAACACCAAATTTACATGAAAAAATCATTTTGAAAAAAAAATCACGGGCAGAGGAATAATCTACTATGAAGATTAAAATACAACCGCAAATTTTATGATTCTAGCTTACATCAATTTATAGAGAAAACAAAACCCTAAATGAGATCTATAACGTAGACCCACAGATCTGGCCCAATAGAATTTGAGTTATACCAAAAGCAAACTTATAATAAAACATATAATTTTATTTATTTATTATATTATTATAACGTCCCCCAGTGCTCCCAGTACAATATTGTCCGCTTTGGGCCGAAGCCCGCACGAGTTTGTTTTTTTGGGGTTAGCCCAAAACGTGTTGTACTAGGTAGGAAGTGGCTCCATGCTTATATACCATGCATTTTCTACTCTCCCAAGCGATGTGGGATTGTGCCCCCCTGATATAGCCCGGACCCACAATTGGGCCTTTCCTGGCCTTCACAGGGCGGGATGCCACAATCTCCCCCTCTTGGGGACCCGACGTCCTCGTCGGCCACAATTCCGGTTGAGATTTGGCTCTGATACCATTTGTAATGTCCCCCGGTGCTCCCAGTACAATATTGTCCGCTTTGGGCTGAAGCCCGCACGGGTTTGTTTTTTGGGGTTAGCCCAAAACGCGTTGTACTAGGTAGGAAGGGGCTTCATGCTTATATACCATGCATTTTCTACTCTCCCAAGCGATGTGGGATTGTGCCCCCTGATATGGTTTGGACCCACAATTGAGCCTTTCCTGGCCTTCACAGGGCGGGATGCCACAATTATTGATTTCAGTCAATATGTATAAAATATATTTGTAAAATAAGTCTGTTTTTCAGAAATTATAACACTGTTTTTTTAATCCATCTAACAGAATGAAGAGAATAATATATATATATAAATAATGACCATGAATATCTAGCCAATAAATAATTTAGTATGAAAGAAGATCATAAAAAAAATATTCAATAATAGATAATCTTATCGTTCTTAAAAATTAATGTGTACATAATTGTTCTTCACTTTTTTCATATATTCTTTTGCCCAAAGTGATTCAGCTTTTCAAAATAAATTTCTCAATCTGAATACAGTGTCTTATTTATAGACAAACAAATGGCAAAAGACGACACTTGTCCACCAAACATGCACAAATACGAGAGTAACCAAATTCTTTGATCCCAAAACACACAGTAACTAAATTCTAATTTATATATTTCTTTTTTAAATTAAGATGTCATCCAATTAATCAACCTAGAATTCTCATGTCCAGCTTTCACGTGGGCACCCCCGTCGTACCATTCTATGGTGTCAAATAAGACATTTTTATCCACACTAGTGTTCTTACCTGTCCACATTACGGACATTAAATAACTATACACCATAAATTATGTGATCAGATCTGTCCACATTATACACATTAAATAACTATACAATATAAATTATGAAATGCAAATCAAACCTTAAAAAAGTGGAAACAGATCTGAACCCCACAGAGTACTGACACAGCAACAAGATTGGGGATATTTTGGACGGGAGAGGAAGCCTATCCACAACAACAGTTTGGATGAGTCAGCACGGGGCTGGAACCTACGGATAAGGCCAGATTCAAAGTTATTTAACCATGGTTATCTTTGATTGTCTCTCTTTATATCTTCTCCACACTTTCCAGTGTCTTCTTCAACTCAAGCTCTGCGACTTCTTTCCAAGCTTCTTCTCGTTTTGATGTCTACCTCTCTGCGTTCCTCGTTTCTTCAGCTTCCGATCCAGCCTGCCCCTTCTCAGATATCGGTGAGAAAGCCTTTGTTCGTAGGATTTCGTAGAGGAAGCTCCATTGTTTCCGCCGTTTCTGCGACGGAGACGAAGAGGACTAACGGCTTTGGCGGTCGAATCCAAATGGGTAGTTCTTCTTTGTCATTGTATGAAGTTCTGGGGATTCCTGCGAGTGCGAGTTGCAGCGAAATCAAATCGGCTTACCGGAGATTAGCTAGAATGTGTCACCCCGACGCCGTCGCTTTGAACCGGAAGGAAACGTCGGCAAATGAGTTTATGAAAATTCACGCAGCTTATGCGACGTTGTCCGACCCAGATAAAAGAGCGACTTACGATTTAGGCCTTTTCCGACATCGGACATCCTTCGATTCGTCAGTAACAATGGCATCTCGCTCATCTCCGGGGACTGGTTTCGCCGGTCATTCCAGCAGGAATTGGGAAACAGATCAATGTTGGTAGATCAGAAAAACTAATTTTTTTTCTTGATTCTACCCGTGTGTGAAAAACAGAGTAGATAGAACCGGGGAAGAAAAACCCCTTTTCCTGTAAATATATTAATTCAGATCATCATATTTCCTCTTTGAATCTCTGTTCTCTTTCGCTATTGCTCCACCATTAACAGTTTAATTTACTTTCTGTACTTCGCTTGATATTATGAGTCAAATCAGAAGATCTATGCTGTGAAAGTTGATTTTCTGATTTTACAGAGAGAAGATAAGATTAAGCAGCTCGTAATCGAATAATTATGTCCACGAACAAGAAAAGAGAAGCAATCATATCCATAAACTTCCAAATTAGCGTATTAATGATACTAAAAAATGACGAAGCTGCTGACTGGTCTCCTCCACCACAGGCTCTGGAAATGCATGAACATGACCTTTAACTGGAGTCTTGTTTCGCAATTATTCCTGCAGATAATTTCGATTCTTGTAGCCGGCCATGCCGGTGCCAAATTAAACACGGCAAATTATTGCTAAAACATGAAATTCAAAGCTTTCAACAGTGCATTTAGACGCGTTTGATTTTATCTTGATTGAAGTTTGACACTGTGAGCCAAGCAAATTAAAAAAAAAAAAAAAAAAGAGATTTTATAAATGTTTATTGGAAAATTAACCAACAAACCCTATAGTTTCAAATTAGTTAACGACAAATTTAAAAAAAAATTATGAACAATTAAAACTTTATATATGAGAAAACAACGTCATAATCATGTTTTCTGTTAATATAGATGTCTCTTAATACTAAACGACGTTATCTCTCAATATCAATAAATGTCTTCTAGCATCCACAAATGTCCCTCAATACTAAACGACGTCGTAAGTGGATGAATGTCCGTTGTGAGAAGAGAGATGTCCATTTTAAGACGAGAGACGTCTTTTGTGGAACGAGGAACATCTGTTGTGGGACAAGAGATGTTCATTGTGAAACTAAGGACATTTATTGTGGAACGAGTAACTTTTGTCTTAAGTCAAGGGTTTTCTCACTATTTCATCTCAATCGTTCATCTCTCGCTTCGGATGTCCATCTTTTGTATCGAACATCCCTTAATTCAATCCAATGGTTATTTTCTTTTCTTTCTGTATCTTTTTTCATCTGATCGTCCGTTATTCCTTCTTGTTTGCCGATCACTCTATTTCGGTTTTACCTTCATCTATGTTGATTCTTTTTTCCCTTAATCCATATTTTTCATATGTTCCATATTTATTATCTAAGTATTTGAGTTGTCGCTAATTCTATTGTCTATCATTTAGAATTAAAGTTATTCTGATTCGTATAATTTGGTATATGACTTAATTTGATTCTTATTAGATATTCTTATTCTGATGGATCAGTCTTGGACGTATTTCATCATTAAAGACGTCCAAGGTTAATCGTGAACATTCATTAAAAGTTCAGGTGATGTCATTAGCGTTTGCTTTAATTATTTTGACAGAAAATGTTTCACATCATTTGAGATAAGATTATAAAGATTGTTTTATTAAATTTTGATGTTTATTTAATGTGACGTAGACGAAGCACCAGGGAGGGAGGACTGAGGAGCACGTGGTGGGGACGAACAGCTCAGCCAGAAGGGATGATCAACGACACCTGTCGAATGGACCGTAGGAGCACGTATCATGTATGACACGGACTAGTATTGTTTTATCCGCTCCTCGTCTTGCGTACATTCCACTTTTAATATTCATTTTTTGACATTTCTCAAACCATTTCACGTATTTGATAACATATACTAACACACTTGCAGTGGCCTCTTTATGTGTGTGTTACATAAGATATTTAATTTTATAAGGTACGACAATTAAAATTTTGCTTAATTTCTATACTTCTTAGCCCCAAAGCTCAATCTTAGATCCAATCTTCTTACTTGGTGTGGAGATGAGTTAAAAAAAGCGGGCATTGATAAAGCTAGTATTGGCAGAGCTGATAGGGGTGACCGGGTCTACACCTCGGCTTGAATGGGCCAGCTTGGTTCGGCCTGATGAGGTTTAAGTTGGACAAAATGGGCTCATAGGTTTACCATCTATTCAGAGAGTGTGGTTGACCAGACTCAAATTTATTATTATGTTAATGAATGTCAGGCCCAAGTTTGATGGGCATGGCCGGTGGTGGACAAGCCTGCCAACCTTGGGACAGACAACGAGGGGGAGCGAAGCTATAATGTTGCGAGAGATAGAGGTTTTAATGGATGCTATGATGGCTTTGTCTTTTGGTACAAAGTTGAAATAGGAAGCATTGCAACAATATTGGTGAGTAAGTTGAGTTTAATAGGTTTGAAATTCAATAATTTTGAAAGTTGATTTGAGAAGTTGGATTTGGGCAACAAATTCAGGAGAATTTGGCACTAATTCCAAGCAAATCCAGGTCGGTGGTTTGACCCGCCATCACTTGCTTTGCATTTGTCAGAAAGTTTTCACAGTTGGACCAGTCATCCCCTTCTTTTATACGTCTTGTCTTCACTAATTGTTCATTTTGCAATTTTATTCATGGGTTATCCGGAAAATTAGAGAAACCTTGATTCGACTGCCGCAGGCGATCCAACGGTGAGAATCCTTTGGCATTGCATGATCACGCCCTGTCCGTCAGATCACATGAACGATCAAGAAACGACAATCGTCTCACACAAAGTAGGGCCCCACATAAAACGACAGAAAAATAAGCAGATGAACTAGGTTTTCTTCTTGGGTATAAGTATCTCCATCTTCCACTGCAACCCAAGAAAGTCAAGTTTCAGAGCAGCAGCAGTGGGAGAACTAGGGTTTTCAGGGGGGTGTACGAAGAAAGGAGTTGAGGATGAGCACCAGAGTGACTGGAAAGGTTAAGTGGTTCAGCGACGTCAAGGGCTACGGCTTCATCACCCCTGACGATGGCGGCGAGGATTTGTTTGTTCATCAGTCTTCCATCCGATCTGAGGGCTTCCGGAGTCTCGGAGAAGGCGAGGAGGTCGAATTCATTGTCGATTCCGAAAATGACGGTCGTTCCAAGGCCGTCGATGTGACTGGACCTGGCGAGGCACCCGTTCAGGGCACCCGTGGCGGCGTAAGTGGCGGTGGAGGTGGTGGTAGAGGCCGGCGTGGTGGGGACGGAGGAGGGTATGGTTTTGGTGGAGGACGCGGAGGTGGAAGAGGAGGATACGGAGGTGGACACAGCGGGGGTGGTGGTAATGGTTGCTTTAAGTGTGGGGAAAGCGGGCATATGGCTAGGGACTGCTATCAGGGCGGCGGCGGCGGCGGTGGAGGAAGGTATGGGGGTGGGGGTGGAGGCGGAGGTGGCGGTGGAAGCTGCTACAATTGTGGCGAGTCTGGGCATTTTGCTAGGGACTGTACTATTGGAGGCGGCCGCTGATGGTAATTCTGGGTGATGGAAATCTATTTATATATGCTTTATGGGTAGTGTTGTAAGGGATGGTTGTCTTTTGTTTCAAGCATGATTGACTGGCTTAAATAGTTTTCTTTTGGGGTCTCTTATGGATGTTTAAATGGTGTTTATCTGATTATCGTTTGGTACTTTTCTTTCTGGGGTGGCAGTGGTGTTTGATGCTTGGCTTTGACACAGTAGAGAAGAAAGGATCTTTACTGAATTTTGACTCTCTCTCTGTAACTCAAGTGTTTATATATCCGTTGACCTAACACATGTTGGTTTGAACAATTATCTTTTCTTTCTCTTCCGCCTCTTTTCTTTTTCAAGTTCATATGCGTGATTTATATATCTTTGGCCATTTTCTGCTACTCCACTGAGTTTTCTCCTTAACTTTTCTGCCGCTAAATTTAGACCCTGGTCAACTAAACTTATGTCGACGCCATTGTCAATGCATCAGCGTTCTTTGTTTCCTAGATTGCCGAATTAAAACAGGAATCAAAGTGCAACCTTTAGTCAATGAAATTTCATTGCCTTCACTAAGAAGAAATTTTCTCTGACGATGCGAGGATGCTTTGGCGTTTAAAAGCAATTATTTCGCAAAGAAAACGAAAAATCTACTCACATTACATATATTTTGTTCTCTCGACTTATACATAACAATTCTCCTGAGTTAAACGAAAGAGAGTAGATCACATAGGAGTGCCGATTGCGCTTTGGGTATTGCTCTAACGCTGGAGTTAGCAGAAGGGAAGTCGGAGGAGTCAGTCATAGTGAGTCAGGCGGTGAAGTGGAGGAGCTGCGGCTGCTGTTGTGGAGTTTAGAAGGTGGTGAGGTGATAACGACGGAGAAAGAGCGGGTGACGATTGAGAAAGAGCCGATGAAGGTGGGCACTGGTAACATTTGGTGAAGAGCCCAAAAGTATCGATCTGGTGTATGAAGTTTGTCATACTGGCCCATCCGCCAAATCCGAACCCCACCACCACCACCCACACCACCACGAACGCGTTGATCATGTAGCTTCCGACCCAACTCCCCACCCACTTGGGCGGTTGTTCCACCGCATTCTGCATCCCAACCGTCCATGCAAATCATCAGCAGCAGTCCACGGGTCAGTGGAACAGGATAAAGTGAAAGCAAAAAGGCAAGGCAAATCTCATGACCAGTGTATTGTGTACGGACAGATATTCTGTCGCTTATTAGCAGAACGAATCTCACGCTTGTAAAAAAAACAGACAACATGAATCTCATCAGTAAAAGCAGAGTGAGAGAAAAGTACCTCCCTGGCGGTGGCTGATCGGAAGGTAAAAATATGGGCAAGAGCGGGTATAATGTAAACGGTAAAGCTGACCAGGAGAGATCCGACGGTGGAGTTAATAGGGCCGAAGAACGGGAAGACGATCGCCAAAAACCATATCGGAATAACCACCGGCAGTCTAGCGGCAGCGCGCTTGCAGAGGCTCTTGCACTCGTGCATTCCAATGGCTTTCTCCCACACAAAATACAACGGCGTGCAGGCAAACCCAAATGTTATGAACTGCACAAATCAGTTTGATTTAACACAAATCGAAATCAGGAAAAATATGTAAATATCACTTTCGGGTTGTCTGTAAATCGACGTGCCTGATGGATGAGCATGAGAATGACAGCCATGTCTCGAAAGGGCGACTTCGGGAGGAGAGAAAAGGCGTTGGAGTGGTTAAGCAGTAGGTCTCCGAAAGCCCAATACACTGCTGAAGCGGAAGGAAGTGTCAGTGTCAGCACATAGACCGTAGCTACCAAGTATATGGCCTTGAACTTCTCAGGCTTCCACATTGCGTGCATTATCTCCCTGTCTCGTTTAACCCAGACAGTTAGATCACTTTTGAATCAATCAAGCTAAAATCACAGGCTTTTATAGGCAAAAAAAAAAAGGTAGAAGAAGACAAGGGGCTTTCAGAGAGAACATTGACTAAACAGAAGCTAATCGATGAGGATTGGGCATAGACCATCGTCAGATATTGTCCAAACAGAAGATATATTGAAAGACAAGAAAGTATTTGTGAAATAAGTGGATGAATTTGGTCTTACACAGTAACAGCATGGCCTCCAAATGTGTATAGAATGTTTGTGGCCCCTGTAAAGTACAGCACCAACTTGGTCGGACCCGAATGCTTTACTCCCTCAATCTGCATAAGATTAAATCAAAAAATGAGTATCCGATGAGAACTTTTAACATTTTTTAAATCTGAAATGGGTCATTTTTCTTGCTCATTACCTGGCCATGGAGAAGGGAGGCGACGGTGAGGTACCAAGCAGTGTATGTGGTCATTATGAGGCCTAAAAAAGACCAGATTCTGTAGTTGTGGAACGAAGGAATGAAGACTGTGGTGGCGCAGCAAGCTCCGAAGATGTATGTCCATGTCCTCTTGTCTAGATTATCGTTTATGTAGTATATATTGCTGCAAAATTAACCAGAAAGATCAAACTAAATCCTGTTATTTATTGGGCTCCTCCAGTAGAGTATTACCTTGCACAGGCGATGAGTTGAATGACGGATCCAAAGAGAAGAAAGGTGCAGTTAAAAGCTAAACCCACGTTTCTCCAGTGTTTTCCCAGCAGTCCATCAAGAACCTCAAACCACTACAAAGATTCAAATAGAAAAAACAATGCAAACCCATTTGAGAAACTAGCTACTGAAAGAAATCCAGAAAGCTTGTATTTTTGTTTGGATTTTGAGTAAGACCTGAATAACATGGTTTCTGAAATCAACTTTCTCTCTTTCTTTTCTGGTTCTATATTCCATATAGAGAATGCTGATGAGATAGGCCGTCCAGCTACCCATTATACCGTAGAAGAGCTGAAACAGTATGCCGGAAAGCATACCCAGCTGTGAAAATGAGTAAGGCAAAGTGAGCAGAACTTGAGCAACCTGTTGAACACAAAGTAAACACACCCATAAATCGTCGAGACAAAATAGAACACCATTTCAGCGAAAAAAATAGACAGCCCCTTGGAGTAGTAATGGAGGAATACTGACCTGGTTCGATGCGCAGCTGAACCAAGCATCGTATACAGAACCACCATGCCAGAAGAGCTTGGATAGCTTGGTTTTAACGTCCTTTGGCTTCCCTTCCCTCTCCATTTCTACATAGCTTCCCACAATAACTGTCTCCACCACCTTCTCCGACGCCATCTCTCTCTCTCTATTCTGCACTGGCGCAGCTACAGATCCTTGAAGAGAGCCTTGTTGATTGTTGGTGGGTATATATACAAGACAGAAGGAATTCCAGATGCAAAAAGAAAGGATTTTTTAATTATATTTATCTACAAAATACCATAAAAATTAACTGCTAAGAAAAGCTATTATATTCTTGAAGACACCCCAGAGAGCGTGAATAAACTTGTCCGCACGAGTGGCTCTCTTCACCTCCCATGCCAATTACTATTTTATTACCTAAATTAATCTAGTTAATTAATTTTCTCTTCCAAGTCTGCAACTTAAAAGCACATCTACAAAGATAGATTCCCTTTTTTAATCACTACTTGCAAATAAAAACCACCATTTTCCTCTGATAAGCAACCCATTTCGAAAGCTGTTCCAAAGGGGATGATAGTGTCGTGGAAACAGTGGACATCTCACTTTCCAATGGGAATAGAGGGCAATTTTCTTTTGCTTATGAAAATTGTATTGTGTGTTACAGCAAATAGTTGTGAAGGGAAGTCATTAGACAGTAGACCGCATGATTGCAGCCAAACGGGCGTGGTCTCTTTTCCACGAAGAATGAGAAGAAAGAAAGCTGCTTTTCTCACATGGGCTTGAGCTTTGTAAAATGCAAAACTTGAAGGGAATCCTCCACCTCCCCTCCGCCATTTTTATGTTTTCAACACTCTGTAATGGGTATTAGAGACAACTAAACCAAAAGGGTGTTGCTAGAAACCCTCCTTTTAGGCTCTTGCGCCCTTGTAAAGGCCTCCTCCACTCTTATCTTCACCTTTCGTTTTGTCTCTTATGGCTCTCTCTCTCTCTCTCTCTCTCTCTCTCTCTCTCTTCAAATCTTTTGGAAAAGTTTCAATCCTTGCAATTCTCTTTTATTCTGTTCTTCAAATTGATTGATGGGTATTTTAGTTTTAGAACAAAGTTTAAAGAGATGTTATTGACTAGTGTATTAACGTTGGAACACGTGCTTTGTAGTTTCTACAACCACAAACATTCTCTCTGGTCTTTGTCTCCTCCACTGCAGCCATTACAGTGCAGGCCGCTGAACTCCATTATTAAGAGTTAAAACCAGAGGAAAAATAAGGAATGGCATTTCCTGAAAAATCAGTCCATTTCAACACAATGTTTAATGGATTGTAATGATCCTTCGCGTCTGCTTTCTCTTTGCTGCCCCTTTCATTCCATGCCTGTGCTATACAAATGAACTGAGTTCTGTCGGGTGTGGTCTCAGTCCTCTGCGCCTGGTATGGCGATACGGCCATCTTTTCCTGACAATCTAATGGCTTTTTCCAGAGAGAATAAGAAAAAAAAAAGAAGTAAATTGCAGAAAAGACGAGGCAATTTCAATTATTCACAGAGAATTTAAAGACACAGCATGTGAAAAAGAGATGAATTTTGCGTTTTTGAATTCTATTTTGGAATTTTTGGGGGCATAAAAGAAGGGCTCTATCACTGGATTCAAACGATGAAAAAGCTAGACAAGTTATTAATAATCAAGCACGCCTATTTTTGGGCACGCTAAGAATAAGATGATGCTCAAACACCTTATGATTTGAAAGCAACCCAAAAACCACGTCATTGTGAGGTTGACAATAACGGCGTTAACTTTTAAGATTAGAAAATTAATGGGTCATTAACTTTAAGATTAGGTAAATACGGGTTTGTGGTAGATAAGGAAAATTTAATAAAACAATTCGTGAACTGTTGAATCAGTTACAAGTTAAATTTTAAAGTAATTTTATGAAAAATTAAAACCTTGAATTATGAAAATGAACAACGCAAATCTCACAATTACGTTTTTTGTTCAAAATTTATTTATTTTTAAATAATCTACCAAGTATCTCTTGTGGAAAGAGTAATTTTCTCAGCACAACCCGATGGTGAAGTACGACTCCATCGTGAAATACAACCTCAACCTCAAGCTTAGTTAGTATTTCAATTGGTCTGTTTCCAATCTATATCAGATTGTTTCTACTCACCGGTCTTCAGGATTGAGTCGGCGAACGATAGATATGAAAATGATATTAAAAATCGTTCGATTATTGTATCCAGAAGAGTATATTTTGATACATTGATTGATATGAGATTGTACTTCAGGTTGGAGTCGTGCTGAAGAAAATAAGATTTCGCATCAGAATGAAAGTATCTGCTGTAGAAAATACTCTATTCGAGACAAGTATTTACCGCGAAAAATATCATTTCCGTTGTAAAAAATATCGGTTGAGGAAAGCAAAATCTTAGAATAAGATTTACCTTCCGCAACAGAAGACACGTTTTCGCTATAGAAAATATCATTTCCGTAGTGGAAGACATGTTTCTGCTGCGTAAAGGGTATTTTCTGCAACAGATACTCACTTCCCGCTATAGAAAGTAAGTCATTAACTACAACTATTTCATGTACGGGTCTGTTGTGGAAAGACAACCTATTTGCTGCAATTTTTTTTTAATTTAATGAAAAACGGGATTGTGAGATTTGCGTGATTCATTTCTCGTAGTTCGAGATTTTATTTTTTCACAAAATTACTTTAAAATTTATCTGGTTATTCACTCAATTATTCAAGATTTGTTTAGTTAATTTTCCTCAAATAAAATAACATGTGATAAGTAATATGTCTCATCATCCCGCCTAAAATACTAGGGTGGAAATAGGTTTGGTTCGAACTGAATCTCTTATTTCAGGTCGGTTCGGTTTGATTCAATTTTAAAATAAAAAAATTGAATTTGGAACCAAACTGAAAATAACCAAAATTTTCGGAGCGGTTCTTAGTTCTAATGAAAGAGAAAACTGACTAAAACCAAACCGAACAAAAGTTACAATAAACACCCGACTATCTTCTGCGGAACGACATCGGATTATGAGGAGGGACGTCTGTTGTGGAGTGGGACAACTATTGTTCAAAAGAGTCGGATGTCCCTCAACTTACAACGGGCGTCCCTCAACCTAGGTGTGTTCAAGGTGCAGTTTTGTTCAGTTTTAGTGTGGAACTGAACCGAACCGCATCGGTTTCGGTTCGACAAAGGAATCGATCTGCAATCTTAGGCTTCGATTTTACCTACCTACATTTTTTTTATTTATTTCAAAATCAAAATAATCGGAATAATTCAACCTAACCTGGACTAACCAATTTCATTATTGAAGCAATTTCATCATTGAATTAACAATTTCAATTTCATCATTGAACCAACAATTTCATAGTACCAAGCAACTTCATCATCAAACCAACAATTTCAATTCAATTCAATAGAATAATCAATCAACAATAATTAAACCATGAATTTAGTTTCAATAGTTTGAGGACGGAGGAGAGGCCATACTTGAGAGACAAAGTTCGAGAGGCGAGAGTTGAGAGGGAGCGATCACTAAGGCACTGACCAGTGAGAGTGGGAGCGAGGAGGAGAATGGCACTGTGATAGCCAAGAGGCCTGAGATTGGAAGAGGGACTGAGAGGCTGGAAGACGAGAAAAGAGATTTGTAGGATCGATATATGCCTGTAGAGGGGGGAGGGGGAGGGGTGAATATAGCGTTCTAATTATTTTCGTGAGATATTTGTTTTATTATCCCTAAGTGATTTATTACAAATAAATCATACAATTAAAAACAATAATATAAAGAGTAAGGATAGAGAATTGCACACAAGATTGTTTACGCGGTTCGGCAAACCCGCCTACGTCTGCGCTCCAAGTTTCACTTGGAGATCCACTAAATAATTGGCTTACGGGTGCCAATAAAACCGTTTACAAAATGACTATTAACGGGGCGTCACCCTTAATTTGACTATTGTAAGGTCGTCAACCTTTGACTGTAACAGGACGTCACCCTTAATTTGACTATTGTGGGGAGTCACCCAATATTTGACTATTGCGGGGGAGTCACCCGTTGATTGAATTACAGGCGTTCAATCGAGCCGTTGACAATTTTGGAGCATCACCCTAAATTGACAAATTCATAGAGAGTCACCCTTTACAATTTAGCACAAGTGAGAATTGAAAGTAAAAATTCAAATCTAACTAATTCGAATTCTCCCAATATTAACTCGCAAGTTTATGGGTGGGGAGAATTGGATTTACAATGAGCTCACAATGATTAGAATTGCGTAGTAAATTCGGTAGGGCTTAGCCACGATTCTCTGTTCGTTATTTTAAGCTTGGACTGCTTCTTAATTTATAGACTGGGACTTTTCGGTTCAACCTCAACATTTTCGGTCGAGCGCATATAGCCGTTGCATATTTAGCGGTTAAAAATTCGACCGTTGGAAATCTGTCCATTGGAAAAATCTGGACTTTTCAGATGCAGATCCAAGACCGCACCTCAACCGCTAGTGGACGGAAAACTCTTGGTCCTGCACAGTTCAGTTTTTTTGGATGGAAATCCAAGACCGCGCCTCAATCGCTAGTCGACAGAAAACTCTTGGACCTGCCCTGTTTAGCTTTTTCGGAGGCAGATCCAAGATCGCGCCTCAACCGCTAGTAGACCGAAAAGCCCTAGAAAACTTACAGATTCAAACGCTGCTCGACCGCAGCTCGACCGAAAACATCCGAAAAGGCCCATAAATATTACAGATTTAAATCATTGTCGCCTGGGCTCAACCGTCATTGACCGCGACTTGACCAAAAAACCAAAACCCAGTTTTGGTCGAGTCTTCACGTCCGCACTCCGTCCAAGATTCACTCTAATTTAAACTCTGAACTATATTGAGTCCCAAATGATATGCTCCACTACATAAACTCAGATAAACATTTTAACACATTAATAATACCCATTTTGAGGGTATTTCCAATAAACATGGATATAAATATTATTATAAAAACATCAAGAATAATATCTTTATAATGTAAAATACAACTTATTGAATTTATTAAATTAGACAACATTTTAGTCATCATCAAAATAAAACTTAGCCTAACAAAAAGGCTAACAATCTCCCCATTTTTTATGATGACAAAATCCAATAAGCTGTTTACCCAAAAGCCTAAGCATGTGCATCATATATTGCATATTAGATTTCTTTCTTTTAAGTTATGCAATTTATCAAACAATTAATCTATGCTTACATGCTACTCAACTTCCCCTTTATATATATATATATACATATCACAATTTATACAATCTCTCCCCCTTTTTGTCATTATAAAAAAGAATTTCTAAGGGAGGGGAGTTAAAAAACAATCAAACTTTATCAAAATAAAAATCATTCAAAAACAACTAATTCTACCCGTCAAAAATTTTTTTCTCCCTTTTTCAAAGAATCTATCCATAAAGTAAACAAAGAAGGGAATACTTAGCATTAAAATTCAACTTGTGGTCAAAAAATAAGATAACAAAGTAATACACCACAATCAAAGCAAATTTCTAACAAAAAACATTTTTCCTCATTGTCATTAAGCATATAATCTCATTTGAGAGACTTCATCATTTAAAATCAAATAAAGAAATACCAATTGAAAGAAAATATATACCAAAATGATATCCAAGAAATAGATACAAATTTAAGATTAATTGATGGATAAACTAATTTTTAATTAAAACAAAATGATACCAAATGAAGAAATAATAAATTAACTAAGGATACCAATAGAAGATTCACAATTAAAAAGCAAAACCATTTCTCAAACATTGATACCAATTGACCTTAGGGGTGGGATAGTTTGGTTCGGTTCGGTTTTTGGCCAAAATAAAACCGAATCGACTTGGTTCGATTTTGAAAATTTTAAACTGAAAATCGAACCGAGGGTCGTGAAAACTGAACCTAAAACCGAACCTCAATTTTGGTTCTAATTGGTTCAGTTTCAGTTTCAGTTCGGTTTTTTCATGCCCTTAATTTTTTTGCATTCGGTTCGGTTTTTCAGTTTTTTTCTCGATTTTAAGTCAGTTTTTAGGTCGATTCTTAGGTCGGTTTTCACAGTTTGTATTGGAGTCGGTTTTCAAACAACTTTTATCGGCTTTGTGATATAAATGGGTTATGAATGCATGAATAAAGGGTATCATGATTGATTTGTTGACCTGATTATGAGTTTACATTACCTTTTCAAGGAGTTGTGTTTTTATTTCAAATGATTTAGCTAGTAATATTATGATAGAGTGAAATGGTCATCTAAACGGAAGGTGGAAAACATTGTCTCCAATTTGGGATTATTGTCATCTTTAACTCCAATGAACTTGATGAGATGGACAGCAAGATTGATGAATTAGAGGGAAGCATCAATGATCTCAAAAATGAAATGGGAGTGGAGGGTTCACCATCACCTTCTGTCCCTTCCAAGCCGAAGGCAGAACCCAAATCAATTGATCATTATGGATAATTGAGGCTCTCATTTACATCCATGGATTGCTCACTTCCCCATTCACGATTGAAATACCCAAACTACAGAAAACAAATGAAATACAAATTAAATACCCAAACTCCAGAAAACAAACTGTGAAATACAAACTCCAAATCTCCAGACTCCAGAAAACAAATAAAATACCCAACATTCCACATCATCTGTTTAAGTTCAACATTGAATTCGAAATAAGTGTGAAGACTATAAAGAATGACAAAGCCGAACCTGTGAAGATTGTGAGATTGACGAAGCTGAACCTGTGAACTGTGAAGAATGCACGGTGAGACCTTAGCTGGGGCAGAGACACTGGTCAGTGAGTTGAAATTGCTGATGTTGGGCAGGTCCAGTGGCTTTGAATCACGGTGAGAGTTCAATCGTCGGTGAGAGTTCGTCGCAAAACTGCGAGAGAGAGCATATGCATTTTCGGGGGGAGGGAGGGCAGGATGCAGATGTTGGAGCTGTGCTCTCTCCTAGGGGTGGGCAAGAACCGACCAGAACCAAGAACCGACCCAGAATCGAGCTTCGGTTCCGGTTCTTGGTTCCCAAAATTGTATTTGGTTCGGTTACGGTTCTTACTTTTATTTTCGATTCGGTTCGCTGTTCTTGGGGTATAGAACTGATGGGAACCGAAAATAAAAGAAGGTAGTAGCGCACGGCTTCTCGGTTCTTCTCAGAAGAGAAAAAGACTTCTGTCTTCTTCGAGGGTCTTCGTGGGCGACAGGAAGAGAAGGGCTTCGCGAGGAGGGGGATTCACGAAGGCGGAGGTCGTCGATTCCTGTCGGCGGTGTCTACCGGTTGTCAAGGGCTATGAAGCACGGTGATTTCGTAGTTCATCCAAGAGGAAGAGAGAGCTTGGGACAGCCCGATTACAGGAGACGACAAACGTGCGATGTACGAGCTACGACCGCGAGATTCCGGTGCTAGCAGGGTCAAAAGGGTTCCCGATTTCTTCGATTCTGTGAGTAATTTCAAACACCCGATTATGTTTTGTCCTATGTGATGGGTTCTGCTTGACTTCTGTTAGGGCTTCCGCCAATTTGTTGTTCATCGTTTCTGTTTTGCTCGGTTTAGACCGATGATAATGTTCTATTGAAAATGTTGCCCTGCTCTTTCTATTGTTGTTGCTGCCGTTGTTTTTTTTATGTTGTTCCTCTTTCTTTTTGCTGTTGTTTTTTTTGCTGTTGTTCCTCTTCTTCTGGGACTCGCCGGACTTATTCTGCTTGCCGAGCAAATAAACTTGCATCGCGATTTGTCCCACCAATTTGGTGACAAAATAGACGAAGCAATCGGTGGTGGCTTCGATTGTGTGGTACAGAGAACAAAACAAAAATGGGCAACAATAAGAATAAGAGAAACCAGTTAGGAATCGGAACCGAACCAGAACTGAGTTCGATTCTGGTTTCGGGTCCGGTTCTGGTTCTGGTTCCTCACTCTTGGAACCGAGAACCGAATGGTCGATTCCAAGAGGTTCGGAACCGGAACAGAGAACCAATTTGCCCACCCCTACTCTCTCCCAATTGAGTAGGAGCTGTGCTCTCACTCGGTGAAGGAAGGTTTCTCTCCTTAGGATGAAGAAGTGTAGAGAGGGAGAAGAAGATGGATAGGTGGTCTGCCACCTTGCAGACAAGGACATAGAAAGGTGATAAAGGCTATCATGTGTCGCCTAAGAAGTGGAGCTACGCTGACACTCAGTAGTGGGTAGGGACGGGTAGGGTTGCACAAGGCTCGAAGGAAAAACCGGTTCGGTTCAGTTTACCCTGGTTTTCCCTTCGCAGAACCGATAATCGAATTGAGCTTTTCGGTTTGGTTCAGCCATAAAATATTTTTTTGCTATATGAGAACCGAATCGAACCGACCAAAATTTCTTAGTTCGGTTCGGTTACCCGTTTCGAACCAAACCGATTCCCACCCCCACCAATTGTAAACCAAAAGTGAAATCTAAAATTAAAACCTATGAGAGATACCAAATTTAAGATCAAAATATCAATTCAATTACCTCTCCCCCTATGATAATCATAAAAACAACCTATTGGGGATATAATCCAATTTAAAAACTTTGCTCTCCTCCTTAGAGCAATAATAAAACAACTTAATAAATTTCTCCCCCTATAAATTTATCAACTAGCATATAAGAGGCAATACAACCAAATATTATAAAACAACCAAGTTTAAACAAAATATATACCAATTGAAAAAACAATCCATGGATGAATTCAAATTTTGAAAACCAATTTTCTCTCCTTATCATTATGCACAAAATCAAATAGTTGGGGAATTTCATATATACCGAGTTTTAAGAAAAAAAATCATTTGAGAGGATAAATCAATTTGAAGAAAATTGATCTCAATAAGTCTAAATACAACTTAGTTCTATAAATGATACCAATTGAAAAATAATATAAGTCCAATGATATCAATTGTTGAAATTTGACTTAACACCAAATATTGATATCAATTTAAAGATTTCAAAGACAAAAGTCATTATTGATACAAATTAAAAGATTTCAAATCAATAGAAAATTATTGATATCAAATTTGAAAGTCAACTACAAAAACTCTTCCCCTTTAAATCTAAAAATCAAATCATTTGAGGAAAATGATACAAAAAATAAAGTCTTACAATATAATATCAATTGAAAAATAAATAAATTCATTTAAAGATTTCAAACTAAAAGAAAAGATTATGGAAACTAAATTGAAAATTGAATACAAATTTTTCTTCCTTTTGATGATAAATCAATTTTGAGTAATAGCGGAAGCACAATCATTAAAGTAAAAAACAATTGAAATTTTCTCCCCCCAAATCCATTAATAATATTCAATCTATGTGGAATTATTCAAATTATTAAAGTCAAAAATAATTTTGTGTACTCCCCCTAAAACAATTATCAAAATAAAATCAATAGGGAAGTTATCAAAGTTTAAATCTATAGCGGAAGCAAATTTATCAAAACTTAAAAACTTGAACAATTTTTTTAAAAAAAATTAATAAACTCTATACAAATTTATCTTCTCCCGCTATATCACTAACCAAATGTAATTCAAGGTAGAAATACATTTTCAAAAAGGCAAGACAATTTAATCCAAGCAATTTTTCAAATTAACATCCAACAATTCAATATTTGAATTAACATATTCAATTTAGACTACCAATTGTTGGAACCCAATTCTCAAGCATATAAAATATACCAATTCAAGAATTATGTAATTGCAAGAATTAAAAACAAAATTTCAACCTATAAGCACACTATCAATTCAATCTAGTCAAAAATAAAGAATTGTGTATTCTAAATCTATCCAATAATTTTCTAACCCTAATTGAGTCTAAATGAATAGAATTGACAATTTAGGCCTAAAAATAAATTTCAACAAGTATTCTCCTTCTATCACAACTACCATATTCAATCAATGGAGGTTAGACTAATTTTACCTCACTCAATCCAAAGTTTCAAAGTCAAAAACATTGAAGAGAAATTTTCATGCAACCAAAACAAAGTAAAATGTTCAACATCAAATTACATTGATAAAATTATTATATTAATATTTGACATAGAATTTTTCTCCCCTTAAATCAATGCTCAACAACAATTTATTGGGGGATTGACAATTGGGAATAATTTATATTGATGCAAAAATTACATTATCAATTGAGAATAATTTATTGATATCAATTAAATAATATTAGTTTGAAAAACAGTGTTTAATACCACTTGTTGAAAAGACAATTTTCTTCCATTTTAACATTAAACAAATATGGGAGTTTTGAAATAAAATATTTTCAAAAAAGTTTAATCTTTGATCAAAGTAGTTTTGCAAGGTTTAGTTACTTCTCCCCCTATCTAAATATTCAAGTTCAATCCAATGGGAAAAAATAACCCATCAAAATTAATTACTAACAATTCTTTAACACTCATAATTTATTATTTCAATTGTTGTATTATCAAAAATTTGTGTTATTTGATATCAAATGTTAAAAAATCACAATTCATCAATGGATACCAATTTTTAATAACCAAAATTAAGGTAGCTCACTTAATCTAAAACCAAATCCAATAGTTGGACTAAACAATTTTAAGACCAAAAATACTAATGAAGTTTTCATGTTTATCAAAATAAAACCAAATTTTATTCTCAAATAATAATTGTAGAAAAGAGTTCTCAAATATAAAAGATCATTTAGATTAAACTACTTGTTGAGAGGTGAACAAAAAATCAAGATCAATTTATTTTCTCATCTAATTAAATAACCAAATTTCAAATCAATGGGAGGACTATCAAGGTCATCAAAATGAAACATGATTATCCAATAATCCAAAATTTGCAATTTAGAAATCAAATGTTGAAATAAAAACATCAAAATTCCAATGGAAGGAATAAAGCAAATTTCAACCTATATATATACAAAAAGGATCAAAGCTAATAATGAATCCAAGACAATTATCTCTCCCTTTATTATTAAGAACAAAATCAAATCAAGGGAGTATCCTAACATTTCAAAACATAGCAATTGTTTAAGCAATTTATGTCTCCCTTTTTTTTATTATCCATAGCAAAACCAATCCAAAGAAGAAACAATAAAAAAAATCAACAATCCAAGCAATTCAAGACATTTCTATTCCTAGATATCAAATGAAGAAGTACATAAATTTACAACCTATGATACCTATCAATTCATTCCAAAATAAATGTCAATAATAATGATTCCAAAAAGAGTTTCAACCAATCAAAATCAAAATTAAATTAACTCAATTCAATTCCAAATCAATATTCAATAATCAAATTAAAATTGATATTAATTGAAAACAATGTCAACCTAGATGCATCACTAACAATTCAAACCAAGTCAAGAATAGAAAACTAAAATTGAATCAATCTATAATATAATCCATTCAATTCAATCCAAAACAATCAATTATTTTCAAACCCATATTCAATCAAACAAATCCGTAATTTAATCAACAAAAATAATTGTGTACCTCCGACAAAGTCCATTTCATTTTTATCACATTGGAGGCAATCTTGAAGCTTCCCCCCTTTTCATTTTTGGATTCTCCATCATCAAAATTCTTTAAGTTCTTTGTGAGAACCTCCAACCTACAACACAATCAATTCAAATTCTTTGGTACCCAAACCATTTTGGGTCTATTAGTTAGAGGTTTGGTTCCTTTAGGAACTCACACAAGTTTAGAATTCAAATTGGATTTAAATTTAAAATTTAAAATCGGAGTATAAACAAATTTAAAATTAACATTTGATTTTACATTAGCATTCAATTTTAATGGATAACAAAAAGATTTATGTCCAACACAATTGCAAGAATTACAAGTAGATAAACTAATAAATAAGTTATTGTAATTCTTTTTCTTTGTTCATAGCCAATTCCGACTTTGTCAAATGTAACCCTTTGCTTACTTAAGAGCATATTGAAAATTTTGCTCCCATTAGTGAATTTAAGTACAATCGAATTGAAATCATTATTTTTAACTTCCAATTCACTAATTTTATTTTCATGTGATTTGATAGAAATATACAATTCATCATTCCTAATTTTCAAATCACAAATTTCATGCTCATGACATTTAATAGTAGCAATCAAATCACGATTTTTGGTATTTAATGAACTAATTTCATTTTCATGTGATTTGATAGTAGAATTCAATCCATCATTCAACAATTTCAAATTACTACTATCATGCTCAAGAGATTTAAAGAAAGCATGATAATCATCAACAATGCTCTTTAATTCAATAATTTGATCATCAAAAGATTTATCTAAATTAGCATGCTTTTTGATCAAATTGCTATGCTCTTTTTTCAACAGCTTATATTTATCTTTAAACTCATTAAAACTTTCTAGCAATTCATTAAATGCATCATTGTCATTATCTGAATCGGAATTGTTATAATAGTTTGTTACCTCAATTTCTTCCTTGCCCATAAGGTATGAGATGACCACTTTCTCTTCTTTTTCAGAGGATGAACTTTCTTCACTTTTAATCCTTTGATTTGTGCCTAAATGTATTAGCTCAAGAGATTTCAATATATAGAAAGCACTAACACATGATTGAATTTTATCAAATTCACTTCTACTCAAGATACAATACAAAACATTAATTGCTTTGACATTTAAATTCTAATTATGTTTATCTAAATCCTTGAATTCACAAGATGGTCTAGGAACATTAATTCTATTTTCAATGATTTTCCGTAAAGCATAATCTAAAGATTGTATAAAAATTTTCATTATATACTTCCAATATAAATAATTACTACCATCAAATAATGGAGGTGTCGATGTGCATTGACCTTCAATAAGCATATTGCAATCCATAATCAATTATACAATCTAGAAATTTTAATCAAAGTTATGCACAATAAATTTCAACAAGAAATTCAATCCAATTTGAGATTTCAAGCAAATCTATCAAATAATTTCTAGCTAGAAATTTATTCAAAAAAAAATTCAATCAAATTTATTCAAATAAATTTCTACAAGAGAATTTACAATATGCACAAAATCGCACAAAAATTTAAATACCCGCTCTAATGCCAATTGTAGGATCGATATACGCCTATAGAGGGGGGTGAATATAACGTTCTAATTATTTTCGTGAGATATTTGTTTTACTATCCCTAAGTAATTTATTACAAATAAATCATACAATTAAAAACAATAATGTAAAGAGTAAGGGATAGAGAATTGCACACAAGATTGTTTACATGGTTCAGCAAACCCACCTACGTCCTTGCTCCAAGTTCCACTTGGAGTTCCACTAAATAATTGGCTTACGGGTGCCAATAAAACCGTTTACAAATTGACTATTAATGGGGAGTCACCCTTGACTAATTCTAAAGTCGTCAACCTTTGACTGTTACGGGGCGTCACCCTTAATTTGACTATTGCGGGGAGTCACCCATTGATTGCACTTACGGACATTCAATCGAGCCGTTGACTATTTTAGGGCGTCACCCTAAATTTACGAATTCATAGGGAGTCACCCTTTACAATTTAGCACAAGTGAGAATTGAAAGATAAACACTCAAATCTAACTAATCCGAATTCTCCCAATATTAACTTGCAAGTCCATGGGTGGGGAGAATTAAATTTACAATGAGCTTACAGTGATTAGAATCGTGTAGTAAATTTGGTAGGGCTTCGCCAAGATTCTCTGTTCGTTATTTTGAGCTTGGAGTGCTTCTTAATTTATAGACTGTGGACTTTTCGGTTCATCCTCAACATTTTTGGTCGACTGCATATAGCAGTTGCATATTTAGCCGTTAAAAATTTGACCGTTGGAAATCTGTCCGTTGACAAAATCTGGACTTGTCAGACGTCCAAGACCCCGCCTCAACCACTAGTAGACCGAAAACTCTTGGTTCTGCACTGTTTAGCTTTTTTGCACGCAGATCCAAGACCGCGCCTCAATCGCTAGTAGACCAAAAACTCTTGGACCTTCCCTGTTTAGCCTTTTCGGACTCAGATCCAAGACCGCGCCTCAACCGCTAGTAGATCGAAAAGCCCAAAAAACTTACAGATTCAAATGCTGCTTGACCAAGCACGACCAGGCTCGACCGAAAACATAAAAAAAGGCCCAGAAATATTACAGATTCAAATCCTTGTTGCCCAGGCTCGATCGCCATTGACCACAACTCGACGAAAACCCAGTTTTGGTCGAGTCTTCACATCCACACTCTGTCTAAGCTTCACTCCAATTAAACCCTAAACTATATTAAGTCCCAAAATGATATGCTACACTACATAGACTCAGATAAACATGTTAGCACATTAATAATACCAATTTTGAGGGTATTTCCAATTAATACGAATATAAATATTATTATAAAAACATCAAAAATAATATTCAAATAATGTAAAATACAACTTATTGAATTGATTAAATTAGACAACATTTTAGTCATCATCAAAATAAAACTTAGCCTAACAAAAAGGCTAATAGGATCGAGTTTCAATTAGGGGTATCCCGACAATAGGGACCGAGCCGCTAGAGTCGAGCAAAGCAAGAGGTAGAGCCAACACCAAGAGGTGAGAGGTACCGACCGACGAAGGAGTCTAATTGTTTGAGCACAGGCCACCGAGTTGCCTGCCGCGGGCAAAACTGGAGGGAGCACAGTGAGGGTTAGAGGAGATGAGTTGGACCACTACAATGCACTCTACAGACTGCAATTTGTCTCTTAATTCTTCAGAATTGAGGTTTGAGTTGGATGTAACGCCTCACGTTATAAAAACCATTTTATTTATTTCATTTTTATCCATAAATAAATTTCTTTTCCTTATTTGAAAACAATTACTATAAATCAGAGTTTAAGCGGAATTAATTTAAAACATAATGTTTAAGAATTTAAATGAGAGTTCAAAATATTTAATAAAACAACTGATTTATTTTCTTTGAGCCATAACCTTCCAGGTGGAATCCGGCTAATAACCTAAGAGTTCATCTGACAATGTCTCCTCCTTGACGTCAAGTCTATTACCTGCATCATAGGCAATATCATGAGTCAAAGTTCAGCAAGAAATAGAATATATGCAATGCACATGCTATGCTTATGCAGGCTGTCATGGAGAAGAACCGATCTCCTCTTTCATTTTAGTTTCACTCAACAGTCCAGGTGTGTAACGACCCGGTTTTTCGTAAATCCTTTTAAATGCTTGAAAATTTGAAATTTCTTTTTAAAACAAAATACATTAGAGTACGACATAAACCGGACCGTTACCAACCTTTCGTTTAACTAGTTTGGAAAACCAATTACAAAGTGCGGAAGCGTAAATAGTAAAACCATTTATGTAAAACGTTGCGGGTTTATCAAAACTTTGTGGAAGCGTAAACAAATCATTTAATGAAGAAATACTAAACAAATAAATATCGCTTTTGAGAAAGGAAAACTAAATGATTAATTACAATTCATTTACAACCTTTTCTCTTTTAATCTCTTTAGTCTGGCCAGCCTCAATCTCCCTCGTGTGTGCAAATCCTTCATCAGTGCTCCATTATCTATTTATTATCCACTTATTAACTGTTCATCGTTTGTACCTACACCACAAGTAATACGTGAGCCTAATGGCCCAGTAAGGAAAAGAGTTTAATGCAATATGCTTATGACTCTATTTAGTTCTTCTTGAAGTGGGTACCGCCCCAACCCATTCTTTTCATTACGTTCGTTGGTTCTTTACTCGTACTTCGAGTTGGAGATTGGAGGAATCTGTAGTGGTAGGGTAGATCTTTGTCGGTTTCAACCACCTAGGGTAGACAGTCTCGCAGTCCTGACCAGGGAACGATAATATTCTTTTAAATCCTGTCTACCTGGCTGATCCATACTTACCCTACCATCCCCCAATTCCCTTTTCTTCTTTTAACATTTTACCTCACATATCGCATGTGTGAGTACCACCTTGTGGCACTCCCTATGGGTTTCTATTAACATAATGCATAACCATTCATTCTCAACCTAGCATGATGCATGATGCACTATAACATTAATATTCATAATAATTGAAGTGCGCATTAAAATAAAAGTAACTGTAATTGAAAGCGCATATAAGGAATAGCAATAATTGAAAGCATACAACAAGGCATAACAGGGAACAAATTACGATTTCGAATTGAAAGCAATGAGCAATAAGAGACAATAAAGTAAACATGCGATGAATCACAATTAACTAAACAGGTTCGTTAATCTAAACTAAACTAAACATGGAAACATGCTTTGAACAACAAATAACGGAAACAAGCTTGTAAATTGGTAATTCTTATTCTAGTTGATTAAACATGCTTTTGTCCTAATTAATTTAAACATACTACAATTAATAGTCTAGTTGTTATCCTAATTAATTACATGCTCAAGTTGATTACATGCTCAAGAAGGGGTTTCAATTATTACTCTAGATGATTTAAACATGCCTTTTGTAACAACTCGGATTTTCGTAATTCCTTGAAAATGCATGAAAATTTGAAATTTTCTTTTTAAAGCAAAACATATCAGAGTGCGTCTAACCGGATCGCTATTGACTCTTTTAAACCCGTTATGAAAAAGCAATTGATAAATGTGTGGAAGCGTTATAAAAATAAATCATTGTAAAACATGGCGGAGGTGTAAATGAATCATTTAAAGTAGAAACTAAACAATGGAATACAATATAATAAAACTTAATGTGATTACAACTGTTTCTTATTTTACCCTTAGCTTCGCCAGCTCTGAATCTCGTTCGTGCAAATTCCTTTACCTCTGCTTTATTATTTGTTCGTCGTTTTCGTATATGAGCCTATTGTTATCTGTTCATCGTTTGTACCTACACCGCAAGTAATACGTGAGCCTAATGGCTCAGTAAGGAAAAGAGTTTATGCAATATGCATATGACTCTCTTTAATTCTTTTGGAATGAGGGCCACCCAAACCAATCCTTTCATTAGTCATTTACCATTTTATTACTTTACTTTAAGTCGTTCGTTCGTTACTCATACTTCGAGCTGGAGATTGGAGGAATTCGTGGCGGTAGGATAGATCTTTGTCGGCTTCAACCACCTAGGGTAGACAGTCTTGCAGTCCCGACAAGGGAAAGGTAATATTCTTTTAAATCCTGTCTACCTGGCTGATCCGTACTTACCCCACCATCCTCAAATTCCCTTATTCTTTTCTTTGTGTCTGTGCCGGGCTAAGCTATCTGACCACAGAGGCCTTTATTATCTTACCGTTTTACTCATTTTCATCATTTAGCCTCACTTATGCATGTGTGCGTACCACCCCGTGGCACTCTCTATTAGTTTCTATTAACATGATGCATGACCATACATTCTCAACCTATCATGATGCATGATGCTTAACAATATAACATTCATAGAAATTGAAGTGCGCATATAAAAGAAAGTAACTGAAATTGGGAACGCATATAAAGAATAATAGGAATTAAAGCGCATGGAATATGAAGAGTAAACAACCAAACGAAATAGCACACCCGATCAACACATATAATGAATTTAAATGAGGGGAGCATGCTTGGACAAGTAGAACACGATACTATTAACATGTAATTTCTTCAAATCGACTTGCTAGCCCGTCTACACGCTTCCTATATTTATCTCTAGGTAATTAGTCTACTCTACTTAGTTATCCTAGGTATTTTACATAATCAAGATTGATTACTTTGGTTACATTTGCTAATTTGCTAACATGTTACCATTATTATCTAAGTTCTTAACATGCTTAAATCGATTAACATGCTCATCTATTAATTGAGTTAATTAAACCTATTAGTGAGCTACTTAACATACTAGTAAATCAACTAATAGTTCAACATGCTAATTTATTATGATGACATGCATTTGGTCAATTTACCTTCTAACTAGTTTCATGGTATACCCAAATTAATTAACATGCTCAAGTTAATCAATTACATTAGTTGATTTACATGCCACTAACTGATTTAACAACAGACGAATTAACAAAGGGATAATTAAACACTTAAGCTAAGTTAAATATGCTATGACTATCGGACTAGTTGATTTCTCTAGATAGATTAAGATACTCAACTAATTATTAACCTACATGATTAGTTCCTGTACAACTCGTTAATTAATTAATAAATTGACGTGCATCAAGACAAAAGCTTATAAACTAAACGTGCTCAACCAGATAGTTTACATGCTCGACTAATTAGTTTACATGCTCCATTACTATCTACGATCGTTATTCGGTTTAATTAACATATACTGATTAATTAGTTCATGCTTAGAGTAACTAGTTAATTAGCTAAACTACAATAAATTGGTTAATTAGTTAAATATGCTCATCCTAATTATCACAGTCAATTAAACATGCTAGAATTAAGAGTGTAAATATTTCTAGTTATCACTATCGCTAAACATGCTTAGGTTTAGTTATTACTCTATAACTACAGCAAGTAAGCACTTCAGCAGTACACAATGAAACAACAGGGCAAAACCATCATCAAGGAAGTTAATAGTTCATTCGTACTTATCATATCATTCATCATTCTTCATTCTCCATTCACTATCTGAGCATTCACGGCATCGATTAAAGCATTTGCAGTAAGGAAAATAAACTAACAATAAAGGAAATATCTACAGAGTATAAATCACAAAACTAAGAATAATCTACAGCATACTAACATATCTACACTATCAACAACAAATAAACACACTCACGCACTCTACTTGCGGTGTAGGGCCTCCAACTGGCCAAGACACACCCAAATTTCTTACCTCGATGCTATTTTGCGTTTAGCACCTAACCGCTATTCTCCTCCTCCTTTCGATACCTTCACAAATTAAAACATTATAATTCATCAATGAATCGTAACTTACACAAATCCTAAGTACTTCTCCAACTCCTAACGGTATATCACATAGCCCAATAAATAATTCCCAATAACAACATTTAAACCGAGTCACAGAACTACATCACGCATGCTTCACAACTCATTCAAACAATATCCAAAATAATTAACTTAGATCTTCATTCATCCAACTAATGATTTGAATCAAACTGGCGAAACATCTCAACCACTTACTCTTTTATCCAAATAATAGGGCAGCGAATAAATCCTCCTAACATGCAGATTAACCACGTGCTTCACAAAACAATTCACATTATTATAATAGTCAGCCCAACACAACATATTTACAATAAAAATGCATTTCATTTCTTTTGTTCTAGCAAAACTGTAAACAGCCAATCCAGAACCCAATCCTAGTTCACCCACGGCTTAATGCTCACTCTGAGCATCACTCAAGTCCTTACCAACACTCTAGTTCGCAACACACTGAGTGACAACACTCTTTGCCAAAATTAGAGGGCAGAGAGTTCAAGCTCTCACACCCGACCAACAACACCAGAGGAGCTGCACCTCGAGCTCCATTCCCCACTGTCACCCGATCGAATCCCCTTGCCCTAGGTGAACGCCGCTACCTCTCACAAATCGGCATCACAATGCCTCCAATCGACGCTGAAACAGAAGGAATGCGAAGGAAAAAAGGAAACCATACCTCCAATCGTTGCCAGAAACAAAACCCACGGAAGCCACGACTTCGAGCCCTAGTTCTGCACCTCGTGACACCGCCGTTTTTCTGCTCACCGTCAGGAAGGAGCCTCCCGAACGACCGCTCCCTCTCTCGCCTCTCTTGTCTCTCTCGTCTCACTTCGGGCTCTCAGCCCTCTCTCTCTTTCCCTTATTCCTCCAGCACAACTCTTCTTAACCCTAAATTCCCTCTTTAATTTGTCCCTTGAACTGCCAATAAATGGGCATGAACCGGTTCATAATTCCCATCACCTCTTTTAACCCTTTTAATCCAATTAATCCAAATTAATTAAATCCCCCTACATTATTAATCACAATCAATCTTATTTATCCCATAAATCTCATTCTTCCCACTCATTTCGTCTGGCCAAAGACCATTTGACAAAATGAGGGCAAAGCTAAACCGATTCAGTTATTTAACAATAAATCCCCACATTCCTTTAATTAACATTAAAGTTATATGTTTAAGTGTTAAATATTTGTACCACATATTAATAACCCAAATTCTAACTCCCGATTCATTCCAAATATCGTTAAAGGATTATTATGTGTCCGATTTAAATTTCTTAATTCCATTTCACAAACGAATTTCTATCTATTAAATCCCCAATAAATTCTCTTAAATTATAACCTAACGGTTATGTCCTTGGTAATACCCAGATAAATACCTGATAAATCCAAATACCCCTAATTAATTTCCAGTTATTCTTAATCCAATATAAAAAATTTGGGGTATTACACCTTTTACCATAATTCATTAAATATGCTCTTAATGGATTAACATGCATAGTTAGTTAATTAAACATGCTTGACTAGTCATGTTTAAGTCTAGGTACTTACTAATTAATTTACTCTAGCTAGTTACATGCTCAAGGGTTGATTGCATGTTTTTATCCTAGTTGAATGATCATACACGGGTTTTGTAAACGATAACATGCTAAGAACAAGTAATTATGAGTAGAATTATAAGCAATACCAAGAAGACAATAACAAAGGTAATGTAAAAACATCCATTCACATAATCAATGAAACTCTTAATTCGTTTACGTTTCATTCGTTCTTCTTTCATTCTTTTCGTTCTTTTCTAGCAACATAAAACATCTCCATTATTTTAAAATAAGGTAAAGCATAATGAGAGAAATTGCAGCAAGAAACAATATAACCATGTTGAAGGAAATTGCGGAAATGAGAAATGTATAGAACATTTACAAAGCCAACATAATTATTATTAACCTAGTTCATTACATGCTCAAGAAAGAAATTCAGTTATTACTTTAGTTAATTATTCTAGTTGATTTCATGCTCAAGAAAAGATTACGATGATAGTTCTAGTTGGTTACCCTCGTTCATTAGCATGCTCAACTTCTAATTAAGTTAATCGATCTAGTTAATTATCATGCTCAGATCTAATGAATTACTCTAATACATTTACATGCTCAAGGACTTTAGATTAATTGATTAATTAGTTAAACTAGTATCACCTAGTTCATTAGTGATCCTAATTAGTGATCCTAATTAATTTCATGCTTAAGGAAAGAATTACAATTATGCTAGTTAATTACACACATACTTCAGTAAATTAAACATGCTCAAGAAAGGATTTCAACTATGATTCTCTGTTTAATTATCCTAATTCATTAACATGCTCGAAAGGTTATAAACACCAATTAATTAGTTTACAGGCTTTGATTAACTAATTAGTTCGCATGCTTATATTAATTATTTAACCACTAATTATATAACTAATAAAGCATGCTCAGATTAGACATGACGTTATCAAATTTAATTACATGCTCAGTATTAAGCAAATATACAGTAAGTGAAACAACAAGAAGTAAAATAAATACATTAAGAGAGAATCATCTTCAATGGAATTGACTCATAGCTAATTCCTCCTTATCATAACATAGCTCCTACGTTCATCATTTCAATTATGTTTATCATTTCAATCATTCTAACACAGAAATCATCATCAGCTTCCTAGTTAACAATTATAACCTAAACTGAAGTAAGGGGATTTGTAGTAAAGGCAAGTGCAGTAAGCAATTATACAGAAATCTACACAATATCAACCAAGCAAATAACAACAGTATATCATCCAACAAAAACAACACTACTCACGCACTCTACTTACGGTGTAGGGTCTCCAAATGGCCAAGACACACCCAAATTTCTTACCTCGAAGCTTTAATGCACATTAGCATTTAGTCGTTACTCTTTTTCTTCTTTCCAATACCTTCACAAATTAATAACATTAATCATTAATCTAATCGATTAGTCAACTTATAAATACAACGTCTCTTTCCTAATCTCAACTAATCGCATAATAGCTTTAGGAATACATTTAACATCTACAACGAAACCTAACTTATCCCAATAACAATATCTGAATCGAGTCACAAAACTACATTTATCCATCAAGCGAACGTTTGATAACTTAATCTAATTTCCAGTATATAATTATCCGATTAGTGAGCCGAATCTAGAAACCAACAGTTATCTAAATGTGCAGAGCATGAATCCAATGGGTAGAATACTTAACTTAAATCTCACGGTGCGTGAATTTAATTCAACATACATGCGTAATTTCTTTATAATGTAATCCAAGGCAGAACCAATCAATAACACATAATATAATCACAAGACCCAATTCCAACTTGATAATTTAATCCACTTGCAGTGATTATTAGGAACTTAACCTATCACGATTTAAACATTGAAGCAGCAACTCATTCCCACTAACACTTTACAGTTTCACTTTATAACTCCAGGCAGAAATTACTTAACAACCAACAGAAGCTTAACCAACCAATTTAACCCAGTGGAAAACATGTTCAAGAACAGGGCTAACAGTCAACAACTGTCCACACTTCATCCAACAGGGCATAAACCCATCACAACAAGATAAATCCAAAGCAACAACAGAGCACATAATTAAGCTATCCTCACAGAACCATGACAGATTAACAAAAATTATCCGAAATTACTCACAGCAGTAAACATTCAACAACCAGTCCAGAATATAAATCCAACAAGTTATCTTCATCCTTAATCCATAAAACAAAGGAGAAAATTCTCATACTAGGAGACCCGAGGGCCAGAAGTAGCTCCAAGCCATCGTCAAACCATTTACAACAGCCAACCTGAGCTGGAAACCGAGCACAACAGCAGTAACCTTCCCAAAACCAGCCTTCAGTCGACACCAGGACACCTGAGAGGAAGCCTCCAGCTCCCTCACACCCTTCGGTCATTCTCTCCTCTCTGCATAGCTAAAATTCTCCCCTTTTCGTAGCTTAAGTCTCCAGTAACCCAACACAAGCAGAGTGTTGCACTCCTCATGCCCGACAATTCTCTCTAACTTTTCAGAGGATGTTCCCCACGCTGATTCCACGCTGGAAAGAGTGATAGGGATTGTTTGCATAGTAGACAACACTTCACTCGAACCGGTCAAGCCAAACCCGGTCAGAGCTTGACCCGTCGCCCACCCGCAACCCGACCAGACACCGAAATCATCACTGCCGACCACGAATAAGCACCGCAACGCCTCCAATCGACTACTAAACCAGAAGAAATGAAAAGGAGGAGGGAAACCATACCTCTATCCGTCGTCGGAAAACAAAACCCGCGGGGTCCCGATTCTGAGCCCTAACTTGCACCTCGCGACCCACAGCTGCTCGCTCACCGTTCCTTGTCGCTCGCATCGCACCTCTCGCCGCGAAGAACCCACCGGCAAGCACTCCCACTCGATCGCTCCCTCGCGGGCCCCTCTCTTCTTCGCTCTCTCTTCTCTCTCTCTCTCTCTCTCTCTCGTTTCTTTCTTTGCGGCTCGCTCCAAGAAGAATGGCTGAAAGCCATTCTTCATTTTCTCTTTCAACCGGTTCACTTAGTGAACCGGTTCAAATGGCGTGAACCGATTCGAGCAGAACCGGTTCATGCCCTCCCACTTCCCCTTTTTAAATTTTCCTTTAATTCAATTAATTATTTAATCTCCTTAAATGGTTAAAACCAAATAATCTAATTTATCCCATTAATATCATTTTATTATTCTCCCAAATTAATCCTTAATTCGATAAATTTCTATAAATTATAATATTACGAATACGTCCTTGGTAATACCCTGAAAATTACCCAATAATTCCAAATGTCCCAAATTAATCTTTATTAAATTCTCATATAAAAGTTCGGGGCATTACAAGATGTATGAGATTCATCAGTCTAGGGAAATAGGAACATACAGTCTTGTGGCTTAACCGTCACTTCGACGAGGAGATACATCCATCAGGGGTATCACCACCAATCTTATACACCTATTTACGTTTATTGGTTCATTTTATCTATCGTGTCATGCATATGTCGTATTTTCATAAGCCTTATCATGATGCATGAATGACAGTTCATATCAGTATAATGAAAGTAGTACAACAGTTCATATATAACAATTTAACGAAATTAAGGCAGTTCCCATATTTTATTCATTTTTACGTTCAAGTATTTTCTTTGTTATTTCGTGCATTAATTCCAATAATTATGCATTAATTCAAATAATAATTGCAATAATTATTTTAACAGTTATTTCAATATTTTCGTGTATTATAAAGACTTATTTCAACATTTAAACCAATAGTACATTCTATGATAATTTTAACAATATTATATTTAAATTAATAATGACTTAAGCATAAAAGTAATCCCGTGACGCAGGGTCTCTACTGGCCACTGCATCCTATTTCTTACCTCTTGAAGAAATTTCCTCACTAATTGCTCCTTTCGATTTCCTCCTCTTGAATTGCTTGTAAAAACCGCTCCCGCTTTCTTTGCAAATTTCTCCTCACAATTCCCTCAATTTCTCTCTCTCACGCCTTTCTCTCTCTTTCTCTCCTCTGATGGGGTGTGATTTCCCCTTCCATTCACTGCCTATTTATAGGCAGTGAGTCCCTTTGAAGCAGCCAAATGTACAGGGTTCAAAAGGTGTGTGCAAAATTTGGAACAGGGCGTTTATGCCGGCAAATTGTGATGGCGGTCGACCAGGAGCATGGTGATCGACCGCTGTCCATGTCTGCCGGTCAACTGGCAGTCGAGGCTGGCGGTCGATCACCCTTGCTTCGATCGACTGCCCCTCCCCTTCAGCGTTTAATTCTTCTTTTCTGTTATTTATATTAATTTCAATTATTATTTTATAAATAAATCAATATTAAATAAACTTTAATCAATTTTCCACTTTCCTTAATTCAATTATTCTCCATTTAATTTTCAATCAATCCTTCAACCCTACATTATATATTCCATAGACCATAACATTCCATCACAAATTCCGAGAGAAAAATCAGGGTATAATATCCTAGGAGAAAATTATTAATTAGATAATAAAATTTAAATCCAATAAAATCTGAGATATTACAATCTTCCCTTCTTAAATAAATTTCGTCCTCAAAATTTGTTAATTAAATAACTTAGGATATTTGGCTTTTATTTCATCTTCCCTTTCCCATGTAGCTTCTTCGGTTGAGTGATTCTGCCATAATACTTTCACTAATAGAATCTGCTTGTTTCGAAACTTTTTTATTTTTGAGTTTAAGATTTGTACTAGTCTCTCTTCATAGCTGAGGTTCTTCTGGATTTGTATATCTTCAGGAGGTAATATCAGAGTTGGGTCTACAAGGCATTTTTTCAACATGGAAACGTGGAACATGTTGTTCCCGCCATCCATAGAGGCAGATAATTGCAATTGATAAGCTGCGTTCCCCATTCTTTTAGTAATCATAAAGGGACCAATATATCTCAGACTTAGCTGTCCCTTCTTGGAAAAACGCATAATTCCTTTAAAAGGCGATACTTTTAGAAAAACCAAATTTCTTTCATCGAATTCCAAGTCTCTCCGATGATGATCTGCATAACTTTTCTGATGACTTTGAGCTGAAAGCATATGTTGTCGGATTAAAGCAACAGATTCAGCAATTTGCTGAATGATATTAGGGCCAAAAATTTAACTTCTCTTGCTTCGCCCCAATATAACCGAGATCTACACTTCCTACCATATTGTAACGACCCGGATTTTCTTAAAGCAATTAAAATGCGTAAAAATTTAAAATTTTCTTTCATAAAACAAATTAGAGTGCGTAAATCCGAATCGCTACTGACTCGTTAGGAAAACTCGTCATGAAAACCAACTTATTAATTATGCGGAAGCATTAAATATAATCATTTAAAAATCATGAGAGAAGCGTAAAAATCTTTTAAAGGAATTACTACGCGGTTCAAACATTTCGTCTATCAATTAAAATCGAACTATTACTTCATTGATTCGAAATCTTTTTCTTTATCTTTTTCTTTCATTTATTTCATAGCCGTTAACTTACATTTGTCTTTGCCTTGCCAATCCGAATCCTGGGTGTGCGAAATCATCCATCTCTGCGTCATTATGCGTTTCTCATCTTCTTCTCGTTTGTTTACTATCTGTTCGTCATTGTACCTACACCACAAGTAAGGACGTGAGCTTACGCTCAGTAAGGATAGGGGAAAAACAATTATGCATTCCTCTCTTTAGTTCTTGTTGGAATGGGGCCACCAATCCAACTTCTTTCATTACATTCTTTTTCTTTGTTCGTTCTTTAAATTCGTACATTGATTTTGGAGATTGGAGGTTCTCCTTTGAGATGGCATAGCTGTACAGAAACTAACCCCCTGTGGCTAGATCTGGACTACCCATCTACTCCAACTCCCTAGTTCCGGCATATACCCGCCTTTTTGGGTTTGTTCTTTCTATCTCATTCGTTAAACTCGTACATCGAGTTGGAGATTGGAGGTTTTCCTTTGAGATGGCATAGCTGTACGGAAACTAACCCCCTGTGGGCTACTAGTCCCTTTCCCGTCTTGGTAGGGGTGTATCCTAGTAGCTAGGTTAGATCCGGACTACCCATCTACCCCAACTCCCTAGTTCCGGCATATACCCGCCTTTTTGGGTTCTTTTCTATCTCGTTCATCGAGTTTGGTGATTGGAGGTTTTCCTTTGAGATGACATAGCTGTACGGAAACTAACCCCCTGTGGGCTAGATCCGGACTACCCATCTACTCCAACTCCCTAGTTCTGGCATATACCCGCCTTTTTGGGTTCTTTTCTATTCATAGTCTTTTCATTTCCTCACTTATGCATGTGGGTACCTCCCCGGAGGTTACCCCCTACTTGGTTTCTATTATCATGGACTCGACCTACTTTTTTCCTGGCAAACAAATCATATATGAGAAATAACATACTATACTTGAATTTGCGCATATAAAGAATTATAATAATTGAAATGACATGAACACAATAAGAAAATAAAGTGACGTGCAGCACATATCATTAACTAGACATGTTCATCGAAAGCTAGTCTAAACAAACATGCTTGAGAGTCAATAATTGCATAGGCATGCTAAATGAATCTAAGAAGATTCTTAATCCGAATCAAGGCATAAGAGTTACAAGTTAAGTTCATTATTCATTTAAATTCATTATTCATTAACTAGTTTGAAATCCTTATTTAAAGAGAGTAGTGGCAACCAGAAACAACTTATAATATTCATGCGTAACTTTTTCATTCACTTGTTTAGTTAACTAAACCTTTCCTTTTGTTTGTTTAGTTAACTAAACCCCTTTTTCCTTCGTTTGTTCCATTAACCACTTGTATCGTCGTATTCACATCATCGTAATTCACATTTCATTCGTGCTCTTTTCTTAATTTAATCCACAAGACACAACTCACACACACTTTACTTGGGTGTAGGGCTCAAGGCCAAGACAACCCAATCCTTACCTCGAACTTTATCGCGCGTCGACGTTTAACCGTTATCTTTTTCTTCTCCTTTCGATACCTTCACAAATCAGTAACACTTGTCATAAATCTAGTAAATTAATCAACTTATGAAACTTTTTCATCGTTTAATAGAGTTTCCTAAACGAAGCCACTTCCTTAATTACAACTTCGCTTAATAAATTAACCTCAATTGATAACGTCTAGAATTGAGTTTAATACGTAGCAAAACAAACATGATTTCACCCAATTTCCATTCATAAATCGGATTAATGATTCTAATCCAAATCCATATAGCAAATCGTCCAAACACACATAATGTCTTTACTTTACCAAACTACTTCAACAATTCCATGTCTGCAAATCAATCCCAACAAATTATTACTCTAATAAAATTATCCTTCATGTTATGAAAAAGGCATACATAACATTTCCTTAATACCACACAACTTCTCTCTTTTTTACCACAAAATAATCAACTCTAACAGTTGAGTATTACAATTAATATTCAGACTCCATACTGCAACTTAACAATAATTATTGAAGGCGTATATCCAGCAACCTAATCCGACATGGCATAACTTCTCACAGCAAGCTTAAATCCAAAATAACAACAGTATTCAGAATTGGACTTAAATAACAAAGCACTAAATCTCAACCATGGCTCACGGCAAAACCCAACGCATCCAGCAGTGCATGACATCAAACAAAAGACTAACACAACTAGCTAAATGTTCCAACCACAGAGACTATTTATCCCATTTTATCGATCAATAACAGAGCAGTACACAGAAACAAAGGGCATCCAAAACAGACAGAGATCAGACATTCATAAGCTCTAGATCAACAGGGAGGAATTTCCACTTACCAGAGTCACCCAAGAGCAGCCCTCCGCTCTCCATCCATCGCTTAACCCTCCCGGCCGAAGCCCCTTGGCCAACACAACGATTCATCCTTTGAATCGCGACTCCAATCCTTAACAATTCGACAGAAAAGAAAGGAAAAAGAGAAACCCAACCTCCAAACGCCGCCGGAAAACTTCGCCGGAAACGCTAACGCAGACATCCCGATTCCGAGTCCTAACATTCGTGCCGCTCGCACGCCGCCGTCGCAACAGCTTGCCGGTGTCGGAGCAGCTCGCCACCGACGACCCTTGCTTCGCCGTCACTCCGATCGCGCACTCACCCGATCGCTCGAGCTCTCTCCCTCTCTCGGGTCACTCTCCCTCTCCCCTCTCCTTTTCTCTTCGCTTCAGACACGAAGGAATGGCCATTCTGGCCATTCCCCCATTTTTATATAATTTTTTGACTTTTAATTCGCAGCACAGCTGTCATTCGGACACTTGCGGACGCCGTACTGTGGTCCGCATCGTCCGCAAGTCTAAAAATACACAGCAAATGGCGTCCTAACCATACGTCTGTACCGTCCGAAAATGGGTTTCGGATGCCATTTAGTCGTCCGCGTCGTCCGCATGGCATCGTCCGCGTAAATCAAAATTGGACAGATTCAATGCGGACGCGAAATCCCTCATCCGCATCGTCCGCACGTACCGTCCAGATGCTCCCTGTTCATACAGATTCAATGCGGACTCCAATTTAATCATCCGCAGCATCCGCGTCTTATGCCCAGTCGTCCGCAACACCTATAATTTCATTATTTCTCCACATTTTCTTCGAATCTAGTCCATCTTAGACGTCTACGAGGGGATACGCCGCAACATAACATATTTAGAAAGATGTAATATACAGGCATCAAACTTATTTTATTCTTAGCAAAATAATTACGTTGCTTAACCGGAAAAGTTAGGATCGGGTTGTTACACATATAATGCCTCATATGGTGCCATTTCAATTGTAGCATGAAAACTGTTATTGTACACGAATTCCACCAATGGTAATATCTTTCCCCATCCAATCTGGAAATTTAATACGCATGCTCGCAACATATCTTCAAGTGTCTAGATTGTCCTTTCACTTTGACCATCAGTTTGGGGATGAAAGGTCGTACTGAATTTTAATTCGGTACGCATAGCCTTATTTAAACTCTTCCAGAATGCCGAGGTGAAACGTGAATCCCGATAAGAAACAATGGAGATTGGAACACCATGTAGTCGTACGATATCTTTAATATATAAATTTGCAAATTGATTCATCTTGTACGTCATTTGCACAGGTGAGCAACTTTGGTCAGTCTATCAAAAATTACTCAGATTGCATCATGTCCTTTAGCAGTCCTAGGTAAACCAGTAACAAAGTTCATCGTGATAGGCTCCCACTTCCATTCATGTATCGGCAAAGGCTGAAGCATTCCACCAGGTCTCTGATGTTCTACTTTAACTTGTTGACATACCTGACATAATCCCACATATTCTGCAATATCATATTTCATTGCCGGCCAAAAATAATGTGTCTTGAGATCTTTGTACATCTTATTGCACCCGGGATGAATAGAGAAACTTGAGGAGTGAGCCTCTTTCAAAATTGCTGCTCGTAGTTGTGAGTCATTGGGTACAAACCATACCTTTAAACTTTACTATTCCATCAGCAGACATGGAATAGTCCTTATACTTTGTTAGTATCGGATTTGTCTTAAAATCCTTGCATAAGCTATCATCTTGTTGAGCTTCTTTAATCTACTCCAAAATGGAAGGCTTCAATGTTAATGCTGACAAAATAATATCCAACTGAGTAGGCACTAGTTGTACATCTAATTCTTGAATATCTTTTTGAAGTCCCTCAGACATTTCTTCAAATATGATGCTCATAATGTCAAGGTTCTAGCTTAAAGCGTCAGCTAAAACATTGGCCTTACCAGGATGGTACTTGATTTCGTAATCATAGTCTTTAACGAATTCCAATCAGCGCCGTTGTCTCATATTTAACTCCTTATTTGTGAAAATATATTTCAAGCTCTTGTGGTCGGTGTAAATCTCACACCGTTGTCCATATAAATAATGCCTCCAGATCTTGAGTGTAAAAACCACGACAGCGAGTTCTAAGTCATGAGTGGGATAATTAGCTTCGTGCGGTTTGAGCTGCCTCGATGCATAAGCAATTACTTTCCCATTATGCATGAGTATACCACCAAGTCTATTCTTAGATGCATCACAGTAGACACAATAATTTCTTTCTTCTACGGGTAATGCCAGAACAGGAGCAGTAGTTAATAGACGCTTTAATTCTTGGAAACTTTCCTTGCATTTGATATGAACCTTATAATTGACAGAAACAAGAAGAACACTTGACTGAAATTAAGCTGCAGAACACCAAAGAAAGACAACAAAACCCACAGACTTTCGAGAGGTCTGTTCTCTCTACAACTCACTTCTTGATTCTCAATGCCTCTCTCCTCCCCTAATGCGTCCTTAAATAACTCCCTTCCCCTAACATCTCCCTAAATCAATTCCCTTTGTCTCCTGCATACTTTTGACTAATAAAAATTACAGACCCAACATTAATTGCTAACTTTTGACTAATAAAAGTTACCACCCAACATTAATTGCTAATTTTTTACTTTCCTTTTCTTGCATATGTAAACTTTAATGGAGTAAACTTTAATGGAGGATACGTATCAATACCCTTTTCCCAAAGACGCACCTTGTTCTCAAGGTGGAACTTAGAAAATTGACGATTGATCAAGTCAAAAGGCTCCCATGTGGCATCCTCCGGAAGCGAACCAACCCATTCGATAAGAACTTCCATTTGATTCGTAGGATTGTGCAAAGCCTTACGAACTCCCCGCAAGGCCCGTGGCTCCACCAAGACTTCATTGTCAGCGGTGATAGGAGGAAGACGTGGGGACACGGGATGTGAACCAATAGCCTTGTGTAATTGCGACACATGGAAAACTGGGTGGATGGAAGAAGTCGGTGGGAGGCCGAGCTTATAAGCCACTGGTCCTATTTTAGCTATTACGGGAAACGGCCCATAAAAGTGACGACTAAGTTTTTCATTACGGCGTTTGGCCAATGATTTTTGACGATAGGGCTGTAATTTGAGAAAAACAACCTTTGAGAATCCATTGATAAAGCTTCGATAATAGTCTACCTGTAACATCCCAATTATTCTTGCAATTTAAAACTTAAAATTTTGAAGACTTTTTTTTTTGAATCACAACGAAAGACTTTATATTTGAAAACTAGCTATATTAAAAAGTGCATAAATAAACTCCTTTTTGTTAAACCATTTATTACTTAAAACATGTCATACTGTAAAGCCTTAAAGCATTTACAACAACGAAGACTTGTTGTATTCAATACCAAAAAAATCAAACACAATTTGAAAACCTTTTTAACGAAATACTATATCCAAGGTTCACTTTCCTCAAAACATTATGACCAATCATTACATTTCTTTTTTAACCTTTTAGCCTAACCAATCACCAAGCCCGCAACATACAAGTGCCTCATCAACTGCTTCTATCCTCTAATCCATGCATACCTACATCACAGGACCTAACTATGAGCCTAACACTCAGGAAGTAGTATAAAAGTAAAGCATGCTCATGTAATAGTATTCAAACACATATACTTTTCTATTTTGTTTATCTGTCTTTTATTTCCTTTAATTATCTCTTTGAGTGAAAGCAACCTCTTCACTTTTTGAACTCATTCACCCGTTGGATGAGAGCAACCTCTTCAGTTTTGAACTCACCCAAACAAGTTATTTATAATTTGGAGTGAGAGCAACCTCTTCAGTTTTCAAACTCACCCACCCATTGGATGAGAGCAACTTCTTCAGTTTCTGAACTCACCCAAACGAGTTATTTATAATTTGGGGTGAGAGCAACCTTTTCAGTTTCCGAACTCACCCACCCGTTGGATGAGAGCAACCTCTTCAGTTTCGAAACTCACCCAAACGAATTATTTATAATTTGGGGTGAGAGAAACCTCTTCAGTTTTCAAACTCATCCACCCGTTGGATGAGAGCAACCTCTTCAGTTTCTGAACTCACCCAAACGAGTTCACCTCCGGTATGCAGCTACAACATTAACCGAAAGCTTTGCTGGCAGTTGTACACATCAATGCACAACAATCAGTTTCGCCATCAATTGAGAATGTACTAGCAGCCATGTGCATCAATGCTACTGGCCTCACTTACCATTAGTCGATCTGTTTCGACATTAATCGAGAACAAACTAACAAACTCAAGCTATTCTCTCTATGTTCTTTTTCTTAATTGTCTTTTACTGTTATTTATTCCATGACTCATTCTCACGTGAGAGCAACCTCTTAAGTTTCCAAACTCACGTGAAAACTAACCATTTATATTTACGTATACTCGCAATTCAGTTACGGTTGTACTTTCGTGTGCATTAGGAACAATGATGCAAGCATACAATTCTATCTATCGTGTCTATTATTAAAACTTCAAAATGTACACCATTTCCTAATTAAAGAACTGAACTTAAATCTAATAAACATACAAGCAATCATTCAACAGTACGTCTCCAAATATAACAGAAGCTATGCATTTAGTAAATAAGCATCAAACAAACACCTCTTAATTCCCGTGATATAGGTCCTTTCAGACAAAACACATACAGTACCACTTACCTGGAGTCCTTAGCTTTACAAAGTTAGCATTTAAAGTCTCTTCTTCACATAACCTATTCATCAATCATAACAGTTTAACAAACTCAGCGTCAATGGAATAATCGTGAATCCTAACTTGATAGATTAATTTCCTAATAATGTATTGTTTCTCCTTTATGTCCAACAACTTATCTTATCAAGTCAAATATAACCAGAGTCTAAGCCCTACATAGCACCCATTATATTCTCCCAACTAATAGTGATAATAATTCCAATAACCACCGTATTCCAATAATCCAATTTATCCACAACAATATACTCCACATACTACGACTAACAACAACCCAACTAAGAATCAGCAATAATAACTCAACAGTAGACTTAACATGGCATAATAAACTATTCTATAATTTCTCTCAGTCATGATCAATAATAAATGATTGAAGTCCCACTTAAAATCATAATCAACTATCCTACGTAATAGTGATGAAACCAACATCACCAACCAATTCTATAGATATATATCATATGCAGAAACCAAGTTGAAGATAAAGAACATCTCATGCTCATTGTGCAATATCTAGAACTGAAGAAATATATCATCCGAGAGAAGTTTTGCATACCTGAAGAACTTTAGAATCTGAAACAAAATATATAAGCAAAACTCAATCTTCCAGAAACCCAGAAAGCTTAAACTCCACTTTTCCTCATTGTTCTTCTTTCATTAAAATCACATAACCTTACTGTCCTTCACTTTCCATCACAAGCAATTCCATCACAACCGTTTTTTCACAGCCATGCACTCACACAGCCTTCCTTTCTCACAGTTTTCAAAGAAACGCCAGAATATGTATATTACAGTTTCTCTCCTCTATGGTTTCACTGTCTCTCTCACCCATCAAACTTTTGAACCATCATACACACGCTCACTATCGTCTCACTTTCTCGGTTACCTCCAACAACCATTCACAGCACTTAGACCTCACAAATCTCTCATCCAGAAGCAAGACTTCTCCAAATATTTTGGCAGAGCTTCCGCATGCATTTTACTCCCTCACAAACACCGTTGCCTCATCTCCATTTATAGGCAACATTCGACGTCTCTTTGCAACATCCCAGTTTTTCTTTATTTTGAAAATTACGTGAGATTTAAAACTTTTCTATTATAATATCAGAGTAACCCTTTTAAAACCGAGTATTAAATCCACTACTTAAAATCCTTTTCCAATTTATCGCATTTAAGAAATAATAATTTAAAACATTTTATAATAAAACCCCCTCAAATTCCTTTTCTTCTTCTCCTTTCGTTAGAAAAAAACCCTCATTGAGCTTCTCTAAAGGTGCTAAAATGGGGGCTACTGAGAAGTCGATAGCTTTCTTCTTGCTGCTCAACCTCTCTATGATCTACCATGGAGGAGTGACAAGTAGTTATTTCAGAAAACCTGTAGCTTCTGTGGATATGCCTCTTGATACTTTTCCTTCTCCTCCTGGCTTCAATGCTCTCGAGCAAGTTCTTCATCTGACTCTAAACTTATTAGATATCTCATTATACATAAATTTTACCCAAAAGAAAGAACTAGTTAAAGTTCCAAATTTTTTGCTGCTTCTGTCAAAATTCTTACATTTTTCTTTAGATCTTAGAGGGTGGTTCTGGATTTAGCGTTGTTGATTGTTCGTAAATTTTCTGAGGCAATTCTTCCATGGTTTGCTTATTTTTTGACACTTGATTCTGGGTGGTTGAAAAAGCATCAAAGTTACGATATTTTTCTCAATTTTCTCAAAGTTATTAGCCTTTTTGCGCAAAAAAAGATTATTTTTTGGACAAATTTTCTCAGTTTTTTGGTTAAATTTCGTGCAGGTTCACATAACTCAAGGAGATCGTACAGGAAAAAGCATGATCATCTCATGGGTGACGCCACTGGCGAGGCATCCAAATGTGGTCAAGTATTAAGCTAAAAACAGAGAGCAAAAACACAGGGCTCATTCTAGAAGCACAACCTTTAAATATTATAACTATTCTTCTGGTTTCATCCACCACGCCACAATTAAACGACTCGATGTCAGTTCCAATATCTATTATTTGATGGACATTTCAAAGGTTTTCTTTTGTGTGTGCATGTATGGCTGCGAGTGTCTGATGCATGAATAATGTTAATGTCATACAGTCACTGATTTCTAGATATCTTACTGACTTTTACTTCCAATCAGTTTTTGATTTTGAGAAGTGACGTCAAATGCTCTCACTTAGACATCCAACTTGGACGCCAGATGCTCATCATTTGACGTCCTCGAACGCCGATGGACATCCAATGCTCTCACTTGAATGTCTAAGGAAATTCCAATGCTTGCACTTGAACGTCTAACAATGGGCGCTCTCATCACTGATGGACGTCCCCCAATTCTTGAAGGACATGCAACATCTAGCGTCGAACGTCCCCCATCATTGAAGGACGTCCATCACCTAGCGTCAAACATCCTCCATCACTGAATAACGTCGAACCCCGCTCATCCAAAGGCTATCAATTCATCCGCTCTCTCATCCTACAACCATCAATTCGTTCGCTCTCTTATCTAACAGTCATCTCTTCATCCGTCTCCGTTTGAAATATTGCATATCTTACACGTGACCCCTTTAAACCTTTATCTGCCAATGCCTTTGGATGCCCCTCCTCTCATCCTATCCATCCATCACTCAATATTGGACGTCTCCCATCACTGAAGAATGTCCAATCTCACTCATCCAATGGCCAATGAAGTAATGTAGTAAATGTTTGCCTAACTTTTCAATTTTTTTTATTAAAACCGAACCAAAACTTTCGGTTCGGTTCCAGTTCAATGTTCGCCTTAATAACTTAAGTTTCGGTTCTATTTTTTACAAACCCAATAAATTCACTTCGGTTGCAGTTCGACCTTAAAATTGAACCAAACCAACTTTTGTGCACCATACCATTGATAACAGGAAGACCACCTTCTTGAAGATGAACCACGTAATGTACAAGAAATTTTAAAAACGCCTTTTTTTAATTAAAAATCAGAGATAACAATAACTCATAATAACAAAAAAACAAATGAAGAGTAATAATGGTTACGCCACGCTAATGTGTCAATATTTCCTTTGTTTATAATTCTTTTCGTGAGCTAAGTAATTGCATATTAGACTAATAAGTGAGTGATATTGCGAATGTAATTTTTTAATGTAAGAATTAGAAGCAATGACTGAATTTACTAATAAGGTAGCATATTTATTCATTATTTGAGTCTTAAGTAGATTTAAGAGGGTAGTTGCCCAGAGACTGCAAAAACACCATCCAGCCTGATTTCAACTATATCCAGTTTTTCAAATTTTAATTTTAAAAACAGAAGATTGTCTGCAACATTTGCAGCTTTTCCAATGATATTTAAAATCCTTTTGGTCCAGTCTTTTCCAAGAGGGTGGTTTTCCTCAAGCTTGCCAAAAGTAGCAGTGGGCAGATCGGGTTCGGTTCCGGTTCTGGGTCGGTCGGAACCGAACATTCGGTTCTCGGTTCCGAGAACTTGGGACCGAACCTGGAACCGATGGGTTCCGGAACCGAAACCGGAACCGACCTCGGTTCTCGGTTCCGGAACCGGCGGTTCTCGGTTCCAAGGACATATAAACTTTTTTTTCCATTTCGCTTCTCTTTTTTTAATATCTATGCAAAATCTAAAAATAAGCATAAAATCGCAAAATCTAAAGGCACTAAAATCACTTCCATAAAAAGGGCATTTCACAAGCATGAACAATAAGCAGGTAATAAAAGAACCAACATTGAAATAAGTTAGGGATAAGTTGATCTTTTCTGGTTTATTACCAATAATATCACATATAAAGTTAATTCATTAAACTAAATGCTATGCAGTTGAAGAGATCACCTTTGAGACTAGACTAGTAATAATTGGTCAGGCCAAGAGATCATCTCCTTCTTCGTCATCTTTCTCGTAACCATTAATTGCTGAAAAGAACAGTTATATGATTCATTCAACATTAAAAAGTTTCACGAAATATAGAAAAGTATTTATCAAATGAACGCACCTTCATCAATAGTTTCGTAGTCATTTGTTGGTTGCGACGTATGTAAATGACTCTGGGTACGATTACGAATCCAGCTTTGTGTGCAAATTATAGCTTCAACTGTTTCCGGTAGGAGGGCAGTACGTGATGAATCAATAACACGACCCCCACAGCTAAAAGCTGACTCAGAAGGGACAGTAGAAATTGGAATGCTGAATATATCTTTGGCAATTCTGCTTAACACTGGATACTTATGTGTCATTAATTTCCACCACCTTAATAAGTCAAAATTAGGTGCAAACTTCTCAGCTCGCTCACTCAAATATTCCTCCAACTCTGAATTTGCAAACCTCTCCATTGAATTATCATAGAATTGTGCATAAACCATGTCAACCTCATTTGAGGGATTTGCAATATTAATATCATTAAGAATCTCCAGCTCATTAGCCGAATCACCTTTATACTGTAAATATAATCGTTCTAAAACATACTCCGTTGCTTTCACATATTGATCAGCTTTATCGGGTCCCATTAGAATTGAGATACAATGTTTTAGAAACTTTGTTTTGCCTCTGGGGTCAAGAAGGACTGCCACGAATAAAAATGTGTTCATCTTATCGAAATGTCCCCAATACTTTTTCAACTTTGTTATCATTCCAAAAGCCATGCTCATCAACGATACATTGTCACTGTTGGCATACTCATCAATGATCATATTCAAATTGCAAGCTTCCGTGACATATTGGTGAGCTGTAATAGACAAAGATTTCGAAACTTTTATAGTGCTATCGTAAAAGGCCTTTAGAAACTTCACAAATAGTCGAATGTTATTCCAATCTGTACATGTAGGATGACCTTCCTCTTGCATTGCTGTTGCGTAAGTATTATCACATTCTTTCATTTTATCAAACGCTAAAGCATACTTTTCGGCATTATCGAGCATCAAATATGTGGAGTTCCATCTAGTCGGCACATCAAGAGTTATATTGCCTTTAAATGTAATCTTTACACTATCGATGCAGGACTTGAAGAGCCTAAGTCTTTGAGGAGAAGATTTAACGTACTTCACTGTATTTCTGACTCGAACAATGGAATTGTGATGCTCCTTAAGCCCATCAGAAACAATCAAGTTCAAAATATGGGCAAAACATCTAACATGCATATGCTCTCCATTTAAAACCAACCCATCCCAATTTCTTACAGTTCGAACTAAGAAAGAAATAGCAACATCATTGGATGAGGCATTGTCAACTGTTACTGTCAAAACTTTATCAATCTCCCAGCCAAGTAAGCATTTCTCCATTAAGCTACCGATTGTCTCTCCTTTATGGTCAAAGATCTCACAAAAGTTTATTATCTTCTTCTGAAAGTTCCATTCCTCATCAATCCAATGGGCGGTTATCACCATATAACACTTATTTTGTGCCGACGTCCAAGTGTCTGTAGTCAAACACACTCGTTGATTACTTTCCTTGAAGTATGCTTTCAACTTCTCTTTTTCTTTCTTGTACATCTTCTCTATATCTCTGCTAATAGTTCGACGAGAAGGCATAACAAAATCATTCCTAAAAAATTGAAGTAATTCTCTGAAGCCTTCCCATTCGACCATTCTCATCGGTAATTCATCTTTGATTATCATTCGGGCTATACATTCCCTTGCACCCATATGACTGAATGTTGGCTTATTGGAGCTGGAGCATTGTCCCTCTTCTTTTTTTGTAAATGGCAACTTCCGTTGATTGCTATCTGAATTTGTCACGTGCTTTTTGCAAACTTTTACATGTTTCCACAAACTAGATGTTCCATTCTTTTTTGTATTCGCCGCAAGGATTTGCTGACAATACTTGCATTGTGCTTTACTATTGTCTAGATCATCACCTTCAATGTGGACGAAATGCTCCCAAACATCAGAACTCCTTGTGCGTTTTTTTGAAACATTTTGTGTCATTTCCGCCATTTTGTATGTATCCTGAAAAATCAACGAGCAACAAGTGATCAACATTAAACAACGAAAAAAACAATGTCACTATAAAAGATTGTCAATTTGTGATCAACTATAAAAGATTGTCAATTTGCAACATTAAACAGATTGTCAATTTGCAAACCAGATTGTACAAACAGAACCAGATTGTACAAATAGTACAAACGGCAAAAACATGGCAAAACATTCATCAAACGGCAAAAACATGGCAAAACATTCATCAAACGGCAAAAACATGGCAAAACCAGATTCTAACCAAAATTACTCTCCATGGCAACATTCATCAGATAAATTACGCTACAGCTACTGGATAGTGAGAAAAAATTGTACTTTAATCTCGGATTGAAAGGAGCAAAGCAACCAACTAGACCAGAATCGGGGGAGAAATCAAACTATATTCGAAGTGGTCGACTGGTCGTCGCAAATCTCGGTCGCACAGCTTCACAGTCGTCGCGTCGCCACTGGTTCGCACTGCCCGACGCCCGTCGCAGTTTCGCAGAGTTCGTCGCCTCTTCGCAGTGCTCCTCGCAGTTTCGCATTCGTCGTCTCACCTCGCAGTCGTCGTCGCAGCTTCGATCGGCCGATTGAGTGGTCGTCGCAGATTGGATTCGCCGATCGCTGTGCTCGGTTCCAGTCTCCAGCTCCAGCAGCCTGAAGAGGGGGGGTCGGGGGAGGGGATTTACATCCTAGGTTTACATTTTTTTTAATTTCATCGGTTCTCGGTTCTTGACATATGGAACCGAGAACCGAACCCTATTTCTAATCAGGAACCGAGAACCGATGACCTTTAGCGATTAGAACCAGAACCGCGAACCGAACCGAGAACCGAACTCGGTTCCAGTTCGGTTCTCGGTTCGGTTCGGTTCCTGCCCAGTCCTAGCCAAAAGGATACTTCATTGCCTCTCGATTATGTGGAAAATCCTACTGTCAATAAGAATTAAGAATTAAGAATCAAAAAACACACACACAACAAAAATAGTCATCTTAAACACAGCCAACATTTATAATACTTGTCTTTATATATTGTTATTTTTAAGCCCACCATTTTGTTTTTAGATTTAAAGATTTTGTACCATTTTAAAAATTACTTTACTTATGAATTATTTTCTTTCACATTTTTCAAGTGATGTTTAATTATGTTTACAATTTACTTGATCATAAGATGTTTGGCAAGTTATTACAAAGAATGTCTAATGAAGGAAACATCAATATTTTCAAAGTCAATTGATGTAATATCATAAACCCACTTAAATATGAGGTTTTGTATACTTTCTTGCAGTATGATACAAGATACTTCTATGAGCTTGGACATGGTGATTCAAAGAGAAGATTTTTTTTCGTAACTCCACCCAAACTTAGACCCGACATTCCATACACTTTCGGCATCATGGGTATGTTTGTATCAATCATAACAATATACCCTTTATATATTATTTTTGTTACGCACATTCGATCGTTGAAGGATTTATTTATTTGTTTTTAATTAGAGTAATGAAACAACTGTATGTGTCATGTCCTTAGAGACAATTCTAAACCTGATTAGGGTCTTTTCGTGACTTTTGCGATCGCTGAGTATCGTCGTTGTTATATTATATTCCTATGGCATGATGTGTTTGAAATATGTGAGTGACTCTATTTTTACTGAGATTTTTATATTATATAGTATTACCTATTTTTATGTATATACCACATTATAATAGAATATTTTAACATTTGTATTACTGCTTGTTAATAAACCAGTTTTTATTGAAATATTTTATACTTGACATACTCATTCATTGGTTTAAATTAAATGCAAAATATAAAACTCTATCCCCATTAAGTTTAGTTGACTCACTCTAAACAATTTCAATTTCTAGATCTTAGTCATGTAGATCAACAACAGTTGACACAAGAGTGAGATGGACCGATATTTTTTGAGCATTTATTTTACTTAGTCAATTTAACATTGTTGGGATAAGACTTTTTGTTTAGTTGTTTCTATTTTTAGACATTGTTATTTACTTTTAAGCAAAGTATTCTATATGAACTTTTTCTATTACACTATTTTGATATTACTGATGAACCTTTGGTTTAGCTTAAATGTTTTGAGCTCTAAATATTTATTCTTATTTAAGTTTTCCGCTTGTTAATTAAATATTTAAAGTTAAAGGGTCAGATTTGGTTTGCTTTCTGGTAGGGTCGTTCTCTATTCTATCTCGAGTCCATTTTAAAGTGTGACAACTTTCATCTTTCACAACTCTATAGTATATTTTTAATATGGAACTCGTGAGAGATCGATTACTCAAATTATAATTAGATACGGCCGAAAAGCTTAAAGTACCACGAAGATGACAAAAATAAACCATTTTGTGGTATAGCAGAGGGATCCAATTGATATAACACATTTTTGTTTTTGATTTTCTAAGTTTTATAACTTATTATACATAAACTCTTCTATATAGTTTGGTTACTCCACGTTGATTTAAAATTTATTTACCTAAATCAATATATGTTCTTCGATATTTTGGTATTAGTGTTCCATTATCACAAAAGTATATGCAGTGTTTTACTAATTACGGAACTTTGATAACAAAAAGTACAAGCATGTCACACAACTTCCGTCGCCTATAAAACCCTCTTCATTATTTTCAAGAACTTAAAATCACACCAACAACAGCATATTTCCTCCTCCTCATCTCTCTCTCTCTCTCTCTCTCCCCCCCTTCATTCTCTTTCTACTTTCATAACGATCAAAAGGGTCTGACTCTGATCAGCCACTTTGCTCAACACTTCCCTCTAAGCTCACACAGCTATGTTGCCGAGAAGCCGAACTCTTCCCAGCAGAATCCACCACGGCGCCGTAAGAACACAGCAAGTTCTATTCACATACGATATAATTTTCATTTGCTTATGTTTTCCCTCATTCATATTACGGCTGAGCTGTTTTAGGTAGAAGAAAGGCATGATATCAGACACTACCTGCAAGTTGACGTCCAGCACAAACCCAACAGTGAGGCTGAAGCCATTAATCCTCACTCCAATTACTCAAAATGCTTTGACGATGATGGCCGTCTCAAGAGAACCGGTGATTCATAAACTTTTTACTTTCCAACTACTCGAAAATTTAAATTTTTTTGATGTAATTTATTTCAAAACTTGTTTATGGCATGATCAAAGTGACTGGTTTTAGTATTTTATAGATTTTGTAGACCCAAGATTAGATATTTCTTAGAAAGCCTCGTAGGAAACGAATGCACTCTAGTTGTCCAACTTTAATTTAAGAAACAGGGCTCAAAACCAGCTTATGTCCTTGGACCAAAATAATCTGAACCAATTGTTTTTCAGGTTGGTCTGGTCTGATTCTAGATTTGACCAGATGGGTTGTGGTTCGATTGGCAAAACCTAACATAATAAGATTAGGAAGTGTTAATAAGCAGATTTGTCGGAAGAAGCGTATTTTAAGATTAATCTTCCTCTTTATTGAATCTTTAACTTTTCATTAAGAGATTATTTTTTTTGGTTTTTCAAACTAAGAGGGCTGATTAGTTCATAGAAATCTACATTAATTGTGACAATTTATTCGATTCTAAGCTAGAATCGATTGGATGATGTGATTAAATTAGGGTCTCACATCGATTGGATGTGATTAAACGGTTCATAAGTAAGATCTCATCTCTAATAAACGTGAAATTTTATGACATCATAACCAACACCCAACTGAAAGTGCAGTTGACAAGAACGTCGAGCTTTCAAGAACAATCATTACAATAACTTATGCGGTTCTAGGCTAGAATATCTACATATAAAAGTAATATGTGACGACTTAGATTGCACAATGTCAAATCGTTTGAGTGTGATTGAAATAAGTGGTTCAACTAGTATAAGGGTTTTTAGAGGGACATCCAAGAACAAAAAATTGTGTGGATCTAGGTTCACATAGGGTGAAATTGTCATAGTTGGGGGAGTGACAATAACAATCAATTAAGCAGAAGGTTCTTGATTCTTGTAGGGAACTTCTGGACAGCAACATCGCATATAATCACAGCAGTGATAGGGTCGGGAGTTCTTTCACTAGCATGGGCAATTGGACAACTTGGTTGGATTTCTGGACCAGCCGTTATGATCCTCTTTGCCGTTGTCAATCTCTATACTTCCAATCTCTTGGCACAGTGCTACAGAGCAGGAGACCCAAGCACAGGCCAGAGAAACTACACCTACATGGAGGCTGTCAAGGCCAACTTAGGTGCATCTCGAGTCCTAAACTTATATCCTCAAGTCTCTCCAGTTTCCTAATCTTGATGGGTTTTGATCCTCTTCTACATTTGGGTGGTTTTCAGGAGGAAGGAAAGTGATGATGTGTGGCTTGATTCAGTACGTGAACTTGTTTGGCGTTGCCATTGGCTACACCATTGCTGCTTCAGTCAGCATGATGTGAGTTTTCTGAGGAATTCAAGCTTTTTTTTATTCAAGTTTTTCTGTTCTCACTTCAATCTCTTCTATAATCACTTTTTTTACTTTGCTGGGTTAATCAGGGCAATTAAAAGAGCAAATTGTTTCCATAAGAGTGGAGGGAAAGATCCATGCCACATGTCCAGCAATGGGTACATGATAACATTTGGAATTATAGAAATCATATTTTCTCAGATCCCCGATTTCGATCAAGTATGGTGGCTCTCCATTGTAGCTGCTATTATGTCCTTCACCTACTCCTCCGTCGGCCTTGGTCTCGGCATAGACAAAACTGCAGGTCCTTCTTCCTCGTCCTCGCCCTTTTGAAGAACGTGATTAGTAATGGGTTGTTGAGAATACAGAAGATTAAGTTGATTTGTGTTGTTGAATTTGCATAAAATGGCGATTTCAAAGGTAGTCTGTTGGGTATCAGCGTAGGAACTGTACTGAACAATGGTAAAACAGTAACTGCGACAGAGAAGCTATGGAGGAGTTTACAGGCTCTTGGAGCCATTGCCTTTGCTTACTCGTTCTCCATCATCCTCATCGAAATCCAGGAGAGTAAAACAAACAGACGCCGGAATCAGCGATTCAAACATAAGAAACTAACAAAAATTCATTTTTTTTTTATTTGGGTATTTGCAGGATACAATTAGATCTCCTCCCGCAGAGCACAAGATGATGAAGAAGGCTACTTCTTTCAGCATCGCCGTTACAACCATCTTCTATTTGCTCTGCGGATGCTTCGGTTACGCAGCCTTCGGCAACGACGCTCCGGGAAATCTCTTAACCGGTTTTGGATTCTACAATCCTTATTGACTTCTCGACATAGCTAATATCGCCATTGTTGTCCACCTCGTCGGAGCCTATCAGGTACATCAAGTTAAAAGCTCTTTCAGTTAAAACAGTAAGCTGTCGTGGTTGATTGACGCAATTTTCATGGGTGAAAAATCAGTCAACAAATCGTTCCATCTTCCTTTTCAGGTATATTGTCAGCCGCTGTTTGCTTTTGTTGAGAAATGGTGCGCCAAAAGGTGGCCGAAGAGCGACTTTGTGACGGCGGAATACGACGTCCCAATCCCATTCTTCGGGATATATCAGCTCAACTTATTCCGGCTCGTATGGCGGACAATTTTTGTGATTCTGACAACTCTGATAGCCATGTTAATGCCTTTCTTCAACGATGTCGTCGGAATACTCGGCGCATTCGGCTTCTGGCCGCTGACAGTGTATTTTCCGGTGGAAATGTATATTTCACAGAAGAGAATAAGCAGCTGGAGCAGTCAATGGATTGGGCTACAGATGCTAAGTATGACATGTCTCCTCGTCTCGTTGGCCGCTGCAGTCGGGTCTTTCGCCGGAGTTGTGCTTGATTTGAAGACTTATAAGCCATTCAAAACAAGTTACTGATAAAATCATTGATTATATTACACGCCACGATTAGTGGAGGATTATGTCTGGAAGTTGTAGAAACAGAACGAGAAAAAGGGAATGGGTGCTTTCGTAAAGGAATAAGATCAGAGCTAGTTTCCTGGTTCCTCTACCTCGGCTCTTTCCGGATATATTTAGATTAATTATTTTTGGAAATTTTAATATAAAATAAAATAACAATATCCTATAATAAGAAATCTACCAAAATCAAAACCGAAAGAATTGGAATATGGAATAATTAAAGAATAAACCAAATAGAATCCATCTTTTTCTCCCTGATTCGCTACAACTCCAAACAAACAATTAAGGGTCCTATAAGTACTCAACTTTCTTCGCATCTTCAACAACATGGATCGCCTTTCTTCATAAAACCCCTGCAAATTCCTTTTCTTCTTCTCCTTTCGTTAGAAAAATCCCTCCTTGAGATTCTCTGAAGGTGCTAAAATGGGGGCTACTGAGAAGTTGATAGCTTTATTCTTGCTACTCAACCTCTCTGCGGTCTGCCATGGAGGAGTGACGAGTAGTTATTTCAGAAAACCTGTAGCTTCTGTGGATATGCCTCTTGATACTTTTCCTTCTCCTCCTGGCTTCAATGCTCCCGAGCAGGTTCTTCATCTGACCATAAACTTCTTAGATATCTCATTATACGTACATTTTACCAAAAGAAAGACTAGTTAAAGTTCCAAAATTTTTGCTGCTTTGTCAAAGTTCTTACTTTTTTATGATTGTTTGTAAATTTTCTTAAGCAATTCTTCCATAGTTTGCTTATTTTTTGATACTTGATTCTGGGTGGTTGAGAAATCATCAAAGTTACGATATTTTTCTCAATTTTCTCAAAGTTATTAGCCTTTCTGCGTAAAAAAAAAGATTGTTTTTTGGACAAATTTTCTCAGTTTTTTTGTTAAATTTCGTGCAGGTTCACATAACTCAGGGAGATCGTACAGGAAAAAGCATGATTATTTCATGGGTGACGCCACTGGCGAGGCATCCAAATGTGGTCAAGTATTGGGCTGAAAACAGCGAGCAGAAGCACAAGGCTTATTCCAGAAGCACAACCTATAAATATTACAACTATTCTGCTGGTTTCATCCACCATGCCACAGTTAAACGACTCGATGTCAGTTCCAATATCTATTATTTGATGCACATTTCAAAGGTTTTCTTTTGTGTGTGCATGTATGGCTGCAAGTGTCTAATACATGAATGATGTTAATGTCATACAGCCACTGATTTGTAGATATCTTACTGACTTTTACTTCCAATCAGCTTTTGATTTTGAGAAGTGCATTCTTCTCTTGTTTGTATATATTATAAGTATATATTGTTTTGTTTTTAAGCCCACTATTTTGTTTTTGGTTTTAAAGATTTTGTACCAATTTAAAAAATACTTTACTTATGAATCACTTTCTTTTCTTTCACATTTTTCAAGTGATGTTTAATTGTGCTTACAATTTACTTGATCATAAGAATTTTTTATCTTCACATGACAAGTTGTTACAAAGAATGTCTAATGAAGGAAACATCAATATTTTCAAAGTCAATTGATGTAATATACTAAACCCACTTAAATATGAGGTTTTGTATACTTTCTTGCAGTATGATACAAGATACTTCTATGAGCTTGGACATGGTGATTCAAAGAGAAGATTTTTCTTCGTAACTCCGCCCAAACCTGGCCCCGACATTCCATACACTTTCGGCATCATGGGTATGTTTGTATCAATCATAAGAATATATCCTTTATATATTATTAATCGACATTTTCCCATTGGTGCAAACTTAAACTCTAATTTTCTTGGCTAGAATGATTAGACAAAAGCTTGAAACTCGCGACTACTGATCTATATGGTCTAATACGGGATAAATATGTATGTTCTTAAGGTGATCTTGGGCAAACGTACGATTCGAATGCTACACTAGAACACTATGTAGCGAATCCAAAAGGACAAGCCATGCTTTTTGTGGGCGATATTTCTTATGCAGATCATTACTCAGACCATAGCAATCTAAGGTGGGATGCGTGGGGTCGTTTTGCTGAGAAAAGCACTGCTTATCACCCATGGATTTGGACTGCTGGAAATCACGAGCTTGACATTGCTCCTGAACTTGTGCCACTCTAAGCCATTAAAGCTTTTAGTTAATTTTAATTAAAAGTCATATTATTTATTTATAATATTTTTCAGGGTGAAAATGTGCCGTTTAAGCCCTATTTGCATAGGTACCATGTCCCTTACAAGGCCTCGGAGAGCACATCCCCTCTTTGGTATTCCATTAAGCGAGCTTCTGCTTACATTATCGTCCTCTCTTCTTACTCGGCTTTTGGTAAGTTTTGTTTCTTTCTCGTTGTGTAGGGGAAGAGTAGTTGAAGCCTGTTTTGCTATTTTGTAGGGTTTGTCACGTTGTCTTAGTAGCATTTATTCCTTTTAGATTATTATGCACATTTGTTTTAGTTCCATGTTGTAGAGTACGTAGATCGACATTTTTTTCTCTAATTTGAAGATATCTATGTGAACTCAAAAATCAACATTCATGTGTCGAAAGTCTTTGGTAGCGGTTCTTGTTATGAGGCCATATTTATTGCATATTTTTATATTAGGTTTTTTAGATTTCTTAGTAATTTGATTTCTCCATAGACAAACTCACATGAATCTCGGTATTTGGTATTCGCTGTTTTTTGTTACATTTGTGTTTGATTATTATTACACCATATACAAAATGTAACTTTACTATTATTATTTTATTTTGTAGCAAAATACACTCCCCAATATAACTGGCTCCAAAAAGAGTTCCCAAAAGTCAATAGGAGTGAGACTCCATGGTTGATTGTACTTTTGCACTCACCAATGTACAATAGCGATAACTACCATTACATGGAAGGAGAAGGCATGAGAGTCGTTTTCGAGCCTTGGTTTGTCCAATACAAAGTTGATCTTGTTCTCGCTGGCCATGTTCACGCCTATGAGCGCTCTGTATGTCTTCATAAACTTCTGTTTTATCTGTACTTAACAAATAATTTTGAACGATAAATCAACTTTACATTCGTTTAGAGCCAAACATTCACTTGTAAGGATTGATCTGTGCAGGAGAGAATATCGAATATCAAATACAACATAACAGACGGATTGAGCATGCCCGTTAAGGACCCTTCTGCGCCTGTTTACATTACGATAGGCGACGGAGGAAACATCGAAGGAATTGCTGACTTGTAACCTTCTCTCTCTAGCAATCCCCCCCCTCTCTCTCTCTCTCTTTTGATTCGGTTTGAAATGTTGATCCATAATATTTTGGTTGAATTGCAGGTTCATAAAACCACAGCCAAGCTACTCAGCTTTCAGAGAAGCAAGCTTTGGACATGGAATGCTTGAGATTAAAAACCGAACCCATGCATATTACACGTGGCATAGAAACCAAGATAATGAACCTGTCTCTGCTGATTCTATTTGGTTTTTCAACAGGTTTTGGTACCCCAAAGACGAGACCATCCACTAGCTATCATACACGTGGCTCATAAAGCTTTTAGGTGGAAATAAAGAGGGGGCATTCCTTCATTTTTCTAATGTTTGTTAATAACTAATTTGAATGGATGATTTCCTTCATTAATTTCATGTATTTTCGATGTAGATCAATATGCATTATTGGTCCTCTTATTTTAAAGTTATAAATAAATTTTACTGAACATATGTCACAAGATCTTCATTTTACTGAACATATGTTCGATGTAGATTTTGAATTTATGATGCACTCCAAAATTTGTGTACCGTAATGAAATTGTTTTACAAATTCTGTTCAAATTTGGCGATAATAGGAGTCAATTTCTATGCCTTTTCCTTTCTTCAACCCTGATCTCTAGACATTTTTCACTCCTCTTATGACAAATCAGGAAGGTTCAGGATTTAGCCTTTGCAGTTGGTAGATTCATTCAAAAAGGAGGATCCTTTGTTAACTATTAAATGGTTTGGTTTCTTTTACCTTAATTGTAGCTCAAGTGTTGTCTTATCATATTTTAACTGAATTTTCTGTTTGAGGAGTATCATGGTGGCACCAACTTCGGACGAACGGCTGGAGGACCTTTTATTACTACTAGTTATGATTTTGATGCTCCGATTGATGAATGCAGGGAAAATTTAGATAATTCCGGTAATTTTGGACAAAAGAGTTTCTTGGTGTAATGTTTATGAAAAAAGAACATGATGTAGTTTGAAACAGACAAAAATGTTTCCCAGGATTCTTGTTTTGTGACAGAAAATGAATGAAGAATCATGTTTCCAAATCTTTAATCTTTCGAGGAACAGTTATCAAAAGCAATGTTTAGAAACATGGACCATACCCACTCATGCATACTGATGGCTTTATTCCACCATAAAACTATTTCTAGTTTTCTGGAATAAGCTAATGAACTGGTTTATTGTAAAATGGGTAATAGGATTGCTCAGGCAACCAAAGTATGGGCATTTGAAGGAGCTTCATGTAGCGGTCAAGATGTGTGAACAAGCTTTAGTTTCTGCTGATCCAATTGTTACTTCATTAGGGAGCTATCCAGAGGTTTGCACTTCAACTTTGCTTACAGTTTGGCTTTTGTCGATTAGCATCCTGCCTGACTGTCGAAAGTCAGTCTTCAACACAGCGAAGGTGTGGTTTTTATAGATTTACTTCACTGAAATACTACTTTTCTCCTTCAATTCGGGTTAAGAAATTAAATATTATTTTCAGTGAAATACCCCGAAAAGGTGGGATTGAAGGGGAGGCTATGAATCTTGTTTCTCCCAACGGTATTTCTTCTGTCGAATGGATGTGGGGATCGTTGGCCGCACAACAACAGCAGCCGCTTACTTGGGATAAGGTATCAATAAAATTAAATTCTACTCGTGTGTATCGTTTAAACAAGCACAGAGTCAATTGCACCCTCGACAATTCTGCAGACTTATTTCAATGGGATGAGCCGTTGGCTTTGGACATGGAGGGCATGGGGAAGGGGCAAATATGGATTAATGGGCAGAGTATAGGTAGATGCTGGACAGCATATGCCACTGGCGATTGCAATGGGTGCAGCTATGTCAGAACTTATCGATCTACAAAATGTCAGCTAGGCTGTGACGCAAAGATGGTAACTTACCCAATCACCCAAATTCAAAATTAGTGAATAAAGTTGCGAAATTTCCTCCCTATAATACCTTCCAATATTATTTTTAGGTACCGTGTTCCTCGTTCTTGGCTGAAGCCGACGCAAAATTTGCTCTTTTTATTTGAAGAACTCGGAGGGGATCCTTCGTGAAAAGATTGGTGACTAGTGTTTGTGCCGATGCTTCTGAGTATCACCTGAGTTTAAAGAGCTGGCAGATGGAAAGTGACAGAAAATCAAAAGACTTTCACAGACCTAAGGTTCACCTCAAGTGTAACAATGGGTACTCCATATCTTCTATAAAATTTGCCAGTTTTGGAACTCCGGTCGGAACTTGTGGGAGTTACCAGCATGGAATATGCCACGCCCCTGCCTCTCATTCCATCTTAGAAAAGGTACTCTCTAAAAATGAAAATATCAACTTGTAAGAACTAATGACATTCCAGCTTATATGGGAGGAGCATGTCGAGTTAATGACGGCTGATTCAACTCAAAACTTTAAAATTAGTGGTTGTCGGACAAAGTTTTCAATTTGTTTTTGTTGTTTTCGTGCAGAATTGCGTGGGAAAGGAGAGAGGCGTGGTGGAAATATCGAACAATGAATTCGAAAGAGACCCCTGTCCAAATGTATTGAAAAGGTTCTCAGTTGAAGCTGTTTGTGCTCCTACGAGCTCAACAACTAAGCATCCTCATTAATGGGTGATTCAAAGCGCCATCTCCTGCCATTTTAAGCGGAAATGGGTGCTGAAAAATGAGGTCATTGGTGATTTTAAACCTTATGAAATATTAAATTTCTAACAACAGGCTAAGAAAGTCACTATGCCACCAAAATTTTGGATAAAAATATATGGACTTTTTTCATAGGGGTTTGTAGTAGTGGTTGCCAAGGGATCATGTCGATATGCTTGAAAATAGCAACCCACCACCCATCTTTGCGCTGGTCACAAGTTATGTCGTGGGGGTGTGAGGCATAATCTTGATTTTTGAGTTCTCTCGCATTACAGAATTATTGGTGTTCATAACACAAGTAACGTGTGATTTCTATATATCATGAAAAATAATTTTTCATGAACATAAATAGATCATTGTTATAATATATTAATAATCATATGTGTGAAAAATATTTTATTTTAGATCTAATCTAAATGACCAATGAATTATACCTTTGTAGCTAACTTCATATGAGGACGAAATCTTGGAGCTTTGAGAATAATCTTCTCAACCTTTGAAATTTTTTATCTTTTTCACCAATCATTCTCTCCTCGAATAACTACGTGTGGGTGTGATAAATGTAGCAAAATCACACTCAATGTATGATAAATTGTATTTTTAACACATTAAACGATCTATTTTGGATTTAGGTAACGGTTCTCTAAAACCAACGCAAAAGACTCACAAATTTGCTCTAAAAAATTGATTATACAATATGAAAGTTTTCCAACTATCCACTGACGAGGTTGTAACCTCACATTTAAATTCTTTATATTAACTAACATAATTATTAACTCTAAAATAATTTCTCTAAATACTTAGAGTAGTACTCTTAAAACTATAGAGCATATTTACTAGAAATAGATTCCATTGTATCAATGTTAACATTCACAACTATTCATTTTAATTTATTCTTAATATACAATGTATACGAATTGTAACTCGTACAAAACTTTACTGAGTAAATAAAAGAATAAACTAAAATAAAATCGGAGTTTGCTAAATACAACAAATTAAAATTATACATATATGATAGTCATTATGATAAAATTAATTGTTCTATATTTAACAAAAATTATCAAAACAATATAATTTTATCTGGTCAAATCTTATATAATCATATTATATAAATATATTCCTCTTATATCAATACATATATAGTCGAGATATGATTATTCATTCTTAATTAGATGAACTATGTTTATAACTATGATTTATTTGAAGATTTTATATTTCAAATATAAATCACAGACTTATTTTAGTCATTATTTTTTATATTTTATTCCACATATAATATATGTTAACATAAAGTTAGCAAGTAATTTTCTATGAATTTTATAAAGTCTAATCTAAAATGTAAATATAACATTAATCAACATAAATTTATTCCTATATTATAAAAAATATTATATTACATTTGCTTGTTGGACTGAACTTATTTTACAATTTTATTGTTATTTATATATAAACTTGAGTCATGGAATTCATTTTCCATGTTATTTTTTTACAGTAAATATTTTACCTTTGTCTATACTTATTTCTTATTAGAGTTTTCTATGTAAATATTAGTACCCAATTTTCGGTATCTTTTTTGGGTATAATTGTTGGATATTTTAGGGTAATTATCAATATTACCCCTGAAGTATGGAGGTCCCTTCAACTGACACCTTAAACTTTAAATTTTCAATTTGAACACCTCAAAATTTGGGACGTTATCATCTAATACCCTTTCTGTATATCATTCATTAAAATAATGGTATATGATGCACGTAGAGTAAATGAACAAATTCATGCTTCATTGTGACCATCGACACTCTGCGAAGACGACGTGCTCTCTGCTCTGCGAAGACGATCTGTAATACCCCGAGTTTTTATGTCATATTAAGTTTAGGATAATGAGATGATATTTGGTGATAATAGTTATTTGAGGTTTATGGTTTATGGAAGTGTAAATTTTCTATGTTTTAGTAGATTGAGAAGGGAGTGGTTGATCTAGAAAGGGTAGTGATCGACCACTGATTGTACATACTGATGAATTAGGGCTCTTTGTTGTGTGGCGGTCAATTGTCTTTGGCAACAGTCGATTGGCTTCATTACATAGTCAAATTGAGGACTTTTTGCGGTCGCTCGGTGAACGACCAATGTCCAAGTAGAATTGAGTTTAGCGGTCGATCATAAGGGTTTAGCGGTCCTTCTTGGTCATCACAGATTCAAAATAAGGAAATTTGCAGTTGATCAGCTGTGTGTTGGTGATCGAGTAGTATTTTGAGAAATAGATAGAATTGATTTTTATGTTGTGTTGCGGTTGATCACCCGAGGGGTTTGATCGACTGATAATGTGAAGAGTCACCAGAAATTAGGTGCGATGTCATGTTTTAATTGGATAAAAGAGTTGATTACTCATTAGTTGATGGCTGAGTGTGCACCATCTCCTGCTTAAGTTGGTTGAAGAAGAATTTCACTAATACAAATAGGGGGAAAGTTTAAGAAAAGAGGCAGAACATCGTGAGAAAGAAAAGAGAGTTTCAGAAGAAGAGAAAGAGAGAGAACCAGGGGAAGAAGAAGGAGAAAATGAAGAAGGGAAGAAGAGAAGGAAGGAGAATATTGAAGAGGAAGGAGAAATTTGAAGAGGACAAAGCAAATTGGTGAGGAGGAAATCCTAAGGGAGTTGTGTCCTCTCTTAGCTTCTCCAAGGAATAGAGATAAGAAATGTTGTATGACTTTTCCCTTTTTGGGCTACATCACAAGAGATAGGTGAGTTTTATTCACTTGAGGATATATTGGTTGATAGCCATTAAGATGAATTGCTCATGTTGTTGTTCATGTGGTTTGATGCTTGGGTTTGTTAGATGTAAGTCTTGATCATATTGTTGTGTGAGGAAGTATTGTTTGATGCTTTGATGCTTATATTTAATAGATTTTAAGTTGAATGATTATGTTGATATTTGAGGATTTATCGTTCTTGATATGCTGTTTGATGCTTTGATGCTCATGTTTAATAGATTTTAAGTGAAAGGATTATGTTGATATTTGAGGATGTATTGATGATATGCTAGAGTTTATTAAGTTGTGTGGAATCATGCTCATGCATCATGGTTTTCAAGAAACGTTACGAAAATGGATTTCTCATGCATACGTATTTCATGAAAGAATAAGAATGATGAATGATAAAGATAATGAAAAGATAAGCTTGAGTTTGTTAGTTTGTTCTCGATTGATGTTGAGACAGACCGGCCAACGGTTGGTGAGACCATTTAAGCATTGATGCCCATGACCGCTAGTGAGTTTCGATTAATTTTGGAACGGATTGTTGTGCATTGATGTATATAATTGCTAGCAAAGCTTTCGGTCGATGCCGGAGCTGCTTATGCCGAAGGTGATAGGTCGTTGTGCATTGATGTGCACAACAACTAACAAGCGGTTTAATTGATGTTGAGCCTTTTATCAAGAGATGTTATCCATTGATGTGCATAGTAGCTAGTGAGTTTCGATTGATGTCGAAACGGAATGTTGTGCATCGATGTGTACAACCACTAGCAGAGTCTTCAATTGATGTTGAGACAAAGTGCATTGATGTGCACAGAAAAGAAAGAAAGGAATTTATACGAAAACTGTTGTTATGTAAAGTGCATTGCATGAATTATATTGCATATAATTTCTTACTAAGCATTAGGCTTATAGATTATGACTTGTAATGTAGGTATGCACAGTAACAAGAATAGGAGCAGTTAAGAGAGGATTTACGCATTGCGGATCTTATGGCTGGCTAGGCTTAAGGGATAAATGTAAATGGTTTTCTATTTGTGAAATGAATTTGTAAAATGTTCATTGTTTTTCAATGTAGGACATGTTTTATAAAGCTTAATTATTTAATGAGAAGAATTTTATTTATCATATTTCCAAAAGTATTTTATTTACGAAAAGCCTTTCGCTACACCACGTTTTATGTGTATGAAAAATCGGGTCATCACACGATCAAACCCACGCACGGCGAAGACGAACAATCCAATTTCTGACTTAAAACCAGTAAATTGTTGGATAGTGGTAACATTGCTCCATTCGTTTTGATGGCAGCTTCTGCAACTCTTACCCCTTTATGGATCTTGCAGCTCAGCATCCCACTTTACTGGCTCTTCTGTTCTTCTTTTTCCGTCAGCAATGGCAGCTTAGGTCCTTTCTCCACCGTTTTCTTCTATTCGAGTTTTGAAAAAGTTGTAAATTCTGTGCATGTTTCAGTTTCTGATGCTCCACAAGATTCTATCACCCGAGCCCGAGCCAAGAGGCTCATTGCTTACCTAACAAGTTGTTATTTTGCAGGTGAAACTACGCTTGATGGAAAATTAGATGAGCCTAGACATGAGGACAAGGAAGCACCAAAACATATGATCACTTGGAACATTGGTGCAACCTCTCGGCTAGACCAAACCACCCGCGGCAAATTGGAGGTTCAAAACTTTGAAGCTAAGGAAGCCCCCTAGATGGAGATATGTCTATTTTATATTTTGACATGCTTGTTAGATTTATATTTTGTTAAGATAATGATTGCTGGATTGGTTTTGGTTAGATTTAGGATGTGTTTAAATTCAGTTTTATTAGAGTGCTCGGCTAGCATGTTAGTCGTGCATTCATGTCCAAATTTTGATCACAAGGGTAAATCTGTAATTGTGCATTAGGGCATCCCTTAGGAAGGTATTTAGTCTTCCTAATGAGGCCCTAATCCTCAGTTTTGAAAACCTAAAAATAGCTTCTAATTTCCGTTTTTGGAGTTCACTCTCAAAAACACCTTGGTGTATTGTCTTGCTTAGCCCCAGATTCTTCACCAACAATTTCTTCTCTCATCGTTTCTTGTTTGGCCTTGGAGAGAAAACCTTATGCTAAATCTCCTAGCATCTCTTCCTTGATGGGTCCATTGTGCGTGGAGAGTTATAAGACCGAGCAAAAATCAGGGTGGAGAGATCTCTTTGAAGGGATCCATCAATTCGCTATTTATGGATTGTTTGGAGGTTAGCGGACCAGCTTGAAGTTTCACTTTTCTTTTCTGAATTTTAATTGTAATTTCATTTGGGATTCTGGAATTTGGTTGTTCTCTGGAAGCTTTTGAAGTACTTGAAATTTGTTGTTGATTGGAATCGATTTGAAGTATTTTATGCAACTTATATTGAAGAAGCCGCAAACTTTTTTTCTTAAGCCATTTCCAAGCAGTGTATTGTTGATTGCATATCTCCGTGTGCGTTGTGATTAGAAGCGAGATTTTTGGAGGTGTTCTGTATCCTTACGTCTCCGAAGTCCCCTTCAAATTTGGAGTGAATTGGCTGTATGCACTGGAAGTTATCGTTGTTGCAAATTAAGCATTCTATTTTTGGGGTTTGTTGACTAGCATTATTGTTCTTGAGAGACTTTGCACCCCGTGGTGCATCAGCTCCTCCCTGGGTGATTGAGGATTTGACCTCAAATCCGAGGCTTGGCCAACTCCTTCCTCTTCATCTTGCTCATCCTCGGCCAAGTATGGTGACAAGTCTTGTATATTAAAAGTTGAGGACACTCCATACTCCTCCGGAAGCTCTAATCAATAGGCATTTTTATTAATCCGCTCAAGTACCTTGAAAGGACCATCTTCCATGGGAAGTAACTTGCACTTCCTTTGCTTAGGGAATCTCTCTCTCTGCAAGTGCAATGAAACCAAATCCCCTTTTTCAAATACCACCTCCTTACGACCCCGATTGGCGAGTCTAGCAAAATCTTTGTTCTTCTATTCAATGGTCTTACTTACTCTTTCATGCATGGACTTAACATTTTAGGCCTTGGAAGCTCCGTACTCATTTACATAATCATCAATGGGTAATGGAATGAGTTCCATCGGTATAAGGGGGTTGAATCCATACACAACCTCAAAAGGTGTGCTAAAAAGCAACTTAGTACCCAATTTCTTCTAAAGTGTCTTCCAAAAAGCGCTTAGGAACTTAGTATCCCAATCGGAGGCAATAAAGCGGGGAACTCCATGTAACCTTACTATCTCCCTGAAAAATAGGTTTGCCATATGACTGGCATCGTCGGTCTTGTTGCATGCAATAAAGTGCGCCATTTTTGAGAAGTGCTCTACCACTACCGGAATTGAGTCCTTGAATCTAGAAGTTCGTGGAATTCCCAAAACGAAATCAACACTTATCTCCACCCAATGATGAGTTGGCACGGGCAAAGGCATGTACAACCCTTGCGGTAAAACACAGCTCTTGGCCTTCTTGCACACAATACATCCTTTGATAATTCTTTGCACATCCTTGAGGAGATATGGCCAATGCAAATGTTCCTTGACAACCTCTAAGGTCTTCTTTTCCCCGAAATGACTCGCTAAACCCCCACAATGAGCTACTCTCATGAGTGACTCCTGAAGGCTACAAACCAGAATGTAGATTTTACCACTCTTGAAAAGAAAATCATCCACAACATAGAAGGGGTGCTCGACCCTCTTTAGACAATTCTGGTGCATGGCTCCAAATTCTTTATCCTCCGCATATAAATCTTTGATCCAGTTAAAACCGAAAAGCCTCGTGTTTAGTTCGGTCAACAAGGCATATCTTTTTGATAGCGCATCCACCGCTTGATTTGTATCCCCCTTCTTATACTTGATAATGTAGGGATAGCATTCTAGAACTCCAACCATTTGCCATGCCGTAGGTTTAACTTTACTTGACTGCGAATATGTTTGAGAGCTTGATGGTTTGGATGTATGATAAATTCCTTGGATATAAGATAGTGTTTCCACACCTCAAGAGAGCAGATAACTGCATAAAATTCCTTGTCGTAGATCAAATAGTTCAGGGTAGCCCCTTTGAGTTTCTCACTAAAATAGGCAATTGGCCTACCTTCTTGCATTAAAACAACACCAATTCCCAATCTGGAGGCATCACAATGTACTTCGAAAACCTTAAAAAAATCATGTAATTCTAATACGGGAGCACAACATAATTGTTCTTTGATGGTCTTGAAACTAACTTGGCATGCCTTGGACCATTGAAATTCTTTCCCCTTTTTAGTACAATCGGTGATGGGTGACATGATGGTGCTAAAACCCTTAATAAATCTCCAGTAGAATGAATCTAATCCGTGGAAATTTCTCACCTCAGAAATGCTCCTAGGAATCAACCACTCCTTGATGATAGTGATCTTGGACTCATTAACCTCCATTCCTTGCTTAGTGATGATTAACCCCAAGAAATAAACTCTTTTTTGAGCAAAAGTGCACTTCTTCAAATTACCATATAGCTTCACAGTTTTGAGAGTCTAAAAAAGAAGTCAAAGAGGCTCCACATGTGAAAGAAGATCCATGCTATACACAAGAATATCGTCGAAATAGACCACGATGAAACGCCGCATAAAGTCCTTGAGGATGTGATGCATCACCTTCATAAATGTACTAGGAGCGTTGGATAATCTGAACGGCATAACCATCCCCTCGAAGATGCCATATTTTATTTTGAATGCGGTTTTCCACTCCTCTCCTTCCTGCATTTGGATTTGGTGATAGCCATTATTGAGATTGACTTTAGAAAAAATTGAGGCACCACTAGCTCATCTAGCTTATCCTCAAGTCGAGGTATAGGGAATCGGTACTTGATAGTAATCTGGTTTATGGCCTTACTATCCACGCACATTCGCATGGAGCCATCTTTATTTGGAACAAGCAATGAAGGAACCGCACAAGGGCTAAGCGATTCTCGGATGTAACCTTTCTCAAGGAGTTTAGTGACTTGCTTGTTTAACTCTTTAGCTTCTTCTGGATTGAGTCAATAGGAAGGTCTATTAGGTAATGTAGCACCTGGCATAGGATCAATCTGGTGCTCAATTCCCCGTAAAAGAGGTAGGCCTTTAGGAAGCTCCTTGGGAAAAATATCTTCAAACTCTCAGATCACATGCATAACAGAATTGGTTATGGTTCCCAATTCCTTCATTCTATCTTTAAATAGGATCAACACCAAAGGACTCCCTTGCAGTAAAGTTTTCTTCAAATCATTCTTGGACATAAATAAGGATGACTCAGCCCTTCCCTTCTTCATACATTCATAATCTTGAGCTACTTGCTTGGGGCAGAGAAGAGCTAGTTTGACAACCCTCCCGTTCATCTTGAATGAGTAAAAATTTGTGAACCCGTAATGAGTCACCTTTCTATCAAACTGCCATGGCCTTCCCAACAGCAAATGTCTCACACTCATACGCACAACTTCAAAGAGGGCTTCATCTTCATAACCAACAATTGAAAATGTAATTCGCTTGCTTGGCTACTTTGATGGAATCTTTGTCATTAAGTCAATTTAGCTTGTAGGTTGGGGTGTAGCAAAGTGTCCAATCCCAACTTTTCAATGACCTCAAGAGAGACTACGTTTGTACAACTTCCACCATTTATGATCATAGAGCACACTTTTCCTCCCACTTTGTGTCGGGTATGAAAAATGTTCTCTCTTTGGCTATCCTCTTCTTGTTTTTGTATGGGCATTGATCTTTTCATCACAACTAGTAGTGGTCCATCTTGAGCATAATAGGTATCCTCTAAAGGTTCTTTCACCGTGCAAGATGCTTTACAAGCTTCATCTTCACTAAAAATCTCCTCAAAATCACCCCTCATTACCATCACTCGCATATTGGGACATTGAGAGGCTATATGTCCAAGGCCGAGACACTTGAAGCATTTAATATCTCTCGACCTAGGTTTGATACCCTCAACACTTAGTTTCCTCTCTTCATTACCCCTGCCTTCTTGAACTTTCATAGGGAAACTCTTCTCATCATTCTTAGGAGGCAGTTTGAAAGGAGTGTTACTTTTAGAAATCGGCCGAGTGTTGTTCTCCCTTAATTTTCTTTTTTTTTTTGTCTCTCTATTTTAAAAGCCAACTGTACCACTTCATCCATGGTGTTAAAAGGTTGTAATTCCACCAAGTCTCAAATCTCTCTATGTAGGCCTCTGATGAACCTAGCAATAATTTGCTCCATCAGCTCTTCCATATTACATCGGATCTTTAACGTTTCAAACTCAGTCAAATATTCCTCCACCGATTGAGTACCTTGTTTTAGATTTTGTATTTGGAGGAATAACTCTTGCTTGTAGTGGAGAGGAACAAATCTTTTCTTCATAAGAGACTTCATAGTCTTCTAACTTCTCACATCATCACAACCAACCCTTCTTCGTTGAGCTTTGAGGTCTTCCCACCAAAGGCTAGCATACCTGGATAACTCCAATCCCACCAAAGACATGGTCCACCTTTTCAACCCAATTTAAGAATTCAATGCCATTGCTAGAACCCTTAAAAGGAGGTATGGAGACTTTAACATTTTTCATATCATCTTTGCCATGTGATCTCCTTCTCAGACTTAGAGATTCTTCTGCATCGGGTTCTTCTTCATCTTCTTCAAACATACTCTCACTTCAGCCTCTTGAATCAAAGGAAGTGCTTAGTCTCCTTCTAGGTCTAGGAGTCCATTGTCCTCTCACATGTCCACTAGAGGGTTCCTCTAGTCTTTGCTTTAACTTAGACATCATTTCCCGTATATCATCTAGTTGTTGTTAAACATTAATCTCGGCTTTATCTTGTTCTTTCGCGGGTGGTGCACTAGAGCTTGGCATTGTTTCTTTATTGCTATTATAAGGAGCACCGCTTCTTGTACTCATTTTCCACACAAAGCACACTCACAGAGCTGCACAAATAGGCCACTTAGGCTCTGATACCAGCTGATGCACCATGAGGTGCAAAGTCTCTCAAGAACAATAATGCTAGTCGGCAAACCCCAAAAACAGAATGCTTAATTTGCAACAACGATAACTTCCACTGCATACAGCCAATTCACTCCAAATTTGAAGGAGACTTAGGAGACGTAAGGATACAAGATACCTCCAAAAATCTTGCTTATAATCGTAACACAGACGGAGATATGCAATCAACAATACACTACGCAGAAATGGCTTAAGAAAAACATTCAATATAAGTTGGACAAAATACTTCAAATCGATTCCAATCAACAACAAATTTCAAGTACTTCAAAAGCTTCAAGAGAACAACCAAATTCCAGAATCCTCAACGAAATTACAATCAAAATTTAGAAAATAAAAACAAAACTTCAAGTTGGTCCGCTAATCTCCAAACAATCCGGAAATATAGACTTGATGGATCCCTTGAAAGAGATCTCTCCACCTTGATTTTTGCCCGGTCTTCTAACTCTCCACGCACAATGGACACCTCAAGGAAGAGATGCTGGGAGATTTAGCATAAGGTCTTCTCTCCAAGACCAAAAAAGAAACAATGAGAGAAGAAATTATTGGTGAAAAATTTGTGGCTAAGCAAGACAATATACCGAGGTGTTTTTGAGAGTGAACTCCAAAAAGGAAATTAGCAACTGCTTTCGAGTTTTTAAAACTAAGAATTAGGGCCTCATTAGGAAGACTAAATATCTTCCTAAGGGATGCCCTAATGCACAATTACATATTTTCCCTTGTGATCAAAATTTGGGCATGAATGCACAGCTAACATGCTAGCCGAGCACTCTAATAAAACCAAATTTAAACACATACTAAATCTAACCAAAACCAATCCAGCAATCAGTATCTTAACTAAATATAACTCTAACAAGCATGTCAAAACATAAAATGGTCATATCTCCATCTAGGGGGCTTCCTTAGCTTCGATGTTTTGAACCTCCAATTTATCGTGGATAGTTTGGTCTAGCCGAGAGGTTGCACCAATCTTCCAAGTGATCATATGTCTTGGTGCTTCCTTGTTCTTATGTCTAGACTCATCTTCAATTCCTTCAAGCGTAGTTTCACCTGTAAAATAACAACTTGTTAGGTAAGCAATGAGCTTCTTGGCTCGGGCTCGGGTGATAGGGCCTTGTGGTGCATCAGTTTTCCTCGGTAACCCATCTGAGGTTTGACTGGTAAACAGTGACTGCTCACTTCCAGAGAGATTCTTGATCTCGAACAATTCTAAACTACAATCCTTGTTTCCATTTGCATCTTCTCCACCATTTTTAACTTCCTTTTGAACAGTCGGAGCTTTAGGAATGACTTCCCATGTCAAAATAGAAAGTTTTCCATTTGCATCTTCTCCACCATTTTTAACTTCCTTTTGAACAGTCGGAGCTTTAGGAATGACATCCCATGTCAAAATAGAAAGTTTTCTTTCTAGATTCTTTACGACTGTATCTTCTTGCTCGTTTGTCTTTTGAGAACCAAACACGTCTAGTGATTTTCATGGGTCTTGATCTTCTTCTGCCAATTTTGCATCCCTTTGGTGTAATTTTGCAACAAAATAATGTCGATGGTATTGTGAAGTGGGAATTTGTTCTTTTACTCCACATCTATCTCATGCCAATATTTTAACGAATGATAAATGGAGAAGGTATTGGATGGTAACACTTTAAACTTTGAAGTGTCCGAATTGAAAATTTAAAATTTAGGATGTCAGTTGAATAAATCTCATATTTCAGTAGTTATATTGATAATTACTTGATATTTTAACATGTAATTTAGGCCGGGAGGGAGGGATGCTCTTTTTCACATTGAGATCATCGACATGGACCTACGGAAAAGTAACTTTGGAAGTGCAGTGAAGTCGATGAAAATTTGCATTAAATTGTTGAGCATTTAATTAATGCAAAGAATCTCTCTCTCTCTCTCTCTAACAATTTAACACTTATGTTATTCTTCATCACTGAAAAGTCGTGATTGAAAATAAACATTGTCACCCCTTCTCCACCTTAGAAACTTATCCTCATATCTTCTGCCAGATCTTGGGTGGCCAAATATACATATAACTGTTAGAATACACATCAATATCAACACATATCTTGTGTAATTAATTCTCTAACAATATTATCTTCCAGAATCTTCCCTCCTAACATATAAAGGAATGTCTTATTGTAATTACGAAGTAGGATTTTTATTATCAATACAACAAAATATATTTATTCTCTATTCCTTTCTTGGTATCAAAGCCAGCAATAGTATCCTCTAGCAATACGTCTCACCCTGTTCAACGTGATACTCCCTCTCTTCCTTGCTTCCCCACAACTCACCAAACTCTCACAGTGAAGCTCGATGCTTCCAACTATTTGATCTGGAAAAATCAGATTCTCAACGTGGTGATTGCAAATGGTCTTGAGACGTTTCTAGATGGGTCTTCCCCTCCTCCCCTGCCGTTCTTAGACTCTGCACAGCAACAACCCAATCCAGCTTATACTATGTGGCAGCGCTATGATAAATTGCTCATGTCCTGGTTGTATGCGTCCTTTACACACTCTCTTCTCTCACACATTATCTGCTATTCTTCTGCCGCTGATATTTGGCAAGCTCTTGCTCGACTATACTCGTCAACCTCGTTAGCTCATCTATAAGAGTTGCGAAGTCAGCTTCATCAACTATCCAAGGATGGCCTTACAACTGGAGAATATATTCAAAAGGTGAGCTCAATTTGTAATACACTTCAAGCAATTGGAGAACCAGTTTCACAGAAGGATCACATTATGCATTTATTGAGTGGTCTAGGAAGTGATTATAATCCATTCATTACCTCAATTACTAGCCGCCCAGACACTCCTATAATTGAAGATGTGCACAGTCTCCTCCTTGCATATGAATCGCGTTTGGACAAGCTGCATTCAGTCGCCGCTTTGCCTTCTCTTCAAGCTAACTTTTCTTCTCTTACTATCGAGCGGCAGCAGCACTCCCAGAATTTTAATCCACACCCACGACTTTCAAGTGAATCTTCACCTCCATCCTCTAGCGGAATTCTTTGGAAACCACATTTTCCTCCGCCATCTTGGAAATATGGCAAACCTCCATCAAACATACTTCGTTGTCAAATCTGCCACAAAATGGGTCATTCGGCACCTGCCTGTTATCATCGCTTGAACACCTCATTTCGTCCTCCTTCCTTCACATTTCATGTTGCGGCTTCGGCGTCTACTCCTCCTTCCCCAAATTTTTCTTTCCAGGAGAATATTAACCCTACATCCATGCCATCCACATGGCTTCTGGATTCGAGGCTTACTCATCATTTCACATCCCATGCAAGTGACCTCCGGTCCACGTCCTCTTACACTGGTTTAGAGCATGTTACAACGGCCAATGGTAAGTCTTTTCCATATCAACCACTAGTTCTTCTGCACTTCCTTCTTCATCTAAAAATCTCCATCTCATAAACGTTCTTCACACTCCTTCTGTTTCTCACAAACTTATTAGTGTTCATCGTTTGTGCTGTGATAATAATGTATTTATTGAATTTCATCCATTTCATTTTCTTGTTAAGGATCATCATTCCAAGACGATTCTCCTTTGCGGTAATTCTCATCAAGGCCTATACTCAGTTCCTGCCTCAGCTCCTATCCCTTCGAATGTTCATCCTGCTGCTCTGCTTTCTTCTTCGTCTAGCATTACTCAGTTATGGCATCTTTGTCTCGGTCACCCACACTTTTCCTGTCTCAAGCGTGCCCTATCATCATGCAATTTATTTTCTTCTTCCTTTTTAGAATCTCATTGTTGTGCTTTCAATTTAAGTAAATCACGTTGCTTACCTTTTTCAACTTCTTTGTCTCGCGCTTCATCTCCATTTGAAATCACTCACTCTGATGTCTGGGGTCCGTCCCCTACAACTTCTTTAACTGGTGCCCGATACTTTGTGTTGTTCATTGATGACTATAGTCGCTTCACTTGGTTGTATTGCATTAAAACCAAAGATGAAGTTAAATCACAGTTCATCCAATTTTATAACTTTATTCTAAATCATTTTCATGTATCAATCAAAACACTTCAATCTGATGGTGGTGGTGAGTTTCGTTCACTGCTTCCCTTCCTTGTCTCCAAAGGTATTTTTCATTGCATTTCTTGCCCTTACACTCCTGCTAAAAATGGTAGAGTTGAACGGAAGAATCATCATGTTGTGGAAATTGGGTTGTCCTTCCTCTATCACTCTCACACTCCCTTATGTTTTTGGCCTTATGCCTTCTCCACTGCCACTTTTCTAATCAATCGACTGCCCACTGTCATTCTTGATAACATTTCCCCTTATCAAATTTTGTATAATGCCAGACTACTCTATGCTACGAGTGTTTGGTTGTCTTTGTTACCCTTGTCTCCATCCATACCGTGCTAATAAACTTCTTCCTCACTCGTCACAGTGTGTCTTGCTAGGCTATAGCTTTAATCACAAGGCTTATCTCTGCTATGACACTTCTACGTCTAAGCTCTATGTCAATCGTCATGTTGTCTTCTATGATAACATCTTTCCATTCTCTGAATTGCCTTCCCCCTCTTCCTCTTCATGCTCTCATTCTCATGCTATCCCTATTATGACACTTCCTTTCTCTAAGTCAACCTCTCCACAAATTCCTATTGTTCCTGCCTCTACACCGATTCCTATTGTACTGTATCACCTCCTCCTATCATTCCTCAATCCAATACATCTTTGCCTCCTCACTCTCCTTCTCCTGGTCCTTATAACATTCATCCCATGCAAACTAGGTTCAAGTCTGGAATTTCTAAACCCAAAGTGTTTTCCTCTGCCACTTCTATCGATCTTTTTGAACCGCTTAGCTTTTCCCAGGCGTCTAAACATCCTTGTTGGCTGGGAGCTATGCAAAGTGAAATCAATGCTTTACACCTCAATAAAACATGGTATCTTGTTCCTGCTCCACCGGGACAAAAAGTTATAGGTTGCAAATGGATTTTCAAACAAAAGCAAAATGCTGATGGTTCTCTCGATCGTTTCAAGGCTCGATTGGTGGCCAAAGGTTATGATCAAACCGAGGGGTTAGACTATCATGAAACATTCAGTCCAGTGGTGAAACCAACAACAATGAGATTAGTTTTGTCTCTTGCTCTATCTTTCCAGTGGGATATTAGGCAGCTTGACATATCAAATGCTTTCCTTCATGGCGACTTGGTTGAACAGGTCTTCATGCAAAAACCACCTGGCTATATTGACAAGACACATCTTGAATTTGTCTGCAAACTTCACAAGTCTTTATATGGCCTAAAACAGGCTCCACGTGCTTGGTATACCAAGCTGCAGGCTGCTCTCATTTCTTGGGGTTTTTCAATTTCACGTGCAGACAATTCCCTATTTTTCCATAAGACAGGTTCTTCAATACTACTCATGCTCATCTATGTTGACGATATCCTCATTGCTAGTAACAACATCCAACTGTAGAATAGTTTTATTCAGTTTTTACCGTCCAAGTTTGCGGTAAAGGATCTTGGTCCATCCCACTATTTTCTTGGCATTCAAATTGGTCGATCGCCCTCTGGTTTCAATTTGAATCAAGCTCAGCATATTTTAGACTTACTATCTCGAGCTCGACTTCTAGATTGCAAGCCCATGCCGACTCTGATGGTGTCTAGTTCTGTTCTATCCAAGTCAGCTAGTACACCACTTCCTGATGGTTCTCTATTTCATAGTTTAGTAGGGGTTCTTCAATATTGCACTCATATGAGACTAGATATTGCCTTTACCATCATTAAACTCTGCCAATTTATGCATTCTCCTACAAACCTTCATTGGCAGGCCTTGAAATGCATCCTTCGCTACCTCAAAGGTACTCGGAACCTCTACCTATCTTTCCAACTGTCTTTATCTCTAGAAATTAGATGCTTCACAGACGCAGACTGGGCTGCCTGCCATGATGACTGTTATAACATGAGTGCTTACTATGTTTTTATTGGGAAGAACTTGATTTCATGGTCTTCATCCAAACAAAATTCTGTCTCTTGGTCTAGCACAGAGGCTGAGTATCGAGGCAATGCTAATGGAGCATATGAGGTAATCTGGATTCACTCTTTACTTACAGAACTTGGTTTTTCTTTTACCCAGTGCCCATCCATATTCTACGATAACCTCAGTGCCACATATATGGCTTCAAATCTTGTTTTGCATATGAAGTCCAAGCATGTGGAAATTGACTTCCATTTTGTTCGTGACAAGGTTTTCAAGCATGAATTACAGGTGCTTTTCACTCCTGCTTCAATGTAGGTTGCTGATTGTCTTACTAAACCACTGCCCATATCAACCTTCTTCACTGGTAGAACCAATCTGTGTCTTCGGCACTTGAGCTTGCAGGGGGATGTTAGAAATTCACATCAGCATCAGCACGTATCTTGTGTAACTAATTCCCTAACAATATTATCTTCCAGAATCTTCCCTCCTGACATATAAAGGAATGTCCTATTGTAATTACAGAGTAGGCTTTTTATTATCAATACAACAAAATATCTTTCTTCTTTACTCCTTTCTATAACATATAATATATATTGGATAATATTAAACTTATTTGGGAGAAATTAGGAATGTGATCATATCTTATCATGTTATGTCACCAAACTAATGACTAAAATGATCGAGTGGCACACAGACCTTAAAAAATAACAGAAATTTGAAAATTTGAAGAATAATTAAATAAATTATTTTTGGAAATTTTAATATAAAATTAAAGAATAATATCCTAAAACAATAAATACTCAATTACCTCGTACATACCAAAACCAAAACAAAAAGATTTGGAATATAGAATAATTAAAGAATAAACTAAATAGAATCCATCTCCTTCTCCCTGATTTGCTAAACTCAAAACAGAAAGTTAAGGGTCCTATAAGTACTCAACTTTCTTCGCATCTTCGACAGCTTACATCGTCTTTCTTCATAAAACCCCATCAAATTCCTTTTCTTCTTTTCCTTTCGTTAGAAAAAACTCTTATTGAGCTTCCCTGAAGGTTCTAAAATGGGAGCTACTGAGAAGTTGATAGCTTTCTCCTTGCTACTCAACCTCTTTGCGGTCTGCCATGGAGGAGTGACGAGTAGTTAATTCAAAAAATCTGTAGCTTCTGTGGATGTGCCTCTTGATACTTTTCCTTCTCCTCCTAGCTTCAATGCTCCCGAGCAGGTCCTTCATCTGACCATAAACTTCTTAGATATCTCCTTATACGTAGACTTTACCCAAAAGAAAGAACTAGTTAAAGTTCCAATTTTTTTGCTGTTTATGTCGAAGTTCTTACTTTTTTCTTTAGATCTTAGAGGGTGGTTCTAGATTTAGCGTTGTTAATTGTTCGTAAATTTTCTGGGGCAATTCTTCCATGGTTTGCTTATTTTTTGGTACTTGATTCTGGGTGGTCGAGAAATCATCAAAGTTACGATATTTTTCTCGTTTTTCTCAAAGTTATTAGCCTTCCTGCGCAAAAAAAGATTGCTTTTTGGACAAATTTTCTAAGTTTTTTGGTTAAATTTCGTGCAGGTTCACATAACTCAGGGAGATAGTATAGGAAAAAGCACGATCATCTCATAGGTGACGCCACTGGCAAGGCATCCAAATGTGGTAAAGTGTTGGGCTGAAAACAACGAGCAAAAGCATAGGGCTTATTCCAGAAACACAACCTATAAGTATTATAACTATTCTTCTGGTTTCATCCACCACGCCACAGTTAAACTACTCGATGTCAGTTCCAATATCTATTATTTTATGCACATTTCAAACCTATAATTCCCTAACAATATTATCTTCCAGGGCGTTCTAGTGCATTGTAGATTCTTATCCAAGACTTGTATCATTTGATGATGCCATGTGAATCGCTAGAAACATGTGAAGTGTATGGCTAACCCAATAACGAAAGTTTTGTAAGGGAACTGGAGCAGGCTACCATGAGACAAACAAAAGATCTTCTTTCTAAAGAGATTCGATTTGGAACTATTATATGTCCAAGGTCCCATATTGAAATAATTTCAGAGGTTTTCCTTACGATTAGTATCTTCCTTAGAAGAAGCAGAAATCACAAACTCTTATAATTTACGATCAATTCATTCAATATTTCCTTTTTTAGAGGATAAATTCCCACATTTTAATTATGTGTTAGATGTATTAATACCATACCCCCTCCATTTGGAAATTTTGGTTCAAATTATTCTTCCCTCATGACATATAAAGGAATGTTCTATTGTAATTACAGAGTTGACTTTTTATTATCAATACAAAAAAATATCTTTTTTCTCTATTCCTTTCTATAACATAAAATATATATTGAATAATATTAAACATATTTGGGAGAAATCAAGAATGTGATAATATCTTATCATGTTATGTCACCAAAGTAATGACTAAAATGATCGAGTGGCACACAGACCTTAAAAAATAAGAAATTTGAAAATTTGAAGAATAATTAAATAAATTATTTTTGGAAATTTTAATATAAAATTAAAGAATAATATTCTAAAACAATAAATACTCAATTACCTTGTACATACCAAAACCAAAACAAAAAGATTTGGAATATAGAATAATTAAAGAATAAACCAAATAGAATTCATCTCCTTCTCCTGATTTGCTAAACTCCAAACAGAAAGTTAAGGGTCCTATAAGTACTCAACTTTCTTCGCATCTTCGACAACTTACATCGTCTTTCTTCATAAAACCCCATCAAATTCCTTTTCTTCTTCTCCTTTCGTTAGAAAAAAACTCTTATTGATCTTCCCTGAAGGTTCTAAAATGGGGGCTACTGAGAAGTTGATAGCTTTCTTCTTGCTACTCAACCTCTTTGCGGTCTGCCATGGAGGAGTGACGAGTAGTTAATTCAGAAAATCTGTAGCTTCTGTGGATGTGCCTCTTGATACTTTTCCTTCTCCTCCTAGCTTCAATGCTCCCGAGCAGGTCCTTCATCTGACCATAAACTTCTTAGATATCTCCTTATACGTAGACTTTACCCAAAAGAAAGAACTAGTTAAAGTTCCAAATTTTTTGCTGCTTCTGTCAAAGTTCTTACGTTTTTCTTTAGATCTTAGAGGGTGGTTCTAGATTTAGCGTTGTTGATTGTTCGTAAATTTTCTGGGGCAATTCTTCCACGGTTTGCTTATTTTTTGATACTTGATTCTGGGTGGTTGAGAAATCATCAAAGTTACGATATTTTTCTTGATTTTCTCAAAGTTATTAGCCTTTCTGCGCAAAAAAAGATTGCTTTTTGGACAAATTTTCTCAGTTGTTTTGTTAAATTTCGTGTAGGTTCACATAACTCAGGGAGATCGTACAGGAAAAAGCATGATCATCTCATGGGTGACGCCACTGGCGAGGCATCCAAATGTGGTCAAGTATTGGGCTGAAAACAACGAGCAAAAGCATAGGGCTCATTCCAGAAGCACAACCTATAAATATTATAACTATTCTTCTGGTTTCATCCACCATGCTATAGTTAAACGACTTGATGTCAATTCCAATATCTATTATTTTATGCACATTTCAAAGGTTTTCTTTTATGTGTGTATCTATGATTGCGGGTATCTGATGCATGAATGATGTTAATGTCATATAGCCACTGATTTGAAGATATCTAACTGACTTTTACTTCCAGTCAGCTTTTGATTTTGAGAAGTGCATTCTTCCCTTGTCTGTATAAATTTTAAGCCCACCATGTTGTTTTTGGGTTTAAAGATTTTGTACCAATTTAAAAAGTACTTTACTTATGAATCACTTTCTTTCACATTTTTCAAGTGATGTTTAATTGTGCTTACAATTTACTTGATCATAAGATGTTTTTGTCTTCACATGGCAAGTTGTTACGAAGAATGTCTAATGAAGGAAACATCAACATTTTGAAAGTCAATTGATGTAATATACTAAACCTACTTAAATATGACGTTTTGTATACTTTCTTGCAATATGATACAAGATACTTTTATAAGCTTGGGCATGGTGATTCAAAGAGAAGATTTTTCTTCATAACTCCGCCCTAACTTGGCCCCAACATTCCATACACTTTCGACATCATCGGTATGTTTGTATCAATCATAACAATATATCCCTTATATATTATAAATTGACATTTTCCCATTGGTGTAAACTTAAACTCTAATTTTCTAGGCTAGAATGATTAGACAAAAGCTTGAAACTCGTGATTACTGATCGATATGGTCTAATACAGGATAAATTTGTATGTTCTTGAGATGATCTCGGGCAAACGTACTATTCAAATGTGACACTACAATATTATGTAGCGAATCCAAATAGACAAGCCATGCTTTAGATAAGTGTTGATTTCATTTTGGGAATTCCTCGAACCTCTAGATACAGAGACTCAATTATGGTGGTGGTAGACCACTTCTAAAAAACGGCACACTTCATTGCATGCAACAGGACGGACGATGTCAGTCATAGAAGTATCTTGTATCATACTACAAGAAAGTATACAAAACCTCATATTTAAGTGGGTTTAGTATATTACATCAATTGACTTTGAAAATATTGATGTTTCCTTCTTTAGACATTCTTTGTAACAACTTGCCCTATGAAGACAAAAACATCTTATGATCAAGTAAATTGTAAGCACAATTAAACATCACTTGAAAAATGTGAAAGAAAGTGATTCATAGGTAAAGTATTTTTTAAATTGGTACAAAATCTTTAAACCCAAAAACAAAATGGTGGGCTTAAAAAGAACAATATATATTTATAATATATACAGACAAAGGAATAATTCACTTCTCAAAATCAAAAGCTGATTGGAAGTAAAAGTTAGTAAGATATCTACAAATCAGTGGTTGTATGACATTAACATCATTCATGCATCAGACACCCGCAGCCATACATGCACACATAAAAGAAAACCTTTGAAATGTGCATCAAATAATAGATATTGGAACTGACATCGAGTCATTTAACTGTGGCGTGGTGGATGTAACCAGAAGAATAGTTATAATATTTATAGGTTGTGCTTCTGGAATGAGCCATGTGCTTCTGCTCGCTGTTTTCAGCCCAATACTTGACCACATTTGGATGTCTCGCCAGTGGCGTCACCCATGAGATGATCATGCTTTTTCTTGTACGATCTCTCTGAGTTAAGTGAACCTACACAAAATTTAACCAAAAAAACTAAGAAAATTTGTCCAGAAAGCAATTGTTTTTTTTTGCGCAAAAGGCTAATAACTTTCAGAAAAACAAGAAAAATATTGTAACTTCGATGATTTCTCAACTACCTAGAATCAAGTATAAAAAAATAAGCAAACCATGGAAGAATTGTCTGAGAAAATTTACGAACAATCAACAACGCTAAATCCAGAACCACCCTCTAAGATCTAAAGAAAAAAGTAAGAACTTTAACAGAAGCAGCAAAAAATTTGAAACTTTAAGTAGTTCTTTCTTTTGGGTAAAATCTATATATAATGAGATATCTAAGAAGTTTATGGTCAGATGAAGAACCTGCTCGAGAGCATTGAAGCCAGGAGAAGGAAAAGTATCAAGAGGCATATCGACAGAAGCTACAGGTTTTCTGAAATAACTACTCGTCACTCATCCATGGCAAACCGTAGAGAGGTTGAGCAGCAAGAAGAAAACTATCAACTTCTTAGTAGCCCCCATTTTGGCACCTTCAGGGAAGCTCAAGGAGGGTTTTTTTCTAAAGAAAGGAGAAGAAGAAAAGGAATTTGATAGGGTTTTATGAAGAAAGACGATGCATGTTGTTTAAGATGCGAAGAAAGTTGAGTACTTATAGGACCCGTAATTTTCTATTTGGAGTTGTAGCAAATCAGGGAGAAGAAGATGGATTCTATTTGGTTTATTCTTTAATTATTCTATATTCCAAATCTTTCTGTTTTGGTTTTGATATGTACAAGTATTTATTGTTCTAGGATATTCTTTTATTTTATATTAAAATTTCCAAAAATAATTAATTTAATTATTCTTAAAAATTTCAAATTTCTATTATTTTTTAAGGTCTGTGTACCACTCGATCATTTTAGACATTATTTTGGTGATATAACATAATAAGATACGATCACATTCCTTCTTTCTCCCAAATATGTTTAATATTATCCAATATATATTATATGTTATATGTATATTTGGCCACCTAAGATCTAACAGAAGATATGAGGATAAGTTTCTACGGTAGAGATGGGGTGACAACATTTATTTTCAATCACGACTTTGTTAAATTGTTATAGAGAGAGAGAGAGAGAGAGACTCTTTGCTTTAATTAATTGCTCAACAATTTCATGCAGATTGTCATCGACTTCACTACACTTCTAGAGTTACTTTTCCCTAGGTCCATGTCGATGATCTTAATGTGAAAAGAGCATCCCTCCCTCCCAGCCTAAATTGCATGTTAAAATATCAGGTAATTATCCATATAACTACTGAAATATGAAATTCATTCAACTGATATCCTAAATTTTAAATTTTCAATTCAGACACTTCAAAGTTTGAAACTTTACCATCCAATACCTTCCTCGTTTATCATTCGTCAAAATATTCGCGTGAGATGGAGGTGGAGTAAAAGAACAAATTCCTTATTTTGCTGTAAAATTACACCAAAGGGATGCAAAATTGGCAGAAGAAGATCAAGACCCATGAAAATCACCAGACGTGTTTGGTTCTCAGAAAATGAACAAGCAAGAAAATACAGTCTCAATGAATCTAGAAAGAAAACTTTCTATTTTGACATGGGATGTCATTCCTAAAGCTCCGACTGTTAAAAAGGAAGTTAAAAATGGCGGAGAAGATGCAGATAGAAACAACGATTGTAGTTCAGAACCGTTTAAGATCGAGAATCTCTCTGGAAGGGGTAGCCACAGTTTACCAGTCAAACCTCAGATGGGTTACCGAGCGAAACTGATGCACCACAAGGCCCTATCACCCGATCCCGAGCCAAGAGGCTCTTTGCTTACCTAACAAGTTGTTATTTTGCAGGTGAAACTACACTTGATGGAATTAAAGATGAGCCTAGACATGAGGACAAGGAAGCACCACGACATATGATCACTTGGAACATTGGTGCAACCTCTCGGCTAGACCAACCACCCGCGACAAATTGGAGGTTCAAAACATCGAAACTAAGAAGCCCCCTAGATGGAGATATGTCTATTTTATGTTTTCAAATGCTTGTTCAATTTATATTTTGTTAAGATACAAAATGGTGGATTGGTTTGGTTAGATTTAAGATGTGTTTAAATTCGGTTTTATTAAAGTGCTCGGCTAGCATGTTAGCCGTGCACTCATGCCCAAATTTTGATCACAAGGGTAAATCTATAATTGTACATTAGGGCATCCCTTAGGAAGGTATTTAGTCTTCCTAATGATGCCCTAATCCTCAATTTTGAAAACCCAAAAGCAGCTGCTAATTTCCATTTTTGGAGTTCACTGTCAAAAACACCTCCGTATATTGTCTTGCTTAGCCGTGGATTCTTCACCAATAAGTTCTTCTCTCATCGTTTATTGTTTGGTCTTGGAGAGAAGACCTTGTGCTAAATCTCCTAGCATTTCTTCCTTGAGGTGTCAATTGTGCGTGGAGAGTTCGAAGACCGAGCAAAAATCAAGGTGGAGAGATCTCTTTGAAGGAACCCATCAAGTCGATATTTCTGGATTGTTTGGAGGTTAGCAGACCAGATTGAAGTTCCGTTTTTATTTTATGAATTTTGATTGTAATTTCTTTTGAGACTCTAGAATTTGGTTGTTCTCTTAAAGCTTTTGAAGTACTTGAAATTTGTTGTTGATTGGAATCGATTTGAAGTATTTTGTGCAACTTATATTGAAGAAGCCGCAACCTATTTTTCTTAAGCCATTTCTAACAGTGTATTGTTGATTGCATATCTTCGTGTGTGTTGTGATTATAAGCAAGATTTTTCTAGGTGTTTTGTATCCTTACGTCTCCTAAGTCTCCTTCAAATTTGGAGTGAATGGGTTGTATGCACTGGAAGTTATCGTCGTTGAAAATTAAGCGTTTTGTTTTTGGGGTTTCCTGACTAGCATTATTGTTCTTGAGAGACTTTGCACCTCGTGGTGCATCAGCTGGTATCAGAGCCTAAGTGGCCTATTTGTACAGCTCTGTGAGTGTGCTTTGTGTGGAAAATGAGTACAAGAAGCGGTGCTTCTTATAATAGAAATAAAGAAACAATGTCGAGCTCTAGTGCACCACTCGCGAAAGAACAAGATAAAGCCGAGATTAATGTTCAACAATAACTTGATGATATATGGGAAATGATGTCTAAGTTACAGGAAAGATATGAGGAACCCTCTAGTGGACAAGTGAGAGCACCAAGAACTCCTAGACCTAGAAGGAGACTAAGCACTTCCTTTGATTCAAGAGGTCGAAGTGAGAGTATGTTTGAAGAAGATGAAGAAGAACCCAATGTAAAAGAATCTCTAAGTCCGAGAAGGAGATCACATGACAAAGATGAATAGAAAAATGTTAAAGTCTCCATACCTCCTTTCAAGGGTTCTAGCAATGGCATTGAATTCTTGGATTGGGTTGAAAAGGTGGACCATGTCTTTGATTGTTAAGTTTATTTTGAGAAGGTGAAAATCCAAATGGTGACCTTGGAGTTATCCGGGTATGCTAGCCTTTGGTGGGAAGACCTCAAAGCTCAGCGAAGAAGGGTTGGTTGCGATGATGTGTGAAGTTGGAAGACTATGAAGTCTCTTATGAAGAAAAGATTTGTTCCTGTCCACTACAAGCAAGAGTTATTCCTCCAACTTCCAAATCTAAAACAAAGTACTCAATCGGTGGAGGAATATTTTATTGAGTTTGAAATGTTAAAGATCCGATGTAATATGGAAAAGTCGATGGAGCAAATTATTGCTAGGTTCATTAGGGGGCCTAAATAGAGAGATTGGAGACTTGGTGGAATTACAACCTTTTAACACCATGGATGAAGTGGTACAATTGGCTTTGAAAATAGAGAGACAAAAAAAAATTTAGGGAGAACAACACTCGGCTGATTTCTAAAAGTAACACTCCTTTCAAACTGCCTCCTAAGAATGATGAGAAGAGTTGCTCTATAAAAGTTCAAGAAGGCAGGGGCAATGACGAGAGGAAAGTAAGTGTTGAGGGCATCAAACCTAGGTCGAGAGACATTAAATGTTTCAAGTGTCTCGGCCTTGGTCATATATCCTCTAAATGTCCCAATATGCGAGTGATGGTAATGAGGGGTGATTACGAGGAGATTTTTAGTGAAGAGGAAGCTTGTGAAGCGGAAGAATCTTTAGAGGATACTTATTATGCTCAAGATGGACCATTGCTAGTTGTGATGAAAAGATCAATGCCCATACAAAACTGAGAAGAGGATAGCCAAAGAGAGAACATTTTTCATACTCGATGCAAAGTGGGAGGAAAAGTGTGCTCTATGATCATAAATGATGGAAGTTGTACAAACATAGTCTCTCTTGAGGTCATTGAAAAGTTGGGATTGGACACTTTGCTACACCCCAACCCTTACAAGCTAAATTGGCTTCATGACAAAGATTCCATCAAAGTAGCCAAGCAACCCCGAATTGCATTTTCAATTGTTGGTTATGAAGATGAAGCCCTCTTTGATGTTGTGCCTATGAATGCGAGTCATTTGTTGTTGGAAAGGCCATGGCAGTTTGATAGAAAGGTGACTCATTACGGTTCACAAATTTTTACTCATTCAAGATGAACGGGAGGGTTATCAAAGTAGCTCCTCTCTGCCCCGAACAAGTAGCTCAAGATTATGAATGTATGAAGAAGGGAAGGGTCGAGTCATCTTTATTTATGTCCAAGAATGATTTGAAGAAAACTTTACTACAAGGGGGTCCTTTGGTGTTGATCCTATTTAAAGATAGAGTGGAGAAATTGGGAACCATACCCGATTCTGTTATGCATGTGATCTGAGAGTTTGAAGATATTTTTCCCGAGGAGCTTCCTCAAGGCCTACCTCCTTTACGGGGCATTGAGCACCAGATTGATCTTGTGTCAAGTGCTACATTACCTAATAGGCCTTCCTATCAACTCAATCCAGAAGAAGCTAAAGAGTTAAACAAGCAAGTCACTGAACTCCTTGAGAAAGGTTACATCCGAGAATTGCTTAGCCCTTATGCTATTCCTTCATTGCTTGTTCCGAAGAAAGATGGCGTCATGCGAATATGCATGGATAGTAGGGCCATAAACCAGATTACTATCAACTATTGATTCCCTATACCTCAACTTAAGGATATGCTAGATGAGCTCAATGGTGCCTCAATTTTCTCTAAAGTCGATCTCAATAGTGGCTATCACCAAATCCGAATGCGAGAAGGAGAGGAGTGGAAAACCGCGTTCAAAACAAAAATATAGCCTCTATGAGTGGATGGTTATGCCCTTTGGATTATCCAATGCTCCTAGTACATTTATGAGGGTGATGCATCACATCCTTAAGGACTTTATGGGGCATTTCATCATGGTCTATTTCGACGATATTCTTGTGTATAGCACGGATTTTCTTGCACATGTGGAGCCTCTTTGACTTCTTTTTTAGACTCTCAAAACTGTGAAGCTATATGGTAATTTGAAGAAGTGCTCTTTTGCTCAAAAAAGAGTTTATTTCCTGGGGTTTATCATCACTAAGCAAGGAATGGAGGTTAATGAGTCCAAGGTCACTATCATCAAGGAGTGGCCGATTCCTAGGAGCATTTCTGAGGTGAGGAATTTCCACGGATTAGATTCGTTCTACTGGAGATTTATTAAGGGTTTTAGCACCATCATGTCACCCATCACCAATTGTACTAAGAAGGGGAAATAATTTCAATGGTCCAAGGCATGCCAAGTTAGTTTCAAGACCATCAAAGAACAATTATGTTGTGCTCCCATATTAGAATCACATGATTTTGCCAAGGTTTTCGAAGTAGATTGTGATGCCTCCGGATTGGGAATTGGTGCTGTATTTTAGTGATGCCTATTTTAGTGAGAAACTCAAAGGGGGGCTACCCTGAACTATTTGACCTATGACAAGAAATTCTATGTAGTTATCCACTCTCTCGAGGTGTGCCAACACTATCTTATATCCAAGGAATTTATCATACATCCAAACCATCAAGCTCTCAAACATATTCGCAGTCAAGTAAAGTTAAACCTACGGCATGGCAAATGGTTGGAGTTCTAGAATGCTATCCCTACATTATCAAGTATAAGAAGGGGGATACAAATCAAGCGGTGGATGCGCTATCAAAAAGATATGCCTTGTTGACAGAACTAAACACGAGGATTTTCGATTTTAACTCGATCAAAGATTTATACGCGGAGGACAAAGAATTTGGAGCCATGCACCAGAATTGTCTAAAGAGGGTCGAGCACCCCTTCTATGTTGTGGACGATTTTCTTTTCAAGAGTGGTAAAATCTACATTCTGGTTTGTAGCCTTCGGGAGTCACTCATGAGAGTAGCCCATTGTGGGGGGTTTAGCGAGTCATTTCGGGGAAAAGAAGACCTTAGAGGTTGTCAAGGAACATTTTCAATGGCCATATCTCCTCAAGGATGTGCAAAGAATTATCAAAGGATGTACTGTGTGCAAGAAGGCCAAGAGCTGTGTTTTACCGCAAGGGTTGTACATGCCTTTGCCCGTGCCAACTCATCATTGGGTGGAGATAAGTGCTGATTTCGTTTTGGGAATTCCACGAACTTCTAGATTCAAGGACTCAATTCCGGTAGTGGTAGAGCACTTCTCAAAAATGGCGCACTTTATTGCATGCAACAAGACCGACGATGCCAGTCATATGGCAGACCTATTTTTTAGGGAGATAGTAAGGTTACATGGAGTTCCCCGCTTTATTGCCTCCGATTGGGATACTAAGTTCCTAAGCGCTTTTTGGAAGACACTTTAGAAGAAATCGGGTACTAAGTTGCTTTTCAGCACTTCTTTTCACCCCCAAACCGACAGTCAAACAGAAGTTTGTCAACCATACATTGGGTGCATTATTGTGAACTATTGTGAGCAAGCGTCTAGCGGATTGGGACTTGGAATTGCCATATATAGAATTCGCCTGCAACTTAAGTTTGCACCGGACGACTCCACACACACCTTTTGAGGTTGTGTATGGATTCAACACCCTTACACCGATGGACCTCATTCCATTACCCAATGACGATTATGTAAATGAGAACAGAGCTTCCAAGGCCTAAAAGGTTAAGGCCCTGCATGAAAGAGTAAGTAAGACCATTGAAAAATAGAACAAAGATTTTGCTAGACTCGCCAATCAGGGTCGTAAAGAGGTGGTATTTGAAAAAGGGGATTTGGTTTCGTTGCACTTGCGGAGAGAGAGATTTCTTAAACAAAGGAAGTGCAAGTTACTTCCAAGGGCGGATGGTCCTTTCAAGGTACTTGAGCGGATTAATAACAATGCCTATCGATTAGAGCTTCCGGAGGAGTATGGAGTGTCCTCAACTTTTAATGTACAAGACTTGTCACCATACCTGGCCTAGGATGAGCATGATGAAGAGGAGGGAGTTGGTCAAGCCTCGATTTAAGGTCAAATCCTCAATCGCCCTGGGAGGAGCTGATGCACCACGGGGTGCAAAGTCTCTCAAGAACAATAATGCTAGTCGACAAACCCCAAAAATAGAACGTTTGATTTGCAATGACGATAACTTCCAGTGCATACAACCAATTCACTCGAAATTTGAAGGGGACTTAGGAGACGTAAGGATACATACACCTCCAAAAATCTCACTTATAATCACAATGCACATGGAGATATGCAATCAACAATACACTGCTCGGAAATGGCTTAAGAAAAAAAGTTTGTGGCTTCTTCAATATAAGTTGCACAAAATACTTCAAATCAATTCCAATCAACAACAAATTTCAAGTACTTCAAAATCTTCCAGAGAACAACCAAATTCTAGAATCCCAAACGAAATTACAATTAAAATTCTGGAAGGAAAAATGAAACTTCAAGCTGGTCCACTAACCTCCAAGCAATCCAGAAATAGCGACATGATTGATCCCTTCAAAGAGATCTCTCCACCTTGATATTTGCTTGGTCTTTTAACTCTCCACGCACAATGGACAACTCAAGGAAGAGATGCTAGGAGATTTAGCATAAGGTTTTCTCTCCAAGACCAAACAAGAAACGATGAGAGAAGAAATTTTTGGTGAAGAATCTGTGGCTAAGCAAGACAATACGCCAAGGTGTTTTTGAGAGTGAACTCCAAAAATGGAAATTAGAAGCTGTTTTTAGGTTTTCAAAACTGAGGATTAGGGCCTCATTAGGAAGACTAAATACCTTCCTAAGGGATGCCCTAATGCACAGTTACAGATTTACCCTTGTGATCAAAATTTGGACATGAATGCACGGCTAACATGCCAGCTGAGCACTCTAATAAAACTGAATTTAAACACATCCTAAATCTAACCAAAACCAATCCAGCAATCATTGTCTTAACAAAATATAAATCTAACAAGCATGTCAAAATATAAAATAGACATATCTCCATCTAGGGGGCTTCCTTAGCTTCGAAGTTTTGAACCTCCATTTTGTTAGTGTGGTTTGGTCTATCCTCGAGGTTGCACCAATGTTCCAAGTGATCATATGTCTTGGTGCTTCCTTGTCCTCATGTCTAGGCTCATCTAATTTTCCATCAAGCATAGTTTCACCTGCAAAATAACAACTTGTTAGGTAAGCAATGAGCCTCTTGGCTCTGGCTCGGGCTCGAGTGATAGGTCCTGTGGTGCATCAGAAACTAAAACATGCACAGAATTTACAACTGTTTCAGAACTCGAATAGAAGAAAATGGTGGAGAAAGGACCTAAGCTGCCATTGCTGACGGAAAAAGAAGAACAGATGAGCCAGCACAGTGGGATCCTGAGCTGCAAGATCCATAAAAGGGGTAAGAGTTGCAGAAGCTGCCATCAAAACAAACGGAGAAATGTTACTACTACACAACAATTTACTGGTTTTAAGTCAAAAATTGGATCGGTCGTCTTCGCCAAGCGTGGGTTTGATCGTGTGATGACCCGACTTTTCATACATTTAAAACGTGGTAGCGAAAGACTTTGCGTAAATAAAATACTTTTGGAAATACGATAAATAAAATTGTTCTCATTAAATCATTAAGCTTTATAAAACATGTCCTGCATTGAAAAACAATTAACATTTTACAAATTCATTTCACAAATAGAAAAAACCATTTACATTTATCCCTTAAGTCTAGCCAGCCATAAGATTCGCAACGCGTAAATCCTCTATTAACTACTCCTATTCTTGTTACTGTGCATACCTACATTACAAGTCATAATCTATAAGCCTAATACTTAGTAAGAAATGATATTCAAGATGATTCATGCAATGCACTTTACATAATAACAATTTTCGTATAAATTCCTTTCTTTCTTTTCTGTGCACATCAATGCACTTTGTCCCAACATCAATCGAAGACTCTGCTAGTGGTTGTACACATCAATGCACAACATTCCGTTTCGACATCAATCGAAACTCACTAGCTACTATGCACATCAATGGATAACATCTCTTGATAAAAGGCTCAACATCAATTAAACCGCTTGTTAGTTGTTGTGCACATCAAAGCACAACGACCTATCACCTCCGGCATAAGCAGCTCCGGTATCGACCGAAAGCTTTGCTAGCGGTTTACACATCAATGCATAACAATCCGTTCCAAAATCAATCGAAACTCACTAGCGGCCATGGGCATCAATGCTTAAATGGTCTCACCAATCGTTGGTCGATCAGTCTCGACATCAATCGAGAAAAAACTAACAATCTCAAGCTTATCTTTTCATTATATTTATCATTCATCATTCTTTTTCTTTCATGAAATACGTATGCATGAGAAATCCATTTTCGTAACGTTTCTTGAAAACCATGATGCATGAGCATGATTCCACACAACTTAATAAAATCTAGCATATCATCAATACATCCTCAAATATCAACATGATCCTTTCACTTAAAATCTATTAAACATGAACATCAAAGCATCAAACAGCATATAAAGAACGATACATCCTTAAATATCAATATAATCATTCAACTTAAAATCTATTAAACATAAGTATCAAAGCATCAAACAATACTTCCTCATATAACAACATGATCAAAACTTACATCTAACAAACCCAAGCATCAAACCACATGAACAACAACATGAGCAATTCATCTTAATGGCTATCAACCAATATATCCTCAACTGAATAAAACTCACCTATCTCTTGTGATGTAGCCCAAAAAGGGAAAAGTCATACAACATTTCTTACCTCTATTCCTTGGAGAAGCTAAGAGAGGACACAACTCCCTTAGGATTTCCTCCTCACCAATTTGTTTTGTCCTCTTCAAGTTTCTCCTTCCTCTTCAATATTCTCCTTCCTTCTCTTCTTCCCTTCTTCATTTTCTCCTTCTTCTTCCCATGGTTTTCTCTCTTTCTCTTCTTCTGAAACTCTCTTTTCTTTCTTACAATGTTCTTCCTCTTTTCTTAAGATTTCCCCCTATTTGTATAAGTTAAATTCTTCTTCAGCCAACTTAAGCAGGAGATGGTGCACACTCAGCCATTAACCGATGAGTAATCAACTCTTTTATCCAATTAAAACATGACATCGCACCTAATTTGTGGTGACTCTTCACATTACCAGTCGATCAAACCCCTCGGGTGATCAACCGCAACACAACATAAAAATCAATTCTATCTATTTCTCAAAATACTACTCGATCACCAACACACAGCTGATCAACTGCAAATTTCCTTATTTTGAATCTGTAATGACCATGAAGGACAGCTAAACCCTTATGATCGACCGCTAAACTCAATTCTACTTGGACATTGGTCGTTCACCGAGCGACCGCAAAAAGTCCTCAATTTGACTATGTAATGAAGCCAATCGACTGTTGCCAAAGACAATTGACCGCCACACAACAAAGAGACCTAATTCCTCAGTATGTACAATCAGTGGTCGATCACTACCCTTTCTAGATCAACCACTCCCTTCTAAATCTACTAAAACATAGAAAATTTACACTTCCATAAACCATAAACCTCAAATAACTATTATCACCAAATATCATCATCATCATTATCCTAAACTTAATATGACATAAAAACTCGGCGTATTATAGATCGTCTTCACATAGCAGAGAGCACGTCGTCTTCGCAGAGTGTCGATGGTCTCTATGAAGCGTGAATTTGTTCATTTACTCTACGTGCATCATACGCCAATATTTTAATGAATGAAAACAGAGAGAGATGATAACGTCCCAAATTTTGAGGTGTCCGAATTGAAAATTTAAAGTTTAAGGTGTCAGTTGAAGGGATCTCATACTTCAAAGGTAATATTGATAATTACCCTAAAATATCCTACAATTATACCCAAAAAAATACCAAAAATTGGGTACTAATATTTACATAGAAAACTCTAGTAAGAAATAAGTATAGACAAAGGTAAAAGATTTACTGTAAAAAAATAACATGGAAAATGAGTTCCATGACTCAAGTTTATATATAAATAACAATAAAATTGTAAAACAAGTTCAGCCCAACAAGCAAATGTAATATAATATTTTTTATAATATAGGAATAAATTTATGTTGATTAATGTTATGTTTACACTTTAGATTAGACTTTATAAAATTCATAGAAAATTACTTGCTAACTTTATGTTAACATATATTATATGTGGAATAAAATATAAAAAATAATGACTAAAATAAGTCTGTGATTTATATTTGAAATATAAAATCTTCAAATAAATCATAGTTATAAACATAGTTCATCTAATTAAGAATGAATAAGCATATCTCGACTATATATGTATTGATATAAGAGGAATATATTTATATAATATGACTATATAAGATTTGACCAGATAAAATTATATTGTTTTGATAATTTTCATTAAATATAGAACAATTAATTTTATCATAATGACGATCATATATGTATAATTTTAATTTGTTGTATTTAGCAAACTCCGATTTTATTTTAGTTTATTCTTTTATTTACTCAGTAAAGTTTTGTACGAGTAACAATTCGTATACTTTGTATATTAAGAATAAATTAAAATGAATAGTTGTGAATGTTAACATTGATACAATGGAATCTATTTCTATAGATTTCCTTGTTTATTAGTTCGAAAAGCAAATAATTAGCGCGAAATTAATAATTGTTATGAATTAATTATTTAATAAAAAGACTAATAGTAATAAAAAATAAAAATGTAATATGAGAGGTTAACATATTATAAACCTAACTCTATTATGAATTTAAATGGAATGTAAATTTAAATGGAAGGTTAATATATATGTAATAACTATCTTAATGGGCATTACTTTGAGTAAATATGCTCTATAGTTTTAAGAGTACTACTCTAAGTATTTAGAGAAATTACTTTAGAGTTAATAATTATGTTAGTTAATATAAAGAATTTATATTAATTCACGAAAAATTATTAAAGCTTAAAACTATAGATTCATCAGTTCCTTCGTCACCATCTATCATTATTCGAATAATAGAAAAATGAACAAAGAATATTAAATAATTAATTGTTTAATGCACTTGATAATAAGTTTGTTATTTTTCATTAGATGCCAGGATTGAATTATTAATTATTCAATTAATTAACAAACTAGTAAGATGCATTGAAAAAAGTCATAATTAATATATTTGTTATATTTCATTAAAAAATAATTGAATTATTGATTATTCAATTAATGAACAGATTTATAAAATTACTTTTGAAAATAGTTTTTGAAAACAAATTATGTCAAATTTAAGTTGATGTCATAGTGCTAAGTGTTGAGTCATGATGACAAGTTTGTTTGATTTCCATAACACTTTTATTTTAAAGTTGTCAATGACCGTACAAGATCATTTTCAACTTAAATAAGATATAAAATTTCGTAACGAGTTTTTCTTAATGTGATGATAACTGTTACAAAATTAGTCCACTTTAAATGTCAGGTTACAACCTCGTTAGAGGATGGTTGGAAAACTTTCGTATTGTATAATCAATTTTTTAGATCAAATTTGTGAGTCTTTTGTGTTGGTTATAGAGAACCGTTATCTAAATCTAAAATAGATCGTTTAACGTGTTAAAAATACAATCTATCATATATTGAGTGTGATTTTGCTACATTTATCACACTTACACGTGGTTTTTCAATGAGAGAATGATTGGTGAAAAAGATAAAAAATTTCAAAGGTTGAGAAGATTATTCTCAAAGCTCCAAGATTTTGTACTCATATGAAGTTAGCTACAAAGGTATAATTCATTGGTCATTTAGATTATTAATATATTATAACAATGATCCATTTATGTTCATGAAAAATTATTTTTCATGATATATAGATATCACACCAAAAAAAAATTGATTAAGGATAGGAAGAGTGTAAACCATGAAGAACAAAAGAGTAAAAGTCAATCATAAAATTAGAATATCATTGATAAGAGCTAAGTAAATCGTTTAGATTGATTAAAGTCTTAGTGTGTAGCTCAGGATTGTCGATATCCTTTCACATCATAACATACAGACTCTTGGAGATTGATGAAGAGAGAGCTCGGAGAACGTCAACGCTCAGATTTAATTTGAACATTCGACTCAAACGGGGATGTGTGTTTTCTCTCCCCAACAATACAAACACACAGAAATCACCAATGACCTCATTTTTCAGCACCCATTTCCGCTTAAAATGGCAGGAGATGGCGCTTTGAATCACCCATTCTACTTCCTAACAATCACTATTCTACAACTGCATATTCTTAAATTAAAAATCAAATGGCTTTGGCCGTGCACTCCCCACCCATCACAGAGCATTCCACCTAGTTTCTAAACTGTAGTGTTTTTTTTTATCTTTTTCTTTACTTGCTTCTCTTGCTGGTAGTGTAAAGTTGAAGAAGCTGAATCCCCATTAATGCGGATGCATCGTTGTTGAAGAAGCTGAATCCCCATTAACCCCCATTAAGTGTTTTTTTACACTTGAGGTGAACCTTAGGCCTGTGAAAGTCTTTTGATTTTCTGTCATTTAAACTCGGGTGATACTCAGAAACATCGGCACAAACACTAGTCACCGTTCTTTTCACGAAGGATCCCCTCCGAGTTCTTCAAATAATACGAGCAAATTTTGCGTCGGCTTCAGCCAAGAACGAGGAACATGGTACCTAAAAATAATATTGGAAGGTATTATATGGAGGAAATTTCGCAACTTTATTCACTAATTTTGAGTTTGGGTGATTGGGTAAGTTACCATCTTTGCGTTGGTTTGCCACAGCCTAGCTGACATGTTGTAGATCGATAAGTTCCGACATAGCTGCACCCATTGCAATCGCCAGTGGCATATGCTGTCCAGCATCTACCTATACTCTGCCCATTAATCCATATTTGCCCCTTCCCCATGCCCTCCATGTCCGAAGCCAACGGCTCATCCCATTGAAATAAGTCTGCAGAATTGTCGAGGGTGCAATTGACTCTGTGCTTGTTTAAACGATACACACGAGTAGAATTTAATTTTATTGATACCTTATGCCAAGTAAGCGGCTGCTGTTGTTGTGCGGCCAACGATCCCCTCATCCATTCGACAGAAGAAATACCGTTGGGAGAAACAAGATTCATAGCCTCCCCTTCAATCCAACCTTTTCGGGGTATTTCACTGAAAATAATATTTAATTTCTTAACCCGAATTGAAGGAGAAAAGTAGTATTTCAGTGAAGTAAATCTATAAAAACCACACCTTCGCTGTGTTGAAGACTGACTTTCGATAATCAGGCAGGATGCTAATCGACCACGGGGGTAAGTTATAATGCATATTATTGAACATTACTCTTGTAGCTGAATTAGTATCATAGTTAGCAAGAAAAGCTGCAAAAGAGCCCGACTTGGAAGAAAAGACGTGATCCTGGAAAACATTGTGATCTTAGTTAAAAGTTAGTAAATAACACACAAAAGCCAAACTGTAAGCAAAGTTGAAGAGCAAACCTCTTGATAGCTCCCTAATGAAGTAACAATTGGATCAGCAGAAACTAAAGCTTGTTCACACATCTTGACCGCTCCATGAAGCTCCTTTCAATGCCCATACTTTGGTTGCCTGAGCAATCCTATTACCCATTTTGCAATAAACCAGTTCATTAGCTTATTCCAGAAAACTATAAATAGTTTTATGGTGGAATAAAGCCATCAGAATGCATGAGTGGGTATGGTCCATGTTTCTAAACATTGCTTTTGATAACTGTTCCTCGAAAGATTAAAGATTTGGAAATATGATTCTTCATTCATTTTCTGTCACAAAACAAGAATCCTGGGAAACATTTTTGTCTGTTTTTCAGGAAACAATTAAGCCAAAAAGAAACTAAACCATGTAATAGTTAACAAAGGATCCTCCTTTTTGAATGAATCTACCAACTGCAAATGCTAAATCCTGACTTTTCTCTGGTGGATCGGCCCACCGAAATCAGTAAACCTTCATGATTTGTCATAAGTGGAGTGAAAAATGTCTGGAGATAAGGGTTGAAGAAAGGAAAAGACATAGAAATTGACTCATATTATCGTCAAAGTTTGAACAGAATCTGTAAAACAATTTTATTACGGTTGTTTACAAATTTTGGAGTTGTCTATCGGTAATGCATCATAAATGAAGATTAGTAAATTCAAATAACTTTAAAATAAGAGGACCAATAATGCATATTGATCTACATAGAAAATACATGAAATTAATGAAAGAAATCATCCATTCAAATTAGTTATTAACAAACATTAGAAAAATGAAGGAATGCCCCCTCTTTATTTCCACCTAAAAGCTGTATGTGCCACGTGTATGATAGCTAGTGGATGGTCTCGTCTTTGGGGTACCAAAACCTGTTGAAAAACCAAATAGAATCAGCAGAGACAGGTTCATTATCTTGGTTTCTATGCCACGTGTAATATGCATGGGTTCGGTTTTTAATCTCAAGCATTGCATGTCCAAAGCTTGCTTCTCTGAAAGCTGAGTAGCTTGGCTGTGGTTTTATGAACCTGCAATTCAACCAAAATATTATGGATCAACATTTCAAACCGAATCAAAAGAGAGGGGGGGAGGGATTGCTAGAGAGAGAAGATTACAAGTCAGCAATTCCTTCGATGTTTCCTCCGTCGCCTATCGTAATGTAAACAGGCGCAGAAGGGTCCTTAACGGGCATGCTCAATCCGTCTGTTATGTTGTATTTGATATTCGATATTCTCTCCTGCACATATTGATCCTTACAAGTGAATGTTTGGCTCTAAACGAATGTAAACTTGATTTATCGTTCAAAATTATTTGTTAAGTACGGATAAAACAGAAGTTTATGAAGACATACAGAGCGCTCATAGGCGTGAACGTGGCCAGCGAGAACAAGATCAACTTTGTATTGGACAAACCAAGGCTCGAAAACGACTCTCATGCCTTCTCCTTCCATGTAATGGTAGTTATTGCTATTGTACATTGGTGAGTGCAAAAGTACAATCAACCATGGAGTCTCGCTCCTATTGACTTTTGGGAACTCTTTTTGGAGCCAGTTATATTGGGGAGTGTATTTTGCTATAAAATAAAATAATAATAATAAAGTCACATTTTGTGTATGGTGTAATAATAATCAAACACAAATATAACAAAAAACAGCGAATACCAAATACCGAGATTCATGTGAGTTTGTCTATGGAGAAATCAAATTACTAAGAAATCTAAAAAACCTAGTATAAAAATATGCAATAAATATGGCCTCATAACAAGAACCGCTACCAAAGACTTTCGACACATGAATGTTGATTTTTGAGTTCACATAGATATCTTCAAATTAGAGAAAAAAATGTCGATCTACGTACTCTACAACATGGAACTAAAACAAATGTGCATAATAATCTAAAAGGAATAAATGCTACTAAGACAACGTGACAAACCCTACAAAATAGCAAAACAGGCTTCAACTACTCTTCCCCTACACAACGAGAAAGAAACAAAACTTACCAAAAGCCGAGTAAGAAGAGAGGACGATAATGTAAGCAGAAGCTCGCTTAATGGAATACCAAAGAGGGGATGTGCTCTCCGAGGCCTTGTAAGGGACATGGTACCTATGCAAATAGGGCTTAAACGGCACATTTTCACCCTGAAAAATATTATAAATAAATAATATGACTTTTAATTAAAATTAACTAAAAGCTTTAATGGCTTAGAGTGGCACAAGTTCAGGAGCAATGTCAAGCTCGTGATTTCCAGCAGTCCAAATCCATGGGTGATAAGCAGTGCTTTTCTCAGCAAAACGACCCCACGCATCCCACCTTAGATTGCTATGGTCTGAGTAATGATCTGCATAAGAAATATCGCCCACAAAAAGCATGGCTTGTCCTTTTGGATTCGCTACATAGTGTTCTAGTGTAGCATTCGAATCGTACGTTTGCCCAAGATCACCTTAAGAACATACATATTTATCCCGTATTAGACCATATAGATCAGTAGTCGCGAGTTTCAAGCTTTTGTCTAATCATTCTAGCCAAGAAAATTAGAGTTTAAGTTTGCACCAATGGGAAAATGTCGATTAATAATATATAAAGGATATATTCTTATGATTGATACAAACATACCCATGATGCCGAAAGTGTATGGAATGTCGGGGCCAGGTTTGGGCGGAGTTACGAAGAAAAATCTTCTCTTTGAATCACCATGTCCAAGCTCATAGAAGTATCTTGTATCATACTGCAAGAAAGTATACAAAACCTCATATTTAAGTGGGTTTAGTATATTACATCAATTGACTTTGAAAATATTGATGTTTCCTTCATTAGACATTCTTTGTAACAACTTGTCATGTGAAGATAAAAAATTCTTATGATCAAGTAAATTGTAAGCACAATTAAACATCACTTGAAAAATGTGAAAGAAAAGAAAGTGATTCATAAGTAAAGTATTTTTTAAATTGGTACAAAATCTTTAAAACCAAAAACAAAATAGTGGGCTTAAAAACAAAACAATATATACTTATAATATATACAAACAAGAGAAGAATGCACTTCTCAAAATCAAAAGCTGATTGGAAGTAAAAGTCAGTAAGATATCTACAAATCAGTGGCTGTATGACATTAACATCATTCATGTATTAGACACTTGCAGCCATACATGCACACACAAAAGAAAACCTTTGAAATGTGCATCAAATAATAGATATTGGAACTGACATCGAGTCGTTTAACTGTGGCATGGTGGATGAAACCAGCAGAATAGTTGTAATATTTATAGGTTGTGCTTCTGGAATAAGCCTTGTGCTTCTGCTCGCTGTTTTCAGCCCAATACTTGACCACATTTGGATGCCTCGCCAGTGGCGTCACCCATGAAATAATCATGCTTTTTCCTGTACGATCTCCCTGAGTTATGTGAACCTGCACGAAATTTAACAAAAAAACTGAGAAAATTTGTCCAAAAAACAATCTTTTTTTTTACGCAGAAAGGCTAATAACTTTGAGAAAATTGAGAAAAATATCGTAACTTTGATGATTTCTCAACCACCCAGAATCAAGTATCAAAAAATAAGCAAACTATGGAAGAATTGCTTAAGAAAATTTACAAACAATCATAAAAAAGTAAGAACTTTGACAAAGCAGCAAAAATTTTGGAACTTTAACTAGTCTTTCTTTTGGTAAAATGTACGTATAATGAGATATCTAAGAAGTTTATGGTCAGATGAAGAACCTGCTCGGGAGCATTGAAGCCAGGAGGAGAAGGAAAAGTATCAAGAGGCATATCCACAGAAGCTACAGGTTTTCTGAAATAACTACTCGTCACTCCTCCATGGCAGACCGCAGAGAGGTTGAGTAGCAAGAATAAAGCTATCAACTTCTCAGTAGCCCCCATTTTAGCACCTTCAGAGAATCTCAAGGAGGGATTTTTCTAACGAAAGGAGAAGAAGAAAAGGAATTTGCAGGGGTTTTATGAAGAAAGGCGATCCATGTTGTTGAAGATGCGAAGAAAGTTGAGTACTTATAGGACCCTTAATTGTTTGTTTGGAGTTGTAGCGAATCAGGGAGAAAAAGATGGATTCTATTTGGTTTATTCTTTAATTATTCCATATTCCAATTCTTTCGGTTTTGATTTTGGTAGATTTCTTATTATAGGATATTGTTATTTTATTTTATATTAAAATTTCCAAAAATAATTAATCTAAATATATCCGGAAAGAGCCGAGGTAGAGGAACCAGGAAACTAGCTCTGATCTTATTCCTTTACGAAAGCACCCATTCCCTTTTTCTCGTTCTGTTTCTACAACTTCCAGACATAATCCTCCACTAATCGTGGCGTGTAATATAATCAATGATTTTATCAGTAACTTGTTTTGAATGGCTTATAAGTCTTCAAATCAAGCACAACTCCGGCGAAAGACCCGACTGCAGCGGCCAACGAGACGAGGAGACATGTCATACTTAGCATCTGTAGCCCAATCCATTGACTGCTCCAGCTGCTTATTCTCTTCTGTGAAATATACATTTCCACCGGAAAATACACTGTCAGCGGCCAGAAGCCGAATGCGCCGAGTATTCCGACGACATCGTTGAAGAAAGGCATTAACATGGCTATCAGAGTTGTCAGAATCACAAAAATTGTCCGCCATACGAGCCGGAATAAGTTGAGCTGATATATCCCGAAGAATGGGATTGGGACGTCGTATTCCGCCGTCACAAAGTCGCTCTTCGGCCACCTTTTGGCGCACCATTTCTCAACAAAAGCAAACAGCGGCTGACAATATACCTGAAAAGGAAGATGGAACGATTTGTTGACTGATTTTTCACCCATGAAAATTGCGTCAATCAACCACGACAGCTTACTGTTTTAACTGAAAGAGCTTTTAACTTGATGTACCTGATAGGCTCCGACGAGGTGGACAACAATGGCGATATTAGCTATGTCGAGAAGTCAATAAGGATTGTAGAATCCAAAACCGGTTAAGAGATTTCCCGGAGCGTCGTTGCCGAAGGCTGCGTAACCGAAGCATCCGCAGAGCAAATAGAAGATGGTTGTAACGGCGATGCTGAAAGAAGTAGCCTTCTTCATCATCTTGTGCTCTGCGGGAGGAGATCTAATTGTATCCTGCAAATACCCAAATAAAAAAAAAATGAATTTTTGTTAGTTTCTTATGTTTGAATCGCTGATTCCGGCGTCTGTTTGTTTTACTCTCCTGGATTTCGATGAGGATGATGGAGAACGAGTAAGCAAAGGCAATGGCTCCAAGAGCCTGTAAACTCCTCCATAGCTTCTCTGTCGCAGTTACTGTTTTACCATTGTTCAGTACAGTTCCTACGCTGATACCCAACAGACTACCTTTGAAATCGCCATTTTATGCAAATTCAACAACACAAATCAACTTAATCTTCTGTATTCTCAACAACCCATTACTAATCACGTTCTTCAAAAGGGCGAGGACGAGGAAGAAGGACCTGCAGTTTTGTCTATGCCGAGACCAAGGCCGACGGAGGAGTAGGTGAAGGACATAATAGCAGCTACAATGGAGAGCCACCATACTTGATCGAAATCGGGGATCTGAGAAAATATGATTTCTATAATTCCAAATGTTATCATGTACCCATTGCTGGACATGTGGCATGGATCTTTCCCTCCACTCTTATGGAAACAATTTGCTCTTTTAATTGCCCTGATTAACCCAGCAAAGTAAAAAAAGTGATTATAGAAGAGATTGAAGTGAGAACAGAAAAACTTGAATAAAAAAAAGCTTGAATTCCTCAGAAAACTCACATCATGCTGACTGAAGCAGCAATGGTGTAGCCAATGGCAACGCCAAACAAGTTCACGTACTGAATCAAGCCACACATCATCACTTTCCTTCCTCCTGAAAACCACCCAAATGTAGAAGAGGATCAAAACCCATCAAGATTAGGAAACTGGAGAGACTTGAGGATATAAGTTTAGGACTCGAGATGCACCTAAGTTGGCCTTGACAGCCTCCATGTAGGTGTAGTTTCTCTGGCCTGTGCTTGGGTCTCCTGCTCTGTAGCACTGTGCCAAGAGATTGGAAGTATAGAGATTGACAACGGCAAAGAGGATCATAACGGCTGGTCCAGAAATCCAACCAAGTTGTCCAATTGCCCATGCTAGTGAAAGAACTCCCGACCCTATCACTGCTGTGATTATATGCGATGTTGCTGTCCAGAAGTTCCCTACAAGAATCAAGAACCTTCTGCTTAATTGATTGTTATTGTCACTCCCCCAACTATGACAATTTCACCCTATGTGAACCTAGATCCACACAATTTTTTGTTCTTGGATGTCCCTCTAAAAACCCTTATACTAGTTGAACCACTTATTTCAATCACACTCAAACGATTTGACATTGTGCAATCTAAGTCGTCACATATTACTTTTATATGTAGATATTCTAGCCTAGAACCGCATAAGTTATTGTAATGATTGTTCTTGAAAGCTCGACGTTCTTGTCAACTGCACTTTCAGTTGGGTGTTGGTTATGATGTCATAAAATTTCACGTTTATTAGAGATGAGATCTTACTTATGAACCGTTTAATCACATCCAATCGATGTGAGACCCTAATTTAATCACATCATCCAATCGATTCTAGCTTAGAATCGAATAAATTGTCACAATTAATGTAGATTTCTATGAACTAATCAGCCCTCTTAGTTTGAAAAACCAAAAAAAATAATCTCTTAATGAAAAGTTAAAGATTCAATAAAGAGGAAGATTAATCTTAAAATACGCTTCTTCCGACAAATCTGCTTATTAACACTTCCTAATCTTATTATGTTAGGTTTTGCCAATCGAACCACAACCCATCTGGTCAAATCTAGAATCAGACCAGACCAACCTGAAAAACAATTGGTTCAGATTATTTTGGTCCAAGGACATAAGCTGGTTTTGAGCCCTGTTTCTTAAATTAAAGTTGGACAACTAGAGTGCATTCGTTTCCTACGAGGCTTTCTAAGAAATATCTAATCTTGGGTCTACAAAATCTATAAAATACTAAAACCAGTCACTTTGATCATGCCATAAACAAGTTTTGAAATAAATTACATCAAAAAAATTTAAATTTTCGAGTAGTTGGAAAGTAAAAAGTTTATGAATCACCGGTTCTCTTGAGACGGCCATCATCGTCAAAGCATTTTGAGTAATTGGAGTGAGGATTAATGGCTTCAGCCTCACTGTTGGGTTTGTGCTGGACGTCAACTTGCAGGTAGTGTCTGATATCATGCCTTTCTTCTACCTAAAACAGCTCAGCCGTAATATGAATGAGGGAAAACATAAGCAAATGAAAATTATATCGTATGTGAATAGAACTTGCTGTGTTCTTACGGCGCCGTGGTGGATTCTGCTGGGAAGAGTTCGGCTTCTCGGCAACATAGCTGTGTGAGCTTAGAGGGAAGTGTTGAGCAAAGTGGCTGATCAGAGTCAGACCCTTTTGATCGTTATGAAAGTAGAAAGAGAATGAAGGGGGGGAGAGAGAGAGAGAGAGAGAGATGAGGAGGAGGAAATATGCTGTTGTTGGTGTGATATGAAGTTCTTGAAAATAATGGAGTGGGTTTTATAAGCGACGGAAGTTGTGTGACGTGCTTGTACTTTTTGTATCAAAGTTCCATAATTAGTAAAACGCTGGCATATACTTTTGGGATAATGGAACACTAATACCAAAATATCGAAGAACATATATTGATTTAGGTAAAAAAATTTAAATCAACGTGGAGTAACCAAACTATATAGAAGAGTTTATGTATAGTAAGTTATACAACTTAGAAAATCAAAAACAAAAATGTGATATATCGATTGGATCGCTCTGCTATACCACAAAATGGTTTATTTTTGTCATCTTGGTGGTACTTTAAGCTTTTCAGCCATATCTAATTATAATTTGAGTAATCGATCTCTCACAAGTTTCATATTAAAAATATACTATAAAGTTGTGAGAAATGAAAGTTGTCACACTTTAAAATAGACTCGAGATAGAATAGAGAACGACCCTACCAGAAATCGAACCAAATCCAACCCTTTAATTTTAAATATTTAATTTACAAGCAAAAAACTTAAATAAGAATAAATATTCAGAGCTCAAAACATCTAGGCTAAACCAAAGGTTCATCATGATATCAAAATAGTGTAATAGAAAAAAAGTTCATATGGAATACTTTGCTTTAAAAGTAAATAACAATGTCTAAAAATAGAAATAACAAAACAAAAAGTCTTATCCCAACAATGTTAAACTCACTAAGTAAAATAAATGCTCAAAAAATATCAGTTCATCTCACTCTTGCTTCAACTGATGTTGATCTACATGACTAAGATTTGGAAATTTGAATCATTTGGGATGAGTGGACTAAACTTAATGGGGATAGAGTTTTATATTCTGCATTTAATTTAAAACAATGAATGAGTATGTCAAGTATAAAATATTTCTATAAAAACTGGTTTATAAACAAGCAGTAATACAAATGTTAAAACATTCCACTATAATGTGGTATATACATAAAAATAGGTGATACTATATAATATAAAAATCTCAGTGAAAATAGAGTCATTCACAGATTCCAGAAACACCATGTCATAGGAATATAATATAACAACGACAATACTCGACGATCGCAAAAGCCACGAAAAGACCTTGATTAGGTTTAGGATTGTCTCTAGGGACATGACACATACAGTTGTCTCATTACTCTAGTTAAAAACAAATAAATAAATCATCCAACAGTCGAATGTGCGTAACAAAAATAAGACCTCCACATGGGTTGATCATACTTGGTTCACACGACAAAGATGGTCAATGAAAATAATATGCATTCTCGAATAAAAACATGTCTAGTGAAAATACATAAAAGATAAAAATCAATATGTCAAGTATTATAATAACACATCTCAAAATAGTACTTTAGAAAAACAATTCAAGCTGTATATAAAAATAAACTTCTATTTCTATTGGAGTAACTGCAATATCGAGATTACGTGTCCAAAATTTGTGACGTCAGAAAAAGTTAATTTTCAACACCTAATCAAATATATCGACATAAATAGGCTTTCAAGACCTTTCAAAATTTTATTGGAACCTATAACGGGGATAACAACCAACTCCGGGATTTTATGAGTCAATCCCGCAAAAAATTAGGTTGAAAAACACATTTTGGTTTACCAGAAAATGATCTAGTTGTTTGAACTGGACGATTAGAAAAACTGCTGCAGTTGCTGGTCCAGACGCCTAAACTGACATTTTCGAATGCCCGAATTAATGGTTCGGACACCCGACTCGACTTGTCGATCGACCAGTTGCCCGAGTATACCATCAAGGCATCTATTGCATTAAGAAACATCTCTGGAACTTCAGAAAACTCTAAATTTCTCCCAATTGTTTGAGTGAAAACCACTCAAATTCACACAAAATACGATTTAACTTGATTACTTGCCTCAATATGACATTTGAACATAAAATTCCAAACTTTACTAATCAATTTCTCAAACCTTCAACTAAACCCTAAATCCAAACCTACCTCTTGTTGATGTACAAAATCTAAGCCTCTTAATCCCTAAAAATCCTCTATTCGACTCTATTTGCCAAGAACCAGAACGATTGAGTAACGTCTCCAAAAATCTCAATTTTGCAAGAGACTTGTATACTCGCTTCACTATATCTCTATTTTTCTCTCAGAAATCTAAGAACTCTAATAAAGTTCTTAAGTGAATTAAATTTTCTGGAAATAAATATATGATTATATAGAGTTATGTGTCCTTTGACGAAAAGCTTATTTTTAATAAGTTTTAATCATCACCAAATAAAATTTAAAATAATAAAAATAACATTGAGTATTTAATTTTAAAATAGAAAAATTAACAAAACAACCATTGTATTACAGGGTTAATGACAAGTCAACCACTAAATAATTTTCGTTAACAAATAAAACACTTAACTATGAAAAATAAATGACGCAAGCATCTTCATTAATTTGAGAAAAATTACTCAATCATATCATTTCAGAGAACTTGTAGTGGAAAAGAGTTAATACCCATGGAAAAAACTGTAAGAACTTGTGATTTTATAGCCTTTTAGTGGAAAAGAGATAATACTCATGAAGAATGGATTTGAGAAAATATTGTATAAGTTGATTTTAAATTTTTTGTAATTTTATAATTTAGAAGATTTTGTTAAAGAATATATAATATTTTAGATGTCGAATGATTTAAAATAATATATAATAATATTATTTTACTATTCATGAGATAATCACAACTTGTTTGTGTTTTTCCACGCATAAGACAATGAATTTATTCCTTATGTGCATAGGAAAGTCATTTTTCTCTGCGAAAAGTTGTATTTCTTAAATCATATTTCAAGGACTGACTTTTTGCTGCAGAAAGACAACGTTCAGCAATGGAACAACACATTTTTTTAACGGAAAATGTAATATCGGTGTTTACTCCGTTCTTTTTCCATAGTTTAGTATTTATGTTATTAGCAAAAAAATTTCAATAGTTGACTTGACATTGATATCATCATACATTGTTAATTTCTCTTTAAAATATTTGGATTTTACAAAAGTTAATAAAATAATATGTTTCTTTGGTAACATGATGACATGTAGAAAACATTTTTATCCAACCAGTTGGGAGATTCTCCATCATCTTCACATCATCTTAGGAGTGAATAGTGATGAAGTTAAAGCGACCAGAATGATCAACAATGTTTTAACCATGGACGAGAAAGCAGCTTGGCAAAGCAAGAACCACAATTAGTCTGCAATTATTAGTAAAACAAATCAAATCTCTAAATCATCAAATATTATATTATTCACAAATTAAATTAGTCATGTACAACTAACTAATAAGTAGTTATCAAGCCATGGTGGGAGATTTGCACTGAGTCTTGTGTGGGTCGAGAGAGGACATGTCAAAGAAAGCATTTGAGAGGTTCAAATGCATTTCATGGAGGTTAATAGCTTCCTCTCTTTTTTCTTCAACTATTTGCAGTGCTTCCTGACTCTACTTCCCACCATCTAGGCCACTCAAAACCCTACAACCCACTACCTCCCTTCCACACAATGATTTGTATGTACGAGAAAATCAATATATACCCTACTTCTGATCTCGTTTATGTTTATGTTATGCGTATATAATTAACATCTTAGGAGTCCATGATTCTTTGTATTGCGTGAAGATTCAATCAATCATCACTCTAATTGTGCATATTATTCTCATTCATCCATCATTGTGCATATTACTCTCTAACTACAATTGATGCTACAAGGACTTTGCACATCATTTCCACATGAAGTGGTCGACCTTCTCTACATCAAATTAAATTTATTTGATTTGGTCGAACTAATCGAGAGACAGATTACGTGTCATGACTCTAAATGAGTCCACGAAAACAATGCTAGTAAGATAATTTGATTTTCGAAGAGAATTGACTGACTTAACATTTGACTTAGTGTTCACGAGGAAGAACTTAAAACCATGAATTCAATTCAAAAGCTTGTTGTTGAAAACTTACAACATTGATCCTAACATAAGTTCTTCTAAACTTTGTTATTTATTTTTTTCAAAATCTTTTGATACGTGACAAACTATCAAGATAAAAAGGGACACTAATTGGAATCCATTGCTACTTTTCGCTTTAGCAATGTACTAGTTTCTATTCTTCCTTTCCTAAAGTTCTTCCTTTTCGCTTTAGCATTGTATGGATTTTCTCAAGTTGATGAATATCTCAAAAAGAAAGCAGAAATACCAATAAATATAAAGTCATAACCTTTTAATTAGTTGAATATTGTAATTATCATTCCATCAATCACAAAATAAGGAAATAAGATCTAAATAAATATTTACATATTTTGAGCTCATAGGGCCTATTTTATGTAATTATATTGTAAAAACTGACATGCTGTAAGAAAAAAACAAGTATTAGTCCTTTCTATGATATATAACAAAAAAAGCTTTGAAAACTATATATGTTATTGAATATGAGAAAAGGAATCTATATTTTGATGACAGTTTGACCTCCCACAATTGGGTCTAGTATTCTCGGGAATTAGTTCAAATTCACGAAATCTTAACATGATTGATAGATCTCACAAGCTAAGTAGGATTGACTTGGAGAATTGTTAAGAAAATTTTCCAAATTTTACAAATTTAGTGAGGCGGTGCGACATCACAACTTGAAGGGTTAGCGAAGCAACCACGACAAAGTGGCGTCGTGGCACCACCCACACGTGGGTGCCTTTGCGCATATATATTAGCACCATTGCATGCGTTCTCATGCACCACAATGTGAGACGTGTTGACCATATGGGTCATTTGGAAGAATAGCCTAGTGATGCTATGGCATATGCGTCACCAACTTGCACCTTTCGATCTGGGGTTCAACGACATGGCACTAGTTGACCAGCGTCGCAATGTTGGTTGGGTATTTCAGATCTAGATTTTATAAAATCGCAAATTTTCACTAATATGCACCACTAGACGATATTTAACTTAAGGTAGAACCTCAAGGAGAAGAAACAACAAAAACCTAAAAATCATACTGAAAAGGGATTTAGATTTGGCATATCATTTAAAACTATTCCACAAGATAATAGACTTGCTCTTTTTAATAAAAACATTCTGGGCATCATCAATTACATAAATCCGGCAGATTTCACGTTATGTGACTGCATCCAAAAAGGGAAAAAGAAAAAAATATCATTTTTAGATGGAGTTATCCACTCAAGCTGTGGCCGTGTAACACACACAGCACGCAAACACGTGTAGTGCAAGTCCCCTACAACAATATGGTGGAAGTTAACCATATTCATCATCATCATTTGTTTGGTGAAAACGACTGCACTACACAATAATTGATCCACAATCACCCAAGAGCAGGAGTTAAAACGAGGAGAAAATGGCAAATCAACCATTATTTTTTGTAGTCAATAATAAGTTAATCACTAGTTTTTTTTTTTATTAACAAACTAATCACTAACTTATGGAAAAAAGTCACTGCTAACATCAATATCACGTCTACGTTAAATGCTTAATGTCGAATCACGGCGGCTCGTTTATTAATCCATCGCGCCTCAATATTTTTTTTTTTAAAATAACCTTATAATATCGATAGCCCGCTGCAAATCATATACGACTCACCGTGGGTTGACAATAAACCGCGGTGGTTTAATACTAAGCCTCCGCGAGATGACTATAAACCACGGCGGCTTAAATACTGATCCATTGTGGTTCATCGTGCCTCGTCCGCCTTGTACGAATTCACAGTACACTCCTTGCGATTTTCTCAGAGATTTTGTCAGCGATTAGCAAACCCTAGAGATTTCTAAGAGCTGAAGTGAACCACATTTTGGCGAAGTTCAAGCATTTGTTGAACACCAAATGACGTATAGGAGTGTTAAGGAATCTATTATTAATTGTCAAGTTGAAGTGTGGCCTACATTCACATTTTTTGCCAATGAGGTACATGCAATTGGAGATGAAACTATTATAGTATTGCATTCTGTCTCGACAACGCTAGACAAGGAGGAGCTCCGTTCATTATGCTAATCCAGTAGTGACGAAGACATGGACATGGTCGAGAGTAGGCCTAGACGCCCACCATAAGCAGAATACACGTTCGCTGGTATAGGTCTTGGCAAGATGTAATACCCTAAGATTTTCGGGCTGAAAATGATATAATTATTGAATTTTGGGAATGATTTCTTAAGATATATTACCCGATTTTTTCGTAACGAAATTAAGTAAAAATATCGGGAGATTATTGAATGTAAATTTTAATAAAAGAGTGTTTTAATATTTAGTGAAAAATTATATAAATTATTAAGAAGGAATTGTTGGAGATAAAGTGGATGAAATGTTGATGGAAATTAAAATGGAGAATATAAAAACGGCGTCGTCTGAATAAATGAAAAAATGCTGAAATTTCTTCAGCTACAGTCGAGTGCTTTAAGCGTTGGTTCGGTAGGAACATTGACTCCAGTCGGATGACATGCGACCGGAACCACTACATTTTGCTAAGATATGTTTTTTCAGACGGCCTGGACGCAACGAATTTCTTTGGTTGCGGTAGCATTGTCAGGACCGATAGCATATGTTGCGACTGCACTAACTGCTGCCGACAAAAATACACTACGCTCTACTGTACCAATTGCTGCTTGCCTTAAAAAATCGCCGATAAATTGGCATGAATTCTCTTCAGAATTCACAAGCTGCGAAGGCAAAGAAGAGAGGAGAGAAAAGAATGAATAAAGAAGAGAGAATTTTGGGAGGAAAAATAGGAGAGAAATTGTGAGGTTTTGGGTCTTGAAGTTCAAGGGTGAGTTCGTCACTTTGGTCATAAGTGGAGAATTCAAAGGGGAGGAATTACGCGCTTGCGCTAGGGATTTTGGTAACGATTTCCATCCCTCTTAAGTTTATTTAGTCGATAATTATTAGTTAATATTACCGTTATTATCGCAATATTATCTTAGTAATATTAATTGAAAATATATTACCGTTATTATCACAATATTATCTTAGAAAGATTAATTGGAAATATATTACCGTTATTATTGCAATATTATCTTAGAAATATTAATTGAAAATATATTTTTGTTATTATCGCAATATTATTTTAGAAATATTAATTGAAAATATACTATCGTTATTATCTCAATATTATATGATATTAGCGGTGTAATCATACTGTGTAAGTAAGTTCTATCTAAAGAGATTAATTTTTAATAACGACCGTTGGGACCCTCCAGTTTTTTTTATGAACTTACTTGGAAAGGATATTCTGTCTAAGGAGAATCGCTAAGGGCATTCATTCCTGGGAATATTCCTGATCAGTACTATCCACGATTAACGAAAGAAATAAAAGATTAAATGATAGAGTTTAATTAGTGGAAATTATTGTGAAGGTATTGACGATAACAAGGAAAAAGATAAAAACACTAAGGAACAAAGGACCACTTTACAAGGTAAGAAATAGGATGTGGTGGCCAATGAAGGCCCTGCATCACAGGACTACTTTATTGTCTTGCACTGTATAGTTTAAGGTGTGTTATGAAATAGTTGTTTTGACTTATTTGCTTCTACAACTGTTATGAGATAAATATGAACTGTCATTTATGCATCATGATAAGGCTTATAAAATTGTTTGCATGATAAATAAAAATGATAAAAAAAATGACAAAGAAAATGAGAAAGATAAGCTAAAAACGGTTCGTCTTGATGGCCAAAGTTCACCATCATGATTCTGTTTGCAGTGTAAGTTCACCTTGATGGCCGAAGTTCACCATCATGATGAACAGATTATGAAAGGGGTTTGAGTCGACTGAAGTTCACCGCTCATTCCCAAGATGTTAACAGAAAAATGGTTCATCATGCTGGCTGAAGTTCACCATCATGATTCCGTTTGCAATGTAAGTTCACCATAATAGCCGAAGTTCACCATCATGATAAAAAGAAATAAATGAAAATGAAGAAAAAAAAAGGTTATTTCTTGCATAAGCATTACATAAGCATTTTATTCTATTTCTTACTGAGCTTCGGCTCATGGTATTGCCTGTGATGCAGATGATATTACCATTGAGGATAAGGCATTACTAGAGGAGGCTTTGAGTTATCAACAAGATTCGACTTGAAGGGTTATGGCTCAAGAAAAATAAAATGGTTGTTTAAATAATGGTTTTTTATTTCAGTAATGTTTTGTAACGTAATTAACCATAAACTTTTCAAACGTTTTGTAAAAATAAATGCACTCTTTATAAATAATGTTTTGAAATAATTCCACTGATTTACTTTGATAAGTTTTTAAAACGAAAAATTTTTATGACTAAAGATTTAAAAATGATTTTTAAAAATTTGGGGTGTTACACAAGAAGTATAGTTCACTGAAGAAAATTAGAAAAGAAATTGTCAATCATGCGTTAATGAATGGGTACAGGATAAAATTCACCCACAGTGACTCTCATCGGTTGAGGGCTGCCTGCCAAGAAAGATGCACGTGGCGACTGCACGCCTAAAAAATACAAAGTGAAATGACGTTTCAAATAAAGTGCTACAACGATGTTCACACTTGCTCGAAAAAGATGAAAAGTCGTCATGCCTCTGCCAAATAGATGGTAGCGCATTACTTGGATAGATTTAAAATTCAGACCGACTGAGACATTTCTTGCATAATTGAGACAGTTAGGAAGAACTTTAATGTCATAATCACACTTAGCCTTGCTAGAAGGGCAAAAAATGCAACTAAAAAAATTAACGAAGGGGATGCTAATGAACAATACAAGCTCATATGGTCCTATGCCGAGGAGATTCGGAGGTGTAATCCTGGAAGCTCGGTGCAAGTTGATCTAGAGACGAGTGCATTTAAAAGGATGTACGTGTGTTTAGTAGCATGCAAGATAAGTCTGCTGAACTGTGGTAGACCGGTTATTTGTTTTGATGGTTGCCATTTGAAGGGAGCGACTCCGGGCCACCTGCTTACTGCTATCACCATCGACAGGAACGATGGAATGTATCTGATTGCTGTAGCAATGGTTGAAACAGAAAATAGGGTTTCTTGGAGTTGGTTTCTGGAATTGTTGCTCGACAATCTAAACACTCCGACCGACAATGGGTGGACAATTATTTCTGACCGACAAAAGGTGTGGTTGATTGCTTTTGCCTTTTATGTTTATGTTATGCGTTGTGTACCAATGTTTGACTGATACTATGAAACTTTGTAGGGGCTAGTGCCAGCTGTCAAAGAGTTGGCAGGGCAAGCGAACCATTGGATGCTCCAGCTTGCACTGCGGCAGTTGCTTCTTTCGTTGCGGGTGCTCCATCTTGCACGGTGGCTGGTACAGTTCGGTGAAACTGACCGACGAGGTCAGTTGCAAGCCGACGGCGTTCACGGATAGAGTTCGTTATTTCTGCTTGTGGTTGCATGTGAGTTTGCGACGGACCACCCTTTCGCATGAATGTCATTTTCTTTGCGCATGAATCTATTGGTATCGATTACACAGTGTGAAACAAAGGTCTGAAAGTACGAATGTTCCTCAGAAATATTGTGATTCTCAATGAACTTGCCGGAGCACACGATTGAGTCTTATATTGTAGGGTAGAGGAACAAAGAACATGGTAGATGAACCGCGACAGATCAGTATAAAGCCGCCGTAGTTTATAGTCAATCCATGATGACTTAGTATTAAATTTTCGTGGTTTATTGTCAACTTGTAATAGGTCATATATGATGTATGGCGAACCATCAATATTATAAAGTTATTTTGTTAAAAAATATTGAACTGTAGTAAATTTGTAGATGAACTGATGCGACTTGACATTAAAGTATTTAATGGCAATCATGATAATGATGATGTTAACGATAATGGACAGTATTTAATTTATTAGTGAAAAAAAATTAATAGTTGATTTATATCCAAATGGTTTGTCATTTTCTTTTAAAACGCTCTAGAAACAACATTTGAGCCTTTTAGGTTCCTGTCTGTGAGGGAGGGGAGAGGGTCCTACCACTTTGGATTATTTGATGGTGGGTTTGCTGTTGATTTGTATCCTACACAATACGTGGAATAAGATCAGACCTTACACTTGTTACCATCACTTTTGAGGTGTAAATTAGATGTTTAACTTTATGCTAGTGTGCTTAGTTATCGATGTGACGTCGCTTTAGTTGCATTTTCTAAAAGGCTGATGATGGGGGAATAAATAATAGTGACGGCAGAGAAAGTTTACTGAATAATTTCACACACGTACGAAATAACAATAATAGACAGAAAAAGGAATACCACGCACATGGCGTGAATGGGTGCTACAATAAACTGTTAAGATAGGAGAAATGAATATTTGGCTTGACATCCTCCCTAAAACTCAAGGAGGGATGACACAAAACTTGGAACGTGATTCTATGAATTGTGTGGAAGGAAGTGGTTTCGTATCTGCGAGTTGTAGTTATGATGGATCGAAAGAACCTGAAAGCTGTTGGGAACAAACTTTTTCCTGTACGAAGTGAAAATCTAACTCTACATGTTTTGACTTGAAGTGTAGAACTGGATTGGATGCCAAATAAATAGCACTGATATTATCACACAGAACACAAGGAGTTGACTAGCATTGTATCCGTGACACAGTTGATCGGACACAAAGAGGCGGGCGACCAGACCAATAGAATTCACAATAATAACATTTCAATGGTGGGAAAGTGGTTGATCGGACAAAAGGGTGGTCGACCAGCTAAGCAACTTTTATAAATAGAAGTCATTTCCAATTGTAAAGTAGAAGAGATGAAAATTCATAACAAAGTATTGCCAAGTTCACACGAAATTCCTCTTCAACAAATGAGTGCATATCCCTAACTCTTTTATCCTCTTCATGTGAGATTTTATATATTTGAGAGTTAGGCTTTCAAATTGTAATATTTTAACTCCTCAATTGTAATCCGCTGCAACTAGGGTGATGTCATATAAATAGTTAAGGAAATGGTGACGCCCTGTGAATAATCACGTAAATGTTTAATTGGCACTCGTGAAAATCAATCATCACTAATATGGGAGGTTAGGTAAATAAGGAATCTCTAAGGAAGAACCATGGAGATTTATAATTGTTTTACTGTCCATGGAAGAATTACAATTTGTCTGTGTTGTCTATATTTTTCTACGAAGAAGACAATGAATCTTTTTTTATTTGCAGACTTTTTTCTGCGGAACGTTGTCTTTCCGCAGCAGAAAGTCTTCTTTCCACAGCGAAAAATTATATTTTTGCAAAGTAAATACGATATTCCTTTGCGAAAAGATAACATTCCTCTGCAGAATGTCAATTTTCTTGAGTTCTATTTTAAGAACTCACTTTCTACAGTGGAAAGACAATGTTTCGCTGTGAAAAGATAATGTTATGCAAGAAATGACAATGCTATTTAATGAAATACATAACCATAGTATTTACTCCATCAATTTTTTTTATAATTTTGTGTTTAAGTTATTAGCTAAAATTATTCGATGGTTGCTTATCATAAATTCCCGTGGTTGAACTTGGGGCTTCGTTTCTGTCTCGGAAGAACAGAACATTAACAATCAGAGAGATTTCTCTTGTATCTCACACTCTCTCTCAGTTTTCTTTTCAATTAGGGTTTCTTCAGTCATTCATGTTAATTATGATAATTAGTGTTTTTTTTTTTGACATTTTGCTTTGCTTTGATTCATTTGCTTGCAGCCTCCGACGGAACTTGAGAATCCATTTCCAGAAGCTAAGGCCGCATGAATGGTGAGGAATTGTTATCCTGTGCCTTATTAGTTTGTTCCACTTGATTTTGTTTTGCGTTGATAGAACTATGTGTTGAGAAAAACCACCTAAAACAAATATGCGGAATATGGTTTTTCCAAGCTTTCGTACCTAATTCAAATCACAAACAAATATCGCAGACGCAATAATAGTCGAGATAATAAACCAACAAAATCAACACACCAATTTTAGCGTGGAAAACCCCAAATCGGGTAAAAACCACCGGACCGATTCGGCCTCTTAAAACTTCCACTATCAACGATAATAATGGGTACAACTAAGTCTCAATACAGCATAATCATCACCTATCAAGATGGAATCAAGAGAGGACCAAAAACGAACAAGAAAATCTGATTTTTCTTATTCGTGTATAACCTGGAAGACGGACTTACAGAGCACGAAATGAGATCTCCACCGTTCAGAATGTTGCACAGGACGTCGCGAACCCGCTGTCAAAATTTTAGGTTGATCCAACGGTTGGAACGCCAGCAAACGGAGAATTTCTGAGACCTCCCCTGTAAAATTCGAAACTGTCTTCTCCCGCTCCCGCTACTGCCTTTTTTTTTTTCTCTCTCTCCTATTTGCTGTCTTATTCTTTTTTTTTATTTTCCTGGCCGCTTTAGGGTTATTAAAAAACCCTGTGGGCCCCTTGCCAACTCACAAGAGCCGACAACCAACAAACTCCCCCTTCGACTCAAAAAGTGGGCTCCAACAAATCCGCTCTCTACCTGCAAGTTTTAAACTTCTCTTGAGGCAAAGTTTTCATCATCATGTGAGATCCATTCTCATCATAGTCAATACCTTTCGTCTGACTGAACCCTTCCACAACTTTTCTTGCCTTATACCTTGGTTGTAAGCTGTTTTCATTTGACTTCAATCTGAACATCTGCTTGTTTTTCAAAGCTCTCTTACCCTTCGGTAGTTTCACCAAGTCATAAGTGTTGTTCTCATGCAAGGACTTTAACTCATCTTGCATTATATACAACCACTCTTTTTTCTTCTCATCTGAAAGAACCTTTTCATAAGTCTCTGGTTCTCCCCCTTCAGTGAGTAACACATAATCACTGGTAGAATATCTTCTGCAAGATTCTCTGTCTCTGTTGGACCTTCTCAACTGAGGCTCAACCGGTGGCTCTATTGGGTTTTCTTCAATTGTTTCATTATCAACTGGAAGAGGATCATATGTCTGTATATCTCTGTTGTCAGGCACTATAGGTGGACAAACTATATCTGCATCAACTTGCTCTGCACTGCTAGACTCTGGCTTCTCTGTCTTATCAAAGTCTACAATGGTTTGGTCTTCCAAAAAGACTACATCTCTACTTCTGATAACTTTATTGTTGATCGGATCACAAAATTTGTACCCAGACTCCTCATGATTGTATCCAATGAAAATACACTGCCTCGTTTTACTGTCAAGTTTAGATCTCTCATCTCTAGGGATATTCACAAATGCCCTGCAGCCAAAAACTCTCAAGTGCCCATACGAAATATCTTTCCCTGACCACACCCTTTGAGGTATAGCATGATTCAAAGGAACTGAAGGCGAAAGATTTATCAAGTCAACCACTAAACTCATTGCCTCCCCCCAATAAGGTTTTGGCAGCTTTGCATGAGAGAGCATACAACGGATCCTGTCATTAATCATGCGGTTCATCCTCTCTGCAACTCCATTGTGCTGAGGCGTTTTTTGCTCTGTTTTTCTAAACTTAATCCCATGAGTTCTACAGTACTCCTCAAATGGCCCTCTGTATTCACCACCTTTATCTGAGTGAACACATTTCAATTTCTTTCCAGTTTCCCTCTCAACTGACGCTTGAAAAAGTTTGAAGAAACTTAAAGCTTGATCTTTAGTCTTCAAAGTATAAGCCCATACCTTTCTGGAATAATCATCAATAAAGGTAATGTAATAACGAGCACCACCAAGACTCATAGTATCCATTGAACAAATATCAGTATGTACCAAATCTAACACATTTGGTCTTCTCGACGGATGCAAGCTTTTAAAAGATACCCTGTGTTATTTACCAGCTAAACAATGAGTGCATACCTCTGGCTTTGTAAACTTCAAACCAGGAACTATATTTTTCTGAGAAAGCTTTTGCATATCATTCTCACACATGTGTCCAAGCCTCATATGCCATAGTTGAGTAGACGAGTCCTCAACTGTATTCACTTCTCCCCTATAAGAAGTAGCCTGCACCAAATAAAGAGAATTCTGTTTCTTTCCTCTGGCAACCACCAATGACCCCTTAGTAAGCTTCCATTTACTTTCACCAAAGTGGTTATGGTATCCCTCATCATCAAGTATACCAGTGGAGATCAAATTGAGATGGATATCAGGAACATGTCTCACATTCTTCAGACGCAATCGGCATCCGGCATCAGTATCCATGTAGACATCACCCATGCCTACTATCCTGCACTCTGCATTGTTCCCCATCTTCACATGACCAAACTCACCAACACTGTAGGTAGAAAATACATCACGCTGAGAAGTAACATGGTATGAAGCACCCGAATCTACTACCCAATGAGGATCTTGACAAGCAAGATTTACGGCTTCCTCATCATGGACAATTAAGAACTCATCAGTGGCTGTGGCTACCTTTTCGTCTATATCACCCTCACTAGTCTTCTTTTCATTGCCCTTAACATTGGGATTTTCTCGAATGAACTTTCGACAAAATTGCTTTATGTGTCCCTTCTTACCACAGTAATGACACTGAAAATTTGCATGGCTGCCGCTTCTGCTTTTATCTTTCGGACCTCTGCTTTGACTCCTCCCCCTGTTTTCCGTGACTAGAAGATCTGACTGTGAAGAATAACCCGTTGACTTTCTTCTCATCTCTTCATTCAACACACTGCTCTTGACTATATCCATAGTCAATTTACCATCCGGGGCTGAGTTGGACAACGACATTCTGAATGTCTCCCACGAGTCCGGTAAAGTACCAAGAAGTAACAAACCCTGAATCTCATCATCAAAGTTGATTTTCATTCTAGCCAACTGATTTATAATCCCCTGAAATGTATTCAAGTGGTCTGTCATTGGTTTCCCATTCTGATACTTCAATGCTAATAATTGCTTTATCAAATACAATTTATTGTTACCCGTCTTTCGAGCATACAACTCCTCAAGCTTGTTCCACATACTCTATGCATTCTTTTCCTCACTAACATGGTTGAGGACATTATCATTTACCCATTGCCGAATGTAGCCGCACACCTGACGATGACATAATTCCCATTCTGCATCTGTTTTATTGGTCGGCTTCTCTTTGGCAAATACTGGCAAATAATAGTCTTTCACATAAAGAAGATCTTCCATCTTTCCTTTCCAAACATTATAATTAGATCCATTCAAAGTAACCATCCGACTTTTATTATATTCCATGATTCGAATAGGCACAGAAACGAGAACCTTGCTCTGATACCACTTTGTTGAGAAAAACCACCTAAAACAAATATGCGGAATATGGTTTTTCCAAGCTTTCGTACCTAATTCAAATCACAAACAAATATTGCAGACGCAATAATAGTCGAGATAATAAACCAACAAAATCAACACACCAATTTTAGCGTGGAAAACCCCAAATCGGGTAAAAACCACGGGACCGATTCGGCCTCTTAAAACTTCCACTATCAACGATAATAATGGGTACAACTAAGTTTCAATACAGTATAATCATCACCTATCAAGATGGAATCAAGAGAGGACAAAAAACGAACAAGAAAATCCGATTTTTTTTATTCGTGTATAACCTGGAAGACGGACTTACAGAGCACAAAACGAGATCTCCACCGTTCAGAATGTTGCCCAGGACGTCGCGAACCCGCTGTCAAAATTTCAGGTTGATCCAACGGTTGGAACGTCAGCAAACGGAGAATTTCCATGACCTCCCCTGTAAAATTCGAAACTGTCCTCTCTGCTCCCGCTGCCTTTTTTTTTTCTCTCTCTCCTATTTGCTGTCTTATTCTTTTTTTTTATTTTCCTGGCCGCTTTAGGGTTATTAAAAAACCCTGTGGGCCACAAGAGCCGACACCCAACACTACGGTGGTTGAAAGTACATTCGGCCTTATGGCAGCACGCCTGCTTGTAAGATAGTTTTTTTTGGGGGAATTTACTGCTTGAAACGATTTGTAATGTTGAATTTGGAATATGTGCTATCAGAATTCAATTATCACAAGATATGATTTAGCGTTCTTGATTCAGGTGCAAGGGTGACCTTTCATTAGACGTCCCTATTCTGATTTTACTTCCTGGCTTTGCAATACCACCCAGAAAAGCTCCTGTTACTCAACCTTTCTATGTAATGCTGAGAGTGCTGTAAGTGAACGTATAGAAAAAATTCATTTTATGAGTTAGTGTAAATTGAGTGGAAAATATTCATTTTCTGAGGTAGTGTAAATTGAGTGACTTTTGATGTAGGAGCTCATGCTGTTAGATGGAGAAAAACTATTCAGTGTTGTATAGTAACCATCTTATTTCTGTGGGTGTTTGCAGGCTACATTGGCTGATTCCTTTCTTGCAGATCTTGATGAACTTTCTGACAATGAAGCTGAGTTTCGAGTAAGTTTTTATTTTTTTCCTGGCTGTTATGGAGGGTCTGTGATTAATGGTGTTAAGATGAATTCAAAAATCTGTTGGCCTCTTTTTTTGTCATTCCAGGAAGAAGATGATGTTGATGCAGAAAACATGGAAGAAAATGTTGATAGAGACCTGGCAGATTTAGAGAACCTTAATTATGATGATCTGGATAGTGTCTCAAAGTTGAAAAAAACACAGAGATTCATTGACATAATGCAGGTAAGGCACTTACAAGCATCTGATATCTGCTGTGGTGGATTGTTTTTTTTTTTAATGATCATAACTCAATGTTTACATGTTCTACTGGGGCGTGTCTTTTTTATCCTGACCTCTATGAAATTGTTCTTATCACTTACGAGAAAAAATGTAAGTTTATTACATTTTCCTGTTAGGAAAACTAGAAATTGAATATCAATGCCCTTCGGTAAACAAGAGAATCCCCATCATCTCTTATGTATTCTGTGAAAAAGAATTTCTTTTTTCTTTTATTAGATATTTTGATTTCTTATTTCATTTGGAATGTGGATATGATGTGGGTATAATGGGTAACATGTTATCTGAATGACAGAAAGTGGAAGATGCACTGCAGAAGGGTTCATATATGTCAAGTCACGGTACGGTTTTGGAGGATGATCCTGAATATCAGCTGATTGTGGATTGTAATGCATTGTCTGTCGACATAGAAAATGAAATCATTATTGTTCACAATTTTATCCGGGACAAATACCATTTGAAGTAGCGGTGCCACTTCTGGACTGACTTCAAGTCTCGCATTCACGCCAGTACAGGTTTGGACTTCTTATGTAGTGATTTGGCCAGCTGGGTAAATTTATGTGCAATGTTTCGATTTTCTTATTTGCAATGAAGTTGTTACTATTAAATTTTTGGATTTCGTGCAGGGAATTGAACTTTCGAATCCTCAGGCTCATGCGCACCAGCTTGGCACTGGAATTCAGAGCACCTATTTCTCCGAAACCGGAATTTTTTCGAAGATTAGGAGGACCTGAATCTGAATCACACAATGGATTGTGAATGGTACTTTTTTATGGCAATTTTATGTAATGTAGCTTGGACCGTTACAGACTATGACTATAGGAGTTAATCAAACCATGTTTCATAAAAGTAGACAAACTTTTGGGTGCCTCTTTTCTGTGCATTTGGGCATTTTCCCAGTTTGCTGATTAAAAGTTCTATAATCGTTGTTTGGATGTGAATCAACATGAGTCAAGTCGTCATTGACCTAGAATTATTTTAGATTTAGGAATGATTGAAACTTTTCAAGCGCAATATTTTGACATTTTTTAATCTGGTGTGGAAATGCTCAACATTTTCAATCTTAGATTTTGCACTAGAGAAAATACAAGAGCATGAAATGTATGTTTTTAGTTGTCACAGCCATAGATTTATTATTATTAGTTATTAATTAAACTATGGGTAAATTGCAATTTGATCTATGATCTTAAGAATAATTTACTGATGAAATCTCGATTTTTTTTTTTTAAAGTTGAATTTTAATATTTTAATTGTGAAGGAAAAACCTTTGCCATTACATAGTCTATTAAATTCAGGGTACACTGACAAGTGATCTCTCTGAAATACTTCAGTTTTTCACTTTTTCATCTTTGGCGGTAGTCATCCAAAAGACATGGTAAGTTGTAATGGAAGCAATAGAAGAGAAGTAGAGATATGGGTAAAGAAGGCCGTGAAATTGTTGGTTGGAGTATACCAATTTCTTCTGTCTTTGACAATGCTTTGTTCTTAGTCTCCTCACACCGCAGTACCCAGAGAGAATGCAGGGACAATATAACTTGTTTTTTCACAACACAATCATAGATTTATCATGTACTTTTATCGCATACAAATATAAATAATAATAAAGAGCTTAAGTGATAAAGAGTGCAAACGGTTTGTTCATGCGGTTCGGCAACCCCAATCTACATCTGCTCTCCAACCTTCTCACTTGAAGATCCTTAATCGCCCAATCTCCTTGATTGGCAAAGTTGAACTTCACAGGTGTCCAACAAACCGTTACAGACTGGTCTCAGGGTGTCACCCTCTGGATTGATCTTCTTGGGAGTCAATCTAGCATTTGACTATAGCGAGGTGTCACCTATTGCTTGGCTAATTCGTAGGCTGTCACCCTTTCCGTTGAGTACAAATGTGGAAATGTAAAAACAAACTAAATCCTAACTCTCTCAAATACAAAACCCAAAGTTTAGGGATGATGAAAGTTAGGTTACACGCTCAAATATTGATTCAGAATTGAGTCTCAAATTTGGCAAAGCTTCGCCTCCATTCCCTGGTTAGTTGCAATGAGCTTTGGAGAGTTTTATTATATTTATAGACTCTGAAAATTCGACTATTAGAAACTAGCCGTTATGTGTTATGCACACTTTTGGTCGACCATTTTACCGGCAATTGCTCCCTTTACATTGCAGTATGTACAGCATCTTGCAGTGTATGAATGAGGGGATGAGCGTGATGCGACAATGCACTATTCCGAAACAATTCCACGAGCATGACGCTACAACCTTTGAGTATGAGGGTCCGTTGTTTGACACAACAGATAACGTATTCCTTGACCCGCAATTGTCTTTTGCGGTCAAGGATTTGCGGCCGAAACGAACCAGAAAGAATAAGGCGGCGTAGAAATTTATGTTTATATATACTTTGTTATAATTTGATTACATTTACGTTGTAATTTATGTTTAGTTGCCTTTGTTGTAAACTATGTGTACGTTGAAGTATATGTTTGGCTTAAACATTATATGTTGGATGACATAAGAATAGTAGAAATGATGAATTATATGTTTGGATGATTTGGGATTTTGTGCAAGATGTATGAGATTAGCTTTAGGGGAGTAAAGAAACAAGGGAGATTTTACCAAAAGTTTTATAAATTGGGGTGAAGATACGTGAAAACTAAATCGTGCATGACCTAAATCAAGTACATAATTAAAGACAGGTGTTTGGAGAAACTTGGGTGAACTCAGTGCAACAATTGTGAGCAAGCCGCGGCGGTTTGTGAGCAAATCGCGGCGGTTTGTGAGCAAGCCGTGACAGTTTGTGAGCAAGTCGCGGCAGCGCTGCACAAACCAAAGTGGCTTGTCATGGTACCTGTAATCAATTTCCCTGCATCCTCCACAGTCAAATGTATGAAACCAATAAATCAATTCAAATTGCTCAAATGAAACAAAATCATATTTATCAATTCAAATTTATTAAACCAATTCATATTTATCAATTCAAAATTTACAATTATAGCGTACAGTACAATCACACATATATAAAACTTAATCTATCAAAGCAATGTATCATGGAAAGGTAAGGTTCTCATTTGTGTATGTTTGTGTTTGTGGACCTTGCGCATCATACTCTTGCAGAACACATTGCAAATAAAATTAACATAGTTCAAATAATATTTGAAAACGTAAACATGATAATGGGCTCACCTGCGTCTTAGGAACTCTGTCGGGAGTTGTCTCAGATACTCTCTCGGGGACTATGGAAGGAATTGTCTTGGGGGCTGTTTCGGGGACTCTGAAACCCATAAATGTGCCATTTGACCTTCCTCTGCCACCGCTGTTTCTGGCTCTGGCTCTGCCTCTGTTGCCTCTGTCAGCCCCTGCACTGGACTCGCCTCCACCTTCGCACATGCAAGAATTATGCCCCACCCCCCACACCGGCTACAAGTGATGTTCAGATGTCTTATGGGCAGCAATGTCCGGCTTGAGGCCTCATCCACATCCCATATTCTACGTTTGCGCGGCCTTCTTGGAAGCCTTTCAAATGGCGGTGGGATAATTGGATCAAGATTCGTCACAGGAGGCCACTCGATTGGTCCATTGACAGGGCGGACAAAGTGGGGGTACATCGCCATGTATGTTTCCCAGTGATAGCACGCATGCATAAATTCCTCAGGAGATCTCCTCGTGAAATGAATGCATGAGACTGCATGGACACACGGGATGCCGATCAACTCCCCCCGGTAATAGGTACAAGTACGCCTGTCCAAATCGACAGAGTATTGTTCATTACCGTTGCTGACCTCAAACTGGGCAGCTCCTGAAAACTGGGGCTCCAATTTCGACCCGCAAGTTGTAGTTTGGGGAGCCGGTTGCTTATCATTAGACACAAAAGGTCCATCAAGCGAGCCATCTTTTCATTTTTTTTTTCACAATCCTACCCACAATGCCCTTTCTAATGACCTCGAACATACTTAGAATCGGTTTGTCCCGGGCTACTAGGATGCAGGCGTTGAAGGACTCGCTGAGGTTGTTGAGGCTTAAGTCGCATTTGGGGATGGAGCAGAAGACATGTTTGGCCCAACATGTCACATCTATTTCTCGTAGATAGTTGTGGGCCCCTGGGTCAAGCAAAACTAACTTCGTCATCTCTCTCTTAAACTGTCTCACTGTTGTGGCTCTAGATGCAGCCCACATTGCATTATTTAACAACTTGTCTTTAAATTGTTTTTGAAAATTGCCATACAGGTGTCAGATGCAAAACCGATGGTTCGCTTGCACTGCCACCTTTCTGACAGCTGGCACTAGCCCTTGCAAAAATTCATAATATGAATCAGACATTGGTACAAAATGCATAACGTAAACACAGAAGGCAAAAGCAATCAACCACACTTTTTGTCAATCAGAAATGATTGTCCATCCATTGCCAGATAGGGTGTTTAGAATGTCAAGCAACAATTCCAGAAACCAACTGCACGAAGCCATATTTTCTACTTCAACTACTGATACAACAATAGGATACATTCCATCGTTCCCGTCGATGGTGACAGCAGTGAGCAGCTGGCTGGAGTTGCTCCCTTCAAGTGGCAACCGTCCAAACAAATAACCAGTCTACCACAGTTCCGCACAGCTATCTTGCATGCAACCAAACACATGTACATCCTTTTAAATGCACACATGTCCAGGTCAATGCGCACCAAGCTTCCAAGATTAGACCTCCGAATCTCTTCGGCATAGAACCATATGAGCTTGTATTGCTCATTGTCTTCCCTTTCGTTAATTTTTTTGGCCGCATTTCTTGCCCTTCTAGCAAGGCTGGGTGTGATGTTGACGTTGAAGTCCTTCATGACTATCTCAATTATGGAAGAAAGGTCTCAGTCGGCCTGACTTTTAAATCTATCTAAGTAATGCGTTGCCACCCATTTGGTAGTGGCATGACGGCTTTCCATCTTTCTTAAGCAAGTGTGAACGTCGTTGTAGAACTTTATTTGAAACGTCATTTCACCTTGCATTTTTCAAGCATGCAGCCGCCACATGCATCCTTCCTAGCAGGCAGCCCTCAACCAATGAGCGTCACGATGGGTGAATTTTATCCCGTACCCATTCTTCAATGCATGATTGACAATTTCTTCTCTAATTTTTTTCAATGAACTGTACTTTTTGTCAATGCCCATACCAGCGAAGGTGTATTGTGCTTGTGGTGGGCATCTAGGCCTACTCTCAGCCATGTCAATGTCTTCGTCACTAGTTGATGTGCGCACGGAATGCACCGCACGTGATGGATGAACGCAACGCTTCTCACCTCCTTGGATAAGGACGCGGCTGCAAGTTTCTTTCGTGATATAACTCACACTAAAGGGGCTTTGGATATTACGCACCAAAAGGTCTTTGGATATCACTCAGCAAAGGAAGAAAAGGATCTCTCCAATTCTTGAAAAGCAAAAGCTTTCTTTTATCAAAATTCAACAATTGTCTAAAATATAAATTAGGTGGCTTTATATATAGCCAATTTAAAAGCATAAATTAGAAAATTAAATAAAAGATAACCTAGATAAGTGGATCTAGATTTCCTAAATAAGTGGATCTAGATCTCCTAGATAATTGAATCTAGATCTCCTAGAAAAATGAATATTTTTAGAGATACTATCTTAAGAGATAATATCTTTCTCTTTCTTTAATATCTTCTTGTTGTGATTCTCAATTAATTTGAAAACTTTATTTAAGATCTTCTTGTTGTGATTCTCTTCCAATTTGAAAACTTTCTTTGATCTTTGATTTGATATCTTTTGATGGATTAAAATTGGCATCATCAATTATTCTCTTGATCTTCCACTTATGCTTGATTTTCATAATATTCTTTGAGCCTTAATAAATAATTGAATAGTCCCATTTCACATCACTAGTAGATTGACATAATGAACGGAGGTGCTCATCGTCCTACTCGTGTAGAGTTGCTGAGACGGAATACAACACAATTGCAGTTTCATTTCCAATTTCACGTACCTCATTCTCATTGGCAAAAAATGTGGTTGTGGGCCTCACTTCAAGTTGATGGTTAATAATAGATTCTTCAACACTTAAAGACGCCATTTGTTTTTCAACGAATTCTTCAACTTTGCCAAAATGTCGTTTTCTTCAGCTCTCCAAATTCTCTAGGGTTCGCTAATCGCTTACAAAATGCTTAAGAATATTGTGGGGAGTTCACTATCTACCGAGTCCAGCAAACCGTCGCGGTCTCTTGAAACACTGCGACGGTGTCTTGAAACGTCGCGGTGGCATCTTGAGACACTGTGGCAGTTCAGGTCAAATTTGGCCTTCTTTACTTGGAAAACCACAGAGCCGCGACATTTTGTCTATGAACCGTCGCGGCTCCAGATGAGCTTGTTAACTGCAAACGAGACAGCGATGTTGGCTTTGTCATTTTCTCATACGTCAGTTATTAATTTGTTAGAAAATAAAGGATAGTGGTTAACTTGTCATTGATCGCAAACCACGATGGTTAATTTGTCATTTTCCCTTTTAAATTTTATTTCTTTTATATATTTAATCAATTTATTTATTTAATTAATCAATTCTCAATAAATCTTAACCAATTCTAATAATTTCTATTTTATAAATCTTTGATAAATATCCAGTAAATATTTAAATAATACTTTATCCAAATTACACCCAATTATCTTTCTCAATTAATCCAAAAATCTCTATTTAACATTTTTTACTTTCCATCAATTAAATCTTTAATAAATGTCTAATATTACATTATTCAAATTTATACTCACTTAATTTCTCAATTTTTTCTTTACTTAATTCCGCTACGGGAAATAAGGTATTTTATCCCATGAGAAAATTATCCAAAATTCATAAACAACATATTTCTAATTCCAATAAAATTATAGGGTATTACATCCCTCCCTCTTTATAGAAATTTCGTCCTCGAAATTTAATTAAATAGTTTAGGATATTTGATTTCCATATCTTCTTTTCTTTCCCATGTAGCTTCTCCCGTTGATTTTGCCATAATACTTTCACCAATGGGATCTGCTTATTTTGAAGTTCCTTTATTCTTGAATCTAGAATTTGAATGAGTCTCTCTTTTTAAATTGGTTTGTATTTCCACATCGGCAGGGGTTATTGTCTGATTCGGATCTCCAAGACATTTCTTTAGCATAGATACATGGAACACATTGTGTACTCCCTCCATGGAGACTGGTAGTTGCAAATGATATACCACATTCTCGATTCTCTTTGTTATCGTAAAGGGTCCAATATATCGTGGACTCAGCTTTCCTTTTCTTCCAAACCGTATAGTCCCTTTAAAAAGTGATACTTTTAGAAACACCAAGTCCCCATCATTAAATTCTAAGTCCCGTCGACAATGATCGACATAACTCTTCTGGCGACTTTGAGCAGCCAACATTCTTTGTTTGATAATTGTGACGGATTCAGTGGTTTGTTATATCATGTCTGGACCATAAAACTCTGCTTCACTAGTCTCGCTCCAATATAATGGGGATCTACACTTTCGGCCATATAGTGCTTCATAGGGGGCCATACCAATAATTGCTTGAAAACTATTATTGTAAACAAACTCCACCAAGGGTATTAGAGTTCTCCATCCAAGTTGAAACTCCAGTACGCAAGCGCATAACATGTACTCAAGAATCTGAATTGTGCATTCACTTTGGTCATCCGTTTGTTGATGAAAGATTGTACTAAATTTTAATTCTGTGCCCATGGCTTTATTCAAGCTTTTCCAAAATGTAGATGTAAACCGCGGATCACGATCAGATATAATTGAGACCGGAACCCCATGCAATCTTACAATCTCCTTAATGTATAAATCCGCGAATTGATTCATTTTGTACGTCATCTTTACTGGCAAAAAGTGAGCAACTTTGGTCAACCTGTCTACAATTACCCAAATTGCATCATGTCCTATTGAGATCTTGGGTAAACCGGTAACAAAATCCATGGTAATGTTCTCCCATTTCCATTCTGGTATTGATATTGGTTCCAACATTCCACCCTGTCTTTGATGTTTGGCCTTAACTTGTTGACACACGTGGCACAACGCTACATACTGAACAATTTGCAACTTCATCGTCGACCAATAATAGTGTACTTTGTGGTTCTTGTACATTTTATTACATCCAGGATTGATGAAAAAATTTAAAGAGTGGGCTTCCTTCAATATTGTCAATCGTAATGATGAGTCAGAAGGCAAATACCATCTATTTTTAATTTTCACAATCCCATTAGCAGACACTGAATAGTCCCGAAACTTAGCCAGAGTAGGATTTAACTTGAAGTCTTCACATTGAGTGTCTATCTGCTGAGCCTCTTTAATTCTCTCCAATATAGAAGGCTTCAAAGTTAATATAGATAGAACTACAGTTAATTGTGTAAGAATCATTTGTACATCCAATTATCTAATATCACTATGTAATCCTACTTGTTTCTCTTCACACGTTAAACTCATTACAATGACTTTCCAGCTTAGAGCGTCAGCCACCACATTTGCCTTCTCGGGATGGTATTTAATTTCATAGTCATAATCTTTTACGAATTCCAACCATCATCGTTGCCTCATATTTAACTCCTTCTGCATAAAGATATACTTTAGGCTCTTGTTGTCCGTATAAATCTCGCATTGTTGACCGTATAGATAATTCCGCCAAATTTTAAGTGTGAATACAACCGCAGCGAGTTTGAGGTCATGAGTAGGATAATGGGCCTCGTTCGATTTGAGCTGTCTGGAAGCATAAACAATTACCTTGCCATTTTGCATGAGTACCCTACCAAGTCCACATTTAGACGCATCACAATAAATGCAAAAATTGTATCCTTCAACCGGTAGGGTTAAGATAGGTGCTGACGTCAATTTCTGCTTTAATTCTTGGAAGCTCTTTTCACAATCCTCCGACCATCAAAAGCTCACATTTTTCTTTGTCAGACTGGTAAGAGGCAGTGATATCTTTGAAAATCCGCTTATGAACCGTCTATAGTATCCTGCTAGTCCTAGAAAACTCCTTACCTCACTTATGTTTTTAGGGTGTACCCAGTCGACAATCCCCTTAATCTTAGTTGGGTCCACTGTAATTCCTTCCTTAGAAATCACATGACCAAGGAAGCTGACTTCCCTAAGCCAGAACTCGCATTTAGAAAATTTTGTATATAATTGGAGTTATTCTATTATAGATAGAGCAATCTTTAGATGCTCACGATGTTCCTCCTCAGATCGTGAATAAATCAAAATGTCATCAATAAAGACGATGATGAACTTATCCAAGTGATCTTTAAAGATCCGGTTCATTAAATCCATGAATGCTGCAGGGGCATTGGTTAGTCTGAACGACATTACCAAGAACTCGTAATGTCCATATCTTGTTCGAAATGTCATTTTAGGTATATCATCTGGTTTGACCTTTAATTGATAATACCCAGAACGAAGATCGATCTTTGAGAACACACAAGCACCCTGCAATTGATCAAATAAATCATCGATACGCGACAAAGGGTATTTGTTCTTGATTGTGACTTTGTTCAGCTTACGGTAGTCAATGCACATCCTCAACGTTTCATCCTTTTTCTTTACGAATAAAACTAGGGCTCCCCAAGGTGAGAAACTTGGACGAATAAATCCTTTGTTAATTAACTCTTCTATTTGCACTTTTAACTCGCGCAATTTTGTTGGCTCCATTCGATATGGATTCTTTGAAATAGGGTCTGTGCCAGGATGTAAGTCAATTGCAAACTCAATTTCACGATCAGGTGGTAATCTAGGGAGATCATCTAAAAAGACCCTTGGGAAATTTTGAACCACGGAGACTTCTTCCATCTTTTGCTTTTGGTACAATTGTAGTGTCCAATACATTAATTAGAAATCCTTCACATCCATTTTTCAGAAGATGATCTACTTTGAGCGCAAAGATAACTGTCATTTTTCCTTTTTCCTTAACCCTGTGCAAAATGTGTTGCTCGCCATTGAGAGGATGAAAACGGACTTCCCTTCTTCGACAGTTAATAATCACATGGTTCTCAGATAGCTAGTCCATACCCAAGATGATATCATATCCTTTCATCTCCAAAATAATTAAATCGACATAGAAAACACGATCGTTTATACTAACCGCATACGTTTTAAGAATGCTACTAGATGTCATATAATCTCCTGAAGGTAAAAGCACTCTATACCTGTAATACCCCCCGACTTTTTATTATGGAATTTAATAAGGATAATTGGAAAGTAATTTGGGGTATTTGGATTAATTAGGTAATTATCGGGGTATTACCAATGACATATTCGTAAGATTATAATTTAAGGAATTTATCGGATGATAATTGAGAAATGTGAATTTGATCCGTAATAATTGTTAATCGATATTTGGAATAAATAGATAATTGGAATGAGGTTGAAAATAATTCAATTAAATCAAAATTTTAATTAAATTATTAAAAGAGAATTTAATTGAGCGAAAAAGGGATTTAAAATTAAATGGGAATTAAGTGAATAATTAAAATAATGGAAATTAAAATAAATGTTAATTAAATTAAATAAATAGTGAATGGAATTAAAAATTTAAAAAGATAATGAGGGAGGTTGGGTCGGGTCGGTTCGGTTCAGTCTGACCGGTTTGGTCTGGGAATAGAAATCAAATCGCCACTGGCCATTATCTGAAGAGAGAAAGAAACAATGGGATATGAGATAGAGAGAACCCAAGAGGGAAGAGCGACGAGGGAGATCGGGTGAGAGACCGAATCGGGCAAAAGCTTCGCAAGGTTCAGCTGATGCTTCTTCGCAGTGGCTGCTGGTGACGACGAAGGGCGAGCATGGACAAGTGCCGTCCTTGGGGGCTAGGGTTGCATCGGTGGAACGCTCAAGCCACGGGAAGGATGAACCGAGTGCGCAAGCTTTGGTTTTCTCTGTAATTTACCAATGTAAACTCTCGGCTATGCTCTGTATTTTGATTATGGCTATGTCGATTGGATGAAATTGTTGCTGCGATTGTTGGAAGGAATTTGCAACGATGATTTTTGCAGGGTTGATTTGGCAGTTTGAATTGGTGAGAAAAATGGCAGAGGCGAAATGGGTTGAGCAAACATGAAGGTGCGGCAGGGACGGTGGTTGATAGCCCTTGCTGCCTGGATGTCGACCGGCCCTGTAGAACTGGACCCGATTTGGTGAATGACCTTCTGCAGACAAGGAGATGCAAGTGTGCTTCCAACTGGCATTGTACGCGGGTGATGAAGTGAAATGAAGAATGAGGGACAGACTCTGTGAAGCAGAAATAAAGAATGAGGGACAGACTCTGTGAAGCAGAAGAAATTGAGGGATATATGAAGCTATCGGGTGAATTGAAATAAATGGAGGACTCTCTGGTGAATTGTGAAAGGAGAGGAAGGAAGAGGCGTTTTAGAAGGAAAATGACAGTGGAGGCCGTGGGGTTCCTCAAGGGTGAGCTGCAGGTATTCGACTTCGTCTCCCATTTTGATGAATTAAGTGATGGCTGTTGTTAAATTCAAAAATGTGTATGTTGAGATGTTGAGTTTTATGCTTGAGTTTTCTGTGGATTGTTGTGAAGATGGTCTGTTGATTTGATTTCTGCCGATGGTTCTAAGAAGTTTAACGTTATGTGATTGTTTGGTTAGTGGTCTGTTTGGCATTTTGTTGGTTGAATATTACTTTGTGTTTACTTATCCGTTGGAACTGTCCTTTGCAAATGAATGTTGTCTTGATGAAGTAAAGTCTGTACTTTTGTATTGTTACTGTCAAATGAATTACTGGTTAAGGATTTAGAATAAGCTGTTTAATTGGATTAGATTGAAGAGTTGTTTATAATCTCCCTAGGTTTGGTATGGAGTTGAGGAAGTGTTCTCTGTTGTTTTATTAGCTATTGTTCTGTCACCTACATAAGTGCTCAGTAAATGGAAAGTGTTGAATTGTGGATTATTCTCTGGTTAATGGAAGTTTGGTTCTCTGTGGTGTTTACAACTTATTGGCTATTATGGAAATTAAATTCAAATGCAGTTAGTAAACAATAATTACATAAAACTGTTAAGTGATTGGGTAATAATTGAATTAAAAAATTATATTACATATTGATTGAGGATTAATGGTATCGAGTTATCGAAGGTAATGGACTATGAAAATGAGATTGATAATCGGTGATTATTAATAATTAAATGTTATTAATTGTGAAGATACTAAAAAAGGAAGGAAATGATAACGATTAAGCGTTGAGTGCTTTAAGGAAACAATGTAAGTGATACGCATGTGCTTTGGTCCTTGGACCATACATTGTAAGAAAAGGATATGCACGTTTCGTTGTTTACAATTTTTAAAGCATGTCTATAGTTTTTACAGCATGTCTACCGCTTTCTAAGCATGTCTACAGTTTTTAATAGCACTTTTATTATCTAAAAGCATATTTACTGTCTTTATAGCATGTCTACAGTTTTTATAGCACGTTCTGTGAATTGCAGATTGAGTGTTTATTTATATTCCATTATTTATATGTTAGTAATTGTTTGCATTCATGGGCATTATGCATCACGATTTTCAAAAGAATACGAAAATGGTTTTTATACACGGTTTTGAAAATGAAATGAAACGGAAATGAAATACGAATAAACGTAAAGAAAATGAGAAAGATAAGAGTAAAGAGGAATGTGTAAAGCATATGAAAGGGGCTTGAGTCAGCCTAAGTTCACCGCTCATTTTCGAGATGTTAACAGAAAAGAAAAACTGTCACGACCCGAAGACGGGCCTAACAGAACCGCCGGGTCAGGCGACCCGATCCTCATAGAGAACCCGATCACCCAGCCCAAGGCGTGAGTTTTGCGGAAGACTTATAATATTTAATTCGGCCCAAGGTAATATGGGCCTAGGTCCGACTAGGGATCACGAGAAGATAACAGTGCATAAATTAAAAATACAATCCAAGTACTGTGCAACAAATCCAAAACCAACTGTGTTAAGGTTTACAGACCCAAATGGAAACATAAATGTCCTCACCAAATAACGATAAATCGCTCAAGTAGTAATAACAAAACGCTTCAACTCCTGATCCTCAACTGCTCTTGCCTTTACCTGAAGTTTTGGGGGAGGAGTCGTTTGGGGTGAGTGACTAACTCAGTAAAGTATGGCTATACTAAATGCACCTCATGCAAAATTGGTTTTGTACATTTTTCGAGAACAAGGTTATGTCTCATTCTACCGTACATGGATTTTTAAAATCACTTTAAAACTCTTTATCATTTTACCAAACCGACCCAAGGGCCGTCGATGAGGCTTTTATTAAAAATCTTGCTAAGCCATCATCGTTTTCAAATTTGAAAACGTCGTCAGTGAAAAGGGGTGGTCACTCATGGACTCACCCGCCACACAACATAGAAGAGGTGGTCACCCGTCGATGACAACACCTTATGAGGCAGGAATAATGACGACGATCCGAAGATTCCGTACGTCACCCGAGTTGCCGGCGCACCTGGCTGCACGACACAACTCGTATAATCGTATAATCAAATAAAACGGATACAGTTGCTCGCTATATGTGGACTTAGGATAAACAAGTCTCAGCGATTAACAACCGTCTGATCCGTGGGACAAATCTTGGCCAGGTTTAGGGGCTTGCGACCCAAGGAGGCGTCATCACCCTCCCATACGAGGTTTACGACTTTCAGGAGTTTCAACCTGAGGACACGTCACCAATGCCCTACCTATAATTTTCGCACGTCAAACAATCAACCTTCACGCAGCAGAAGGTATCAAAGGGGATGGCGGATCCATCCCTCAACATGGGCACAATAAATCTCAAACCATGTACGGAATTTAAACTTGAGAAAACATACTACTAATAAAAACGGACGTGCTGTCGAACAGTCCCCGTCATTTTCCAAGTGTGGTAGTCCACAAAATAATCATTTTGGAAAACGGAATAGGATGCAATATAACGCAAGAGGTATAGAAATCCCTACCTTTTCGGCGGTCTGCCTTATCAACCGGAGCAACCAGTTACGCAAAAATCATATCTCTCGCTGAAATCATCCAAGCCTGGCAAATGTATAAAACATGGGGATTCTCATAAATAAATCCAAAAAAAATAAACGAGAGGTCTTATACCGAGGATAAAACCCAACAGACGTGTAAACGACTCATCTAATAATCCCAATAAAATCCCCAACTTTATCCTTTGGTAAATAAATGGATCACCATCCAAACAACACTTAATCCTCAACATATTGTGCAACATTTGAACAGTTAACAATGTTACAGAATATCTCTCAACTTAAATAGGATCACCCCTATCACATGAATAACTATAATAGAACTCAACCCAATGCATTGTTGCAACAGCAACAACAACACCTCTTAAATCCATTATTGAAACTTTAAGCTTAAATAATCACACCCAACAATAAAACAGAGAGCACATATCCTTAGAGCAAGTCCTTTGAGTTTGTCCATGATCATAAAAATTAATTTTAGCAAGCCAAGCACAAATCTCTAATATCAAGAAGTAGCAACGAACTGAGTTGGATATTAATCAACATAATGCCAAGTTCCAAAAACTATAGTACAATTAAATTCAGATAGTGGCATTTCTCTTTGACATTATCTCATCAAAATAACTAGTGTGCAGAAATCACTCAATCCAACAACGAAACAGATCCAAATTGATTTCCATTACCAAAGTAAGAACTCAACTATACATCCACACTTAACAGACCAAAATAACACTGCACTACTTATCCAAAAACAGAAATCAGACAGTAGCAATCTACACATCCACGGCCCCCACCAAAATTTCCAACAACCAAAACAGAAACAAATTTTAAAACCCATTATTAAGTCAAAGGCTTAATGAAAATCGCTCACCCGATGGAACAGAACAGAATCGTGTTCTGTTTACTTGCCGGAATCGGATCCGGAGCTGCTGTCGTCGGAGTTGTCTCTTCGGAATCCTTTGATTCGTTCACTGTAAACCCACAACATAAATTAACCAGCGACATCACCAATCTAAACTTAACAACGGAGTAAAACTCGGATCGAAAAATCTCACCCACCGAACAGAGTCGGAATTGTCGCCGGAATCGAAAAATAGGTTCGGCCTCGGAGCTCCCGTCACCGATCCAAACTCGTCGCTGCCGGAGTCGGAAAAATGGGTTCGATTTTCAGAACTCCCGTCACGGATCCGAGATCGCCGCTCGCCGGAATCGGAGGAACACACTCGGGTTGAGCTGTTCCGTCGCCGGCGTCGCTCGGATCGGAAGCCCGCGGCCACCGGCGCCGTTCTTCGCCTGCTCGGAAGTCGACCGTCCACGACCGACATCGTCGCAGCGCCGTTCGTCATTTGCAGCCCTCGCGCGGTAGCCGTCCGCCATTTTCCAGTCGCGGTTTCGTCCTTCCGCGAGCGACCGCTGCTGCCGTCGCCGTCGGGAGTCGCTGGTTCGTTGGTCGCCGGCGTCCGGCGTCCCTCTTCGCCGTTCGCCCTCTCTCCCTCCTTCGATTTCTCTCTCGGCCGACGAGGACATCGAAAAACAAGGGGGGGGGGGGGGGGGGGAATGGGAGAAGAGGAAACCCGTTTCCTCTTCTCCAGATTTAGGTTTTTAATTTTTTTTTAATTTTTTAATTTTTAATTTTTTTATTTTTATAACAACTTAAACCCTAGACTTTGCTGGTTCAAGGGCTTTGGGCGGGATTTTTCCCCCTCTTCTCAATCCCTTTTCCTATTTCAATTGTTCTAACTCATTTATTTCTTTTATCCAATAATTCCCTAATTTCTTTTCCATTTTTTTTTTAAAAAAATGTATATCCCCAATTTTATACATTATCAATTTATAATCTACCCAAACTCTAAATTTAATTCAAACATCATCCATCGATGTTATCGCTCAATTTTGATTGTCCAATATCGTTTATTAATTCAATTTTTTACTCGGAAAAAAATCTAATTTCACTGACTTTGACCAGTTGACCAAATTTGCATACGTGGACTTGACCAAATGACTAAATTTACATACGTGGCTGCTACACGACAAATTCGGTCTACTTCAACGCTATGATCGATTTTCAACGCGAAGAATTTACACGTGGAATTTATCATTAAAATTTCATGGCTTTTACAAAAACGGTTTATCATGATGGCCTAAGTTTACCATCATAATTCCACTAATAGAAAGAAAACGATGAACAAAAGAAAGAAAAGAAAAGCAAAGAAAAGACAAGTAAAGAGAAGAACATGAAAAGAGAAACAGATACAGATACGGGAATGGAAATGAAAAAGGATACGGAAACAGTACGAGCATAGATACGAAAACAGAAACGAGAACAGAAACAGAAACAGAAACAGGAACGGAAACGAAAACAGAAATAGAAACGAGTTTCTGATACAGATACGGATACAGAAACGGATACAGATATAGATACGAATACGGAAACAAACTCGAGAACGGATACGGAAACGCGTACGATTATGGATACCGAAACAGATACAGAAACAGGAACGAAAACAGAAACAAAAAAAAAGTACGTAAGAATGAAATGATAAAAGACAAAAGAAAGAAAAGAAAAAAGAAGCTGCAAACGATTTTAAAGTGGCATAGCATGTGCATTTAGCATTTAAGTTTTATTACTTACTGAGCATTAGGCTCATAGCTTGGTCTTGCGATGTAGGTACGAGTACAAGAGAAAATGATGAACAGATTAAGGATTTGTACGGGCGAGACTTGTGGTTGGCTAAGCTAATGATATTAAAGAGAAAAGAGTTTTGTAAAATTAATGTAAACAATTTATTTATTATCTTTTAAATGAATCGTTTATGCTTCTGCTATATTTTAAGAAAAAAAAGTTTATAATTATATTCTTTCACAGTTTATAACGATTTTAGTAACAAGTCCAAGTAAAAGAGATTTTAATGGTTCGGTTTTCAAAAAAAAACTTTGATTTCAATTTAAAAGGTTTTAATAAAGATTTCAGTCATTTTATAAAAGTTTTAAATTTCATGAGATTTTTAAAGTAAAGAAAAATTGGGTCGTTACAATACCCACTCATCGCAAGACTACTAGGAATACAATTTACTTTTGCACAAAAATTAGTTGAAATGAATGAGTGTGTAACTCCAGTATCAAATAAGGTATGAGCAGCAATATTATCAATATAGATAGTACCTGCTATGACCGCTGACAGCTTTTCTTCTTCTTCATCATTTCGATACAGTGAGAAAACGCGCGGAGCCACGCTACTAGGTCTTCCAAGCAAAGTCGGACAGTTTTTTGCCACGTGTCCTGACTTTCCACATTTGAAGCACAACCCCGAACCTGCAACACACTGCCCCCGATGAAACTTTAGGCATTTAGGACATTGGTTTGGTGGATTTGCATATGTTCCCGTCATGGGGCGTTTATCCTTTCCTTGATGTACACCGCTATTCATTGGCCTTTTTCCTCCACGATTAACAGGCGGGGCACCACTTTGTGGTTGGTTTTGGTTGTTACGCCAATTCCTTTGATTTATCTCACGTTGTCTGGCTGCTAATGACTCAATATCTTCTACGTCCATGGTTTTTGCAACAACTTACTCATAAGGAACTCCCCGAGTACCCATTAGTCTTACTCTCTTCATGATTTCCATTTTTAATCATCGTACAAAAATATGAACTTTGTTGTCATTTTTACTTATAAGATCAGGCGCAAATCTTGACAGTGCTTCAAACTTTCGTATATACTCAGACACTGTTCCTGTAATATCCCGAATTTTTGGTTGAGCTAAGCTCAAGACTTATGTGATGATTTTTGGGACAAAGGAGAAGAAATGGACGACTTGAAGATATTGGTCAAGAGAAACGTGTTTGGAATAAGTGAATTATAATATCCCCATTATATTCATAATTAGCTTAAGAAAAAAATTAGAATTATTGGTTGTCAATAAATTAGTAAAAGAAGATGCACCTGGAGTACATAACGTATACGGTTGAAATCATAAAGCCTACAACATATATTTTAATAGTAAGGAATAAGTTCAGCTAGTTGGATAATTTAAGTGTGGAAGAAGATGATATAGATGTTTATAAGTATATATTTATGGAGGTGTCACGCTATGAAAATAACGTGAATAATCATGAGCTGGAAAAAATTTAGTAGAATACTCAACTGGAATCAGCGGCTGATCAGGACGGTCGATCGATGAAGTGGCGATCTACCGGTGTTAATCGATCGGCAGAAAAAGTAATTTATTCTGGAAGTAATTGGCGGACACTTGGCTGATGATTGGTCAATCGACAATGAAGAGAAATCGATTGACCGCCATTAAAATTTTTTGTCTGGAATGCATAACTGACGAGAAGGTTCGTCGTCTCAATGCCTGGATGATTATGAGTGATTTATGATACGTTTTGTAACCTTCTGCCTTCATCTGGATTATGAGAGGTCAATTATCGTAGCTTATTAATATGTGCAATGAAGAATGGGAAAGAAAGTTATTTTACAGAGAGTGTCGTCAGGAGTGAGTGATAGTTACAGTGTAGAGTTTTGGGAAACTGAGGTGAAGCTTGGAATATAATACGCTCTCTATTCTATCACCAGTTGGAAGAAACATGCTATCAGACATGGATGAAATGATCTTTTGGGAAATACTGATGATGAATCAAAGCTTTAATGAACCGCTTCAGAGATAGGAGACACTGTATGAGGTAAGGAATAATGCTTGTGTTTTGTTCGCAAGGACCTACATCGCAGGAGTAGGATTTTTGTGAATATTGTTCTCTGCAATTCGTTGTTCTTGGCAGAAGTTGGTTTGTGAAATAGTTTTTGTGTTCATATATTAATTGTTATATTAGTTTCCTAGGCAATATTTAGTGACAAGTGATAAAATGAGTTTGAATGCTCGATTGGTTTCTAGATAATTCTTTGTAAGTTTCTTCGTTCGCTTTATTGTTGGTGTGATTGTTTGTGGAATTGTTTTTCTTGTCATATGATAGATAGTAACATGTAGACAGTGGTTAATAGATTTAAAACGTATACATGATTTTAAACATTTCCTTAGTTCGCCCTCTGTTTTATAAACTACCTCCATTATTTGTTGATGAAGAATTTTAGAAAATTGTAGTTAGTGGTTAAGTGGATATGTTCCTATAATATTAGTTTAAATAAAAAATTAAGAAAGTTATATTTAGTAATAATTTGTAAAGGGATAATTAGTTTAAATTATTATTTTATGAGTAAATAGATAGGTATGCTAAAGTGTAAATTAGGTATTAGATGATGAAAACAGTTAACTAGTACAAGTTCTTAATTCATGATCAAGTAGTGTGTGAATAATGTTTATATTAGTATGTGAGTAGTGTTGATTGTTAGTTGTTTGTGATAATGTCGTGATATATGAACTACTGTGTGTGACATTCATATAAATATGTTAGAAAATTATATGTCATGCATTTCATGGACTAATAATGAAGATAATAACGGTGTTTCTACATGGATTCGGAAACTTAAGAGGTTGCTCACACGTAGAAATAGCTCGTTTGAGTAAGTTCGAAAACTGAAGAGATTGCTCTTACTTAACTAGTGGTGTGTTTGGAGACTGAAGAAGTTGTTCTCATCTAACGGTAAAATGGTAAACGGTAATGAATGTAAATGCAGATGTATCGTTTTTATTGGGTTCGGAGACTGAAGAGGTTGCTCTCATGTAAAAACAAATCCAAGTGGTGAGTTCGGAAACTGAAGAGGTTGCTCTCACCCAACTTACAAGTATATGAAACTAAAGCACATAGAATTGTCATAAAGTTTAAGGTTGCATTACATTTTATATTCCTTACTGGGCAATAGGCTCATTTTTTCTCCTGTGATGTAGGTATGAATGGTGAGCAGGTTGAAGTAAATGTTGAAGGAGCGTGACATGATGCGAGCTTATGTTACCATGCGCAAGACGACCTCGAGAGTTATGGCTCTATTAAATAAAGTTGTTTTTTAAATGCATAAGATATTGTTGGTTTTTAAGTTCCCTCGCACGACAGAATTACCGATGTTCATAACAACGATAACGTGCGTAACCTATGTATCATGAAAAACAATTTAACATGAACATAAAATGGATCGTTGTTATAATATATTAATAATAATATGTATTTAAAATCTCTATTTAGATCTAATCTAAAATATAAAGAATGTTACCTTTGTAGCTTACTTCACACCGGTACAAAATCAACCTTCGATCTTCTCTGCCAATCCTCCTCACCTCGAATAAGCATGTGTGGGCGTGATGAACGAAACAAGATCACACTCAATTTATGGTAGATCTTATTTTCAACACATGAGACTATCTATTTGGATTTAGAAAACACTTCTCTAAAGCCAACACGAAAGACACAAATTTTGCTCTCAAAATAGATTCCTTAATCTCAAAGATTTCAACCTCAACTTCAACTTTTTCTCCCTCAAAAACAAAAACCATTTTTTGCTAATGAGTTTGAATCTCTATTTATAGTGGTATTGCTCCAAAATGGCCATTATGGCATTTAGAGAAAAATCACTACAAATTTCTCATTACATTTATAAAAATGTTATGGAAATCAAAAAGTCTTGTCACCATATCTCAACACTTGGCACATTTAAGTTATAACACATTTATAACAAAAATGTTATGGAAAACAAAAGGTCATGACATTAAATCAAATTTGACATTAATTTAAATTTGACAAAATCCATTTTTAAAAACTATTTTTAAAAGTTACTTTATATTTGTTAATTAATTGAATAATCAATAATTCAATTATTTCATCTAATGAAAAAATAATAATAAACTTATTATTGAGTGTATTAAATAATTAATTCATAATTAATTATTTAATCTTCTTTGTTCATTTTTCTATTATTCCAATAATGATAGAAGGTGACGAAAGGACCGATGGACCTATAGTTTTAAGCTCCAATAATATTTTGCTAACTAATATAAATTAAAGTAATTCCACTAAATACTTAGAGTTGCACTCTCAAAACTATGGAGTACATTTACTTAAAGTAATGTCCATTGATATTGTCATTACATATGTATTAACCCTCCATTTAGATTCGCAATAGAGCTAAGTTTATAATCGTTAACCTCTCATATTGCTTCTTTATCCTTGATTACCATTAGTTCTTAATTGAATAATTAATTAATAACGATTATGAATTGCGCGCTAATTATTCGATCTTTGAACTAACAAATAAGAGAATCTATAGAAATGGATTTCATTGTATCAATATTAACATTCTCAGCTATTCATTTTAATTTACTTCCAATATATAAGGTGTACAAATCGTAACTCGTATAAAATTTTACCGAGTAAATTAAAGAATAAATTAAAATAAAATAGAAGTTTATTAAATACAACGAATTAAGATCATACATATATGACCATCATTATGATAAAATTAATTGTTCTATATTTAACAAAAATTATCAAAACAATATAATTTTTATCTGGTCCAGTCCTATATAATCATATTATATAAAATATATTTATCTTATGTCACTACATATTTAGTCGGGATATGACTATACATTCTTAATGAGATAAACTATGTTTATGACTATGAACTATTTGAAGATTCCATACTTCAAATATAATTCATGGATATATTCTGGTTATTACTCTTTATATTTTATCCCACATATATACAATATATATGTTAATATAAAGTTAGCATAAATAACCAAGGAATTTTCTATGAATTTTATAAAACATAATAAAAAATGTTAACATAATATCCATCAATATAAATTTATTCATATATTATAAAATTGTTCTATCACATTTGCTTGTTGGGTATATTATTCCCAACAATCTCCCACTTGCACTAAAGCAAATGAGACATGTCTCTAATCCCTAAGCCCTCTAGATGTTTCGTAAAACATTTTGCAAGAAACGCCTTGGTGAAAGGATCAACAAGATTCTCATCTGACGGAATCTTTAGAACAGTAACGTTTCCACGCTGCACTATATCTCTTATCACATGATATTTTCTCTTTATATGCTTTGTTCGTTTGTGACTTCTAGGTTCTTTAGCATTTTCCACTGCATCCCTATTGTCACAGTACAAAGACAATAGTTTATCCATATTTGGAATTACTTCCAAATCACTAAAGAATTTTTTAAGCCACACAGCTTCTTTTGTTGCTTCACAAGCATCAATGTATTCTACTTCCATAGTAGAGTCTGAAACACCACTTTGTTTTACACTTCTCCAAACTATGGCTCCACCTCCAAGGGTGAAAACTGATCCAGATATCGACTTTCGATCATCTGTATCAGTTTGAAAATCAGAATCTGTGTATCCAGTTGGAATCAAATCCCTACCAGAATACACTAGCATATAGTTTCTCGTTCTCCTTAGATACTTGAGAATATGTTTGACTGCTATCCAATGATCTAATCATGGATTTGGTTGGAACAGGCTAACTATCCCTACTGCATAACATATGTCTGGCCTCGTGCACAACATAGCATACATCAAGCTCTCAACAGCTGATGCATAGGGGTAACGTCTCATATCTTCTTCCTTTTGTGGTGTGTCAGGATACTGTTTTTTAGAAAAAATAATTCCATGTCTAGAAGGTAAATAACCTTTCTTGGAGTTTTGCATCGAATATTTGACAACCATCTTGTCAATATATAATGCTTGAGACAAAGCTAACATTCTATTTTTATGATCTCTTATTAGACGAATCCCAAGAATGTAGCTTGCATTTCCTAAATCTTTCATTTTGGAATTGCTTAGATAGCCATGCTTTTATATCTTATAATAATTCTATATTATTCCCAATAAGTAGAATATCATCAACATACAGAACTAAGAAGATCACACGCATGTCATTGATGAGCTTGTATACACAAGACTCATCAAGGCATTGTGTGAACCCATAAGATATGATTGCTTCATCAAATCTCATATACCATGACCTAGATGCTTGCTTAAGTCCATAAATAGACCTATTTAACTTACAAACCTTTTGTTGTGCATCTTTATCTATGAAACCCTCTGGTTGCTCCATATAAATGGTTTCTTCAAGATGACCATTTAGAAAAGCCGTCTTGACATCCATCTACCAAATCTCATAATCATAATGAGCGGCAATAGAGAGCAATATACGAATGGACTTAAGCATAGCTACTGGAGAGAAAGTCTCTTCATAATCAACTCATTCCCTTTGGGTATAACCCTTAGCTACAAGTCTAGCTTTGAATGTCTCTACATTCCCGTTCACTCCTCTTTTTCTCTTATAGATCCATTTACACCCTATAGGTTTCACCCCTTCAGGTAGATCTACAAGATCCTAGACGGAGTTGGAATACATTGATTCCAACTCAAGTTTCATAGCTTCAAGCCATGCATCTTTGTCAGCATCTTCCATTGCACATCTAAATGACAATGGATCATCTTTTCCATCATCAGTGACAGCAACTTGTGCTTCACCTACCTGTCTGTATTGAGCTGGTGGTCGTACTACCCTCTCGCTACGTCTAGGTGGCGTGATGGTTTGACTAGAAGTAGTCGTCTTCTGAGTACCATGTGGAACAACAACTTTTGTTGTTTCCGATCTGATCTCATCAGCATGAATTTCCTCCAAAACAATATTGCTTTGAGGTTTGAAGTTTTCCATATAGTCATATTCAAGAAATGTGACATTTGTCGATACAAATACCTTGTTATCTTAAGGACTATAGAACAAACCTCCTCTTGCGCCTTTTGCATAACCAACAAACATGCAAATCTCAGATCGAAGTTCTAATTTTTCAGTCTTTCCTACTAGCACATGTGCGAGACACCCTCATATGATTAGTGTCTGAAACTAGGCTTGTGACCACTCCACAACTCTAAAGGTGTCTTAGTAATAGACTTAGATGAGACCACATTCAAAATGTAAGTTGCTGTCTGTATGGCGTATCCCCAAAATGATTTTGGAAGTGCAGAGTGACTCATCATGGATCGAACCATGTTAAGTCCTATTTCTCCTCTCAGCAACACCATTTTGCTGAGGAGTGTCAGGTGTTGTTAGCTGAGATATAATCTCAGGTTCTAACAAGTAATCCTTGAATTCATTATCAAGGTATTCACCTCCTCGATCTGATCGAAGACACTTTATTGACTTATCTAATTGCTTTTCAGCTTCAACTTTAAACTCTTGAAACTTTCTAAAAGTTTCTGATTTAAATTGAATTAGATAAGTATAACCATATCTTGAGTAATCATTAACAAAAGTGATGAAGTACTTATAACCACCTCTAGCCCGAGTAGTTATAGGGCCACATACATATAAATGTATGAGTTCAAGTGGCTCTTGAGCCCTTTGACCCTTTGCAGAAAAAGATCTCTTGGTCATTTTTCCCTCTAGACAAGATTCATAGACTAGTAAAGATCAAACATTTAAATCTTTTAAAGGACCGTCCTTCACAAATCTGTCAATTCTATCTAGATTAATATGACCTAAACGAAGGTGCCAAAGATATGTGTTATCATCATGAGAAATTTTAAGTTTCTTGGACTTAGGCAATTCTACTATAAAAAGTTCAGTATTCAACAATGATTTATTGGTGGGTCTTATCACATAAAGTCCACTTTCCATAACAAATTTCTAGTCCATTTATAGAAATAATAACAATATTATTATTAAAAGATTTTGAATGACATTGTTCAAATAAGTGAGAAACAGAAATGAGATTTCTAGTAAACCCCAGTACAAAATAAACATTATTCAATAATAAAAATTTATTCTGAAAATATAATTTTGTTTCTCCCACTGCTGAAGCTGAAACAAATGCCTCATTGGCCACTCTCATAGTGAACTCCCCAATTTCTAGATTCCGATAGGAACTAAGCATCTGTAAAGAACAACAAACATGATTAATTGCACTTGAATCAACTATCCAGGGTGACAAATCATTCTTAACCAAACAAGATTCAATAACAAGTAAATCAGATCTACTTGTCTTCTTTTATTTTATTTCCTCGAGATACTTTTTACAGTTTCTCTTCTCTTTTGTTGCATTTTTAGTAGGGATCGGAGGACATTCCTTAGTCATGACAAATTTCAAGTTGTCGTACACAAGAATCATATTCATGTTCTTTTTCCAGTTGATGAAATTATCGCTAGTCAACTTTTCAGTCGCGAGTAAATTAATCATAAAAGAAGACATTATGTTATAATGAATAAATAAATAAAAATTAATATTATACATAAAATTCATAAGTAATATGGCAAGTAAGAATGATGCATGAGCATGCTAAATCACTAAATAAAATGCAAATGCTATTATTGCCTCGATACATAATATTTTTCCTTAGGGTAAAAATATTATCTATTAATAAATTTATTTAAAATATCTCATATTTCAAAATTTATTAACTATCGATTAGTTTTGGTCAAAATGTGATTAACACATTATATTACATTTTTATGAGTGTATATCATCGTTTTGGTTTTATAAAACTTAACTTATAATTGTCGCCTTAAAGACGGTCAATTATAAAATACATTTTATAAAACTTATATCTAGGAGATCAACCATGGTATTGATCTAAGTGAACACTCTCCTTAGGGAGGACGATAACAAAGTCATCTCGGAGCCCCGCCTAAATTTCACGTTGTTGTATCAATGATGGAGACCATGAAAAGTTACGTCTAACTCTCCGCTCCCACTCATTATTTTGAATCATAGTGATTTTATAGAATATCACATACTCTATTAAATCTATATTAAAAAGAAATTAATCAAAATAAATTTATTTTATATAGATTATTAATTTTATAATCATATTATAAAATTAATGATACTAAATAAACAATTTATTTAACACTTACAAAATAATGCAAAATTTTAACAATTAAAATTTTGCATTACTTTATTTTCTCACATAATTCATAAATATGAATTAATAGTTTTAATCTACTTAAAACCATTTAATTTTTTAACAAACTAATTTATTAAAATTAAATAAATAAAACATATGCTAAGAATGCATGTCAATGTGAGAAAACTAAATAATAAGTCTTATGTGCAAGTACTATATGACATGTGAATGCATGACAATGATAAAACAACTTATATCAAGCATAAAAGTAAATGAAATAATGACCGGGTCGATTTGAGTATTTCTAAAATTACATATAAACCCAAAAAAAAATTATCTAAAGTCTTGGTGGCCTCCACAATTTTTGCGTCATATGTCGCCGTGACAACAATTGCATACCATAGTCTCGCTCCAAAATTTGTCTTGTCATCATTCTTTCTTTGATCTCCATCAATATTACATAAAGAGTATTTACCCAAGACAAATTGGGTTTAGATCAAAATTAAAAATAAGAAATTAAAAAAAAATTCCTAACCCAAATCGGCCATATGAAATTACGATCATTATTTCAATCATGCATATATACATACATTCAACATTCCAAAAATATATATAAATTAAAAAAATATATAAGCCTACTTATCATCACATATCATGATTTTCATAAAATCATATTATTAATATCATAACTACAACGAAGCTCTGATACCAATTGTTGGTTTTTAGATTCCCTCGCACGGCAGAATTACCTAGGTTCATAACAACAGTAACGTGCGTAACCTATGTATCATGAAAAACAATTTTAACATGAATATAAAATGGATCGTTGTTATAATATATTAATAATAATATGTATTTAAAATCTCTATTTAGATATAATCTAAAAGATAAAGAATGTTATCTTTGTAGCTTATTTCACACTGGTACAAAATTAACCTTCGATCTTCTCAGCCAATCCTCTTCACCTCGAATAAGCACATGTGGGCGTGATGAACGAAACAAGATCACACTCAATTTATGATAGATCGTACTTTCAACACATGAGACAATCTATTTGGATTTAGAAAACAGTTCTCTAAAGCCAACACGGAAGACACAAATTTTGCTCTCAAAATAGATTCCTTAATCTCAAAGATTTCAACTTTAACTTCAACTTTTTCTCCCTAAAAAACAAAAACCATTTTTTGCTAATGAGTTTGAATCTCTATTTATAGTGGTATTGCTCCATAATGAAAATTATGGTATTTAGAGAAAAAACAATACAAATTTCTCATTACATTTATAAAAATGTTATGAAAATCAAAAGTCTTATCACCATATCTCAACACTTAGCACATTTAAGTTATAACACATTTATAACAAAAATGTTATGGAAAATAAAAGGTCATGACATTAAATCAAATTTGACATTAATTTAAATTTGACAAAATCCATTTTTAAAAACTATTTTTAAAAGTTACTTTATATTTGTTAATTAATTGAATAATCAATAATTCAATTATTTCATTTAACAAATATATTAACTTTGACAACTTTTGTCATTTTGTCTTAATTAATTGAATAATCAATAATTCAATTAATTCATCTAATGAAAAAATAATAATAAACTTATTATTGAGTGTATTAAATAATTAATTCATAATTAATTATTTAATCTTCTTTGTTCATTTTTCTATTATTCGAATAATGATAGAAGGTGACGAAGGGACCAATAGACCTATAGTTTTAAGCTCCAATAATATTTTGTTAACTAATATAAACTCTTTATATTAATTAACGTAATTATTAACTCTAAAGTAATTTCACTAAATACTTAGAGTTGCACTTTCAAAACTATGGAGTATATTTATTTAAAGTAATGTCCATTGATATTGTCATTACATATGTATTAACCCTCCATTTAGATTCGCAATAGAGCTAGGTTTATAATCGTTAACCTCTCATATTGCTTCTTTATCATTGACTACCATTAGTTCTTAATTGAATAATTAATTAATAACGATTATGAATTGCGCGCTAATTATTCGATCTTTGAACTAACAAACAAGAGAATCTATAGAAATGGATTTTATTGTATCAATATTAACATTCTCAGCTATTCATTTTAATTTACTTTCAATATATAAGGTGTACGAATCGTAACTCGTATAAAATTTTACCGAGTAAATTAAAATAAAATAGGAGTTTATTAAATACAACGAATTAAGATCATACATATATGACTATCATTATGATAAAATTAATTGTTCTATATTTAACAAAAATTATCAAAACAATATAATTTTTATCTAGTCCAGTACTATATAATCATATTATATAAAATATATTTATCTTATGTCACTACATATTTAGTCGGGATATGACTATACATTCTTAATGAGATAAACTATGTTTATGACTATGAACTTGTGACGACCCGATTTTTCTTTTCCTTAAAAAAATACGATAAATTTAAAACTTTTAAAAACAACTTAAAAACGTCATTAATTGAAATCAGAGTCTTTTTCTTCTAAAAACCGAACCATTAAATTCTTTCTTTTAATCTCATTGCTTAAATCATAAAGATATTTAAGTATAAATCATTTTTCTTAAAAACATAGAGGAAGCAAAATAAACCAAATACATTTATATTTACAAAACTAATTGCTCTTTAACCTTTTAATTTTGAACTTTTAAATCTTTACCCTTTAGCCTTGCCATCCACATTGCTCGACCATATAAATCTCTCATCAACCGCTTCTCTTTCACATAAAGCACATCATCCCGAACACCTACACCACAAGTAGACACTGTAAGTCCACAAAGGACTTAGTAAGGAATTGAAAACACAACAAAATGCCTCTAACTCATTATGTCGGAATGGGCTCTGTCCAAACCGTTCTTTACTCACGGTTACATCTTTCTTGCTCGTGGATCGAGTTGGAAGATTAGAAAACCCTAGCGGGCAATGGGGGGAAACTCGGCATCTAACACCCTAGAGTAGACAAGCTTTTCTTTTCAATCCCATGGGCGGGAAAATCTTACGTTCTATTTACCGAGTCTACTGGTTAGATCTGAACCATTAACCCGGTCGCTAATTCCCTTACGTACATTATTAATCATTTTAGCTCACATCATGAATACCAACACGGACGTGGTATTTCCTAAGGGTTTCTAAGACCATGAACCCTTAACCTAGTGACTCTAGCAAGCTATCTATACAAGTAAACATCCAAGATATCATAGAATTCATCTATACAAACAATCACGAAATCAATCTCTACAAGCCATCATTGAACTACAATCCAATTTATCAAGAAAGGAAATACGGCAACCATCATGGGAATACACTCAACAACTATGGCAACGAACATCGAAGCCTATAGAAGCTAACAATGGAAGAACAATCATCCAGTTAGCACATCCAAAACACTAAACATTTCACACATCAATAGAAATCTCATCTACAACAAGGAATTAATAATATCTTAGAACAATTATCATACTTCGAATTAGAACTAGAATTAACAACAAGATCTACAACGAAACTAACCTACATACATGTTCCATAATATGGCAGTGATATAAAACGAGCATGCATGCTTGACAAATTTGTAGAAATTTACGAATTGTATGACCACAAAATAACTGAACGTACGTGCTTCATATATTGACAGCAAATAGGAACATACATGCGTCATAATTGATAAATTATAATTACGAAATAGCAGTGAATAATATTGCATTTTCAGGAATTAAAACATATTAACATGCTTCGGAATTGGCGTAAGGTAATCACGGAACAACAATGATTCAACAGCGAATATTAAACAATCTAAACATGCTAAACGTGCTTCGGAATTGACAAGAACTAGTGGTCGAACAACAGCAAAATAACATTGAATTTAAGCAACTACAACAGTATATCATGCTTGACCTAAAACTAGAAGTCTACACAATATTAGTACATCATATCATGCATCATAATAGAATAGATGAAACGACTAAGAAGAGAGGAGTGCATAACACATCAAAATATCACAAACATAATAATATCATCTATTCCTAACCAGTCCCAAACTCCAAACGGAGTTACATGCTATAAAAACAATCAATGAAGCTACTGTGAGAATTCAACAAGAAATTATATCTATTGTACATTCATCACATTCAAAGGCAAACAAGGAATACGTTAGAAAACATACAATCACATCAAATACTTGTGGGTAGGGCTTAAGTTGCCAAAACCTACAATTCCTTACCCTTAATGAAGAATCCGATTCTGGACAGCAACTCATAGTCCAAATCCTTAACTCACATTGGTTTTTCTTCTTCGCAATACCCAACGACCTATTGAAAGAAATCACACAACTCTCATCCATTTCTAGCATACTCACAAGCTCACCGTGGACACACATAAACCTGCAAGTTCTAGGGAACTCTCCCTCAACTCTCAACTCCCTGTTTTGTCTGCACTAAAGGACCACACTCTGCCAAAAGGAAGGGCAGAGTGTATATACTCTCACACCCGAGAGTATTCAGTCTCTCTTTCCCCCATTTCTCTCCTCTCTATCACCCATAATTTCTGCCATAATATTCTCCAACAACCAAATTCATTTCTTCACTGTCGGCAGGGGACAACCCAGTTGGAAGGAGGGCCACCCAACCTATCCCCCTCGTGAGTGTCGGTAGAATAACCAGCTGGAAAGGAGGGCTACATGGAACCGGTTCAGTGTAGAACCACATAGCCGAGCCGTTCCAGCCGTTTCCATCTCAAACCGCCAGCTCCAACTCGTTCTTTGTCAACACTCGATTAACCGAATGTAAAAGGAGGAGAAAAAGTCGATGGAGCTCACCTCAACTCGTCGCCGGAATCACTGCCGGACAACCACGCCGCTGGAGGCCCCAAATCCGAGCCCTAGCCGCGAACGTCGTTCCACCTCGCATCGCCGGACGTCGCACGCCCGAGCTCGCCGCTCGTCTCTCACCGGTCGCCGTTCATCGCCGCTCGTCGTTCGTTGTCGCGAGCTCCGATCTCCCTCTCGGTCTCTCTCCCCTGTCTCTCGGTCTTGCCTCCAGCGAAGAAGGGAAGAAAATGGCAAAGGCCATTTCTTCCTTCCTCTTTTAATTTGTATTAAAACTTTCAAATTTTTATTTTTATTTTATTTCTAATTTATCTAATTATTCAATTTAATCTTTAATGTACAATTAGTATACTAAATTTCAATTATTTATGTTGATGAATATCATCCCGTTTTATAATGTATTTATTTTCACGAAATTTATATTCATAGGGACGGGAAAAATAACGGGATTTGACCTTGGTAACATCCCGATGAATATCGAATTAATATGAATACTCTTCATTATTATTATTATTATTATTATTTGTAATTAGACTTATTATATTATAGAAAATCGGGATATTACAGAACTATTTGAAGATTCCATACTTCAAATATAATTCATAGATATATTCTGGTTATTACTCTTTATATTTTATCCCACATATAAACAATATATATGTTAATATAAAGTTAGCATAAATAACCAAGGAATTTTCTATGAATTTTATAAAACATAATCTAAAATATTAACATAATATCAATCAATATAAATTTATTCATATATTATAAAATTGTTCTATCACATTTGCTTGTTGGGCATATTATTCCCAACAGATATTGTCATGGATTTTAAGTATTTGATTATGTTATTTTTGTTAGACGATTTAATGTTTTATTCCGCATAATGTACTCTGATATATTTCAATAAAATATGTTGTGAATGAGATTTTAAAATGTTCCAAATTTTACGAAAAATCTATAAACGGAAATGGGATGTTACAGTTCCCGTTTGACTTAATCTCATGAATTCTTCCAGCTTTTGAGCTCAAGCCGTAGGATGAAATACTTGCCATAAAATAGTTCCTTAAAATTCTCCCAGGTTAGAGTTCGGGTGTCGTGCGCCATCTTAACGGAATCCCACCAGAACCGAGCATTATGAACGAGTAGATATGCAACACAAGTAACTTTTTTAGTCTCTTGTATGCTTGCATATTCAAACATATCTTCTAAGGACCGAATCCATTCTTCAACCCCCGTAATATCAATAATAATGTCGTTGAAAGTGGGAAGTTTGAGTCGTCTAAATTTCTTCCAACCGGCTTCCTCGTGGATCATAATTGCACGATGATTTCCATTTCCATTTCCTCCATTATCTCGTTCAATAAGTCGTTCCACAATGGAAGTTAATCTATTGATAGTGTCCTCCTAATTTCTTCCAAGTCCTTGGCCAGCTACATTTTGATCAGAGCCAACCACATTTCCTTGGCCAATTACATTTTAATGGCCGCCTCCGTTCCATCCGTTATTGTTTTATAGGTTAGCTCGTTATCTCTCCTCATTTTCTATTTCTACCTATTTTGTAAAAATATTAAGAATTTGATTACGTCATATGAGGGAAGTACTTTAACAACTAATTTATACGAGTGATGTATTCTTTATTTAACTAAAGTATTTTAAACTAAAAGCACCAAAACAATAAATATTACTTACAATTGGAGGATCATTCCACGATGAATCTTGCGTTATCAATAGTCTACAGAACCGGGTTATGCTCTGATACCAACTATAACGCCCCGCGTTTTAAAAACCTTTTTATTTGCTTATATTTTCAGCCATAAAATTTTTCATTTTCTCTATTCTTAAAACGTGTTCAATAAAAACATATCAGAGTAAATCAGCAGAATTATTTCAAAACTATATTTATAACGAGTGCATTTATTTTACAAACATTTAGAAAGTTCATGGCCAATTATGTTACAAAACATTACTGAAATAAAACCATTACTTAAAATAACCCTTTTATTTATTTGAGCCATAACCCTTCAGGTCGATTCTGGTTTAGAACCCAAAGCCTCTTCTGGTAATGTCTCCTCCTCCACATGAATGTCATCTGCATCACTGGTAATACCATGAGACTAATGCTCAGCAAGAAATAGAATATAATGTTTTTTGCTTATGCAGTCATTTTCTAGAAAGAACCTATCTTTTTTTTTTCTTTCATAATTTCCTTTACATTTCCTTTCTATTTTCTTTACATTTGTTGGTCGATGTGGATTAACCGACTCCATCCCTACATGGGTTGAGAATTCTATCAGGGGTGCTCCCACCTACGACCGTCATATGACGTTTGAGGACTAAGAGTAGGGATACATCTATTGATTGGTGTGAACTAACCGACTCCAACCTCTACGTGAGTGGAGAATTCCATCAGGGGTGTTCCCATCTACGACCGTCACCCTCTCTTGAACCCTCACACGCCCTTTTTTCCTTTATTCTTTCATTTCATTTATCATGCCATGCATACGTCACATTTTCATAAGCTCTATCATGATGCATGAATGACAGTTCATATCTATTCCATAACAGTCCTCGAAGTATATGATTAACTATCTCATAACAATCCTCGAAGCATACAATTTACAATTATTTCATAACAAACCTTGAAGTATACAATTCACTAAAGCATAAAAATAGTCCTGTGATGTAGGGCCTCCACTGGCCATCACATTCTATTTCTTACCTTTGAAGATCTCTCTCTTGTTCCTTATCGTGTTTACCTCTTATCCTTTCTCCCCGTTAATACCTTCAAAATAATTATCATTTATTTATTAATTATAATCCTAACTTTAATACTATTATTTATCATTTATTATTTTATCTTTTATTAAATGTAGATAATACCGATCAGGAATATTACCAGGAAAGAATGCCCTTAGCAATTCTCCTTAGACAGAATATCTTTTCCAAGTAAGTTCCCAGGAAAAACTAGAGGACAACAGTCCACTTAAATACCAGTCTCCTAGACATAACTTACTTATACAGTACAATTACACCACTAATAATATTTCTAAATTAATATTTCTAAAACGATAATAGTGTGATAATAACGATAATATGAACTAATATTTATCAACTAAATCCATCAATAAACTTAAGAGGAACGAAATTGTTACCAATAATATTCAAGAGATGTCCCCGATGTTTTCCTCCTGTTGAAGTTCCCACCTATTTCCTCACTCTTTTCCTCAATTTCCTTTCCACTAATTTTTCTCCTCAATGTCTTCCTCACTTCTCTTCACTCTCATTTCAACCTTCACTTCATCTCATCCTTCATCCTCCTTTCACTTGTGCTTTTCTCTTCATCCATCAAGGTCTATTTCTAGGCAAGGAACATACATTAAGATTATGCCACTTAGAGGAAATTAGGTAGATAGAAGGTAGATGAATGTTACTTAAAGGAAATTAGGTAAATAGAAGGTAGATGAATGCCACTTGGAAAAAATTAGGTAGATAGAAGGTAGATGAATGCCACTTAGAGGAAATTAGATATTCAATTTTTATTCATTTTAAATTTTTATTTCTTTTATATATTTAATCCATTTATTTATTTAATTAATCAATTCCTAATAAATTTTAACCAATTCTAATAATTTCTATTTTATAAATCTTTGATAAATATCCAATAAATATCTAAATAATACCTTATCCAAATTACACCCAATTATCTTTCCCAATTCATCCAAAAATCTCCATTTAACAAATTCTCATTTCCATCAATTAAATCTTCAATAAATGTCTAATATTCCCTTATCCAAATTTATACTCACTTAATTTTTCAATTTTTTCTTTACTTAATTCCGCTACGGGAAATCAGGTATTTTATCATCACATTAGAAAATTATCCAAAATTCATAAACAATATATTTCTAATTCTGGGGTATTACATATCCAACTTTTGCTTCATGGCAAAGGGGAACATGGTAGACAATTCATCTAGCGACTTAGCTAATAATATCAATGATAATGATGAATTGTTTGATGCCTTTAATAAATTATTTGATCAATTCAATGTGCTTAAACGTAAAGCTAAATTGTTAAAAAAGGAGAATGACAATTTGATGTAAAAGCATAATAACATGGTTAAATCTTTTGAAAATTAAATTGGTGAGTTGAAAAAAATGAATGAAAATTTGAATGCTACTATTCAACCTCTTAAGATTAATGTTAATTAATTAAGGGTTAAAAATAATTATTTGAATTTTATTGTTTTGAAATTCACTAATGGTAGTGAAAATTTGATCATGTTTTTCGGAAACCAAAGAGTTACATTCTATAAAGCCAGAATTAACCATCAATCATTTGCTAAGAAAAAGATTTATGAAAATTTCTTTGTTTGCCCATCGATTTGTAATGCATATAATGGTATATGTTATAAATCATTTTGTTGTCAATTGAAATCACATGGCAAAATGATTAATTCTAAATTTGTTTGGGTTCCTAAAGGAACCAAGCCTAAAATACAAGGACCCAAAAAGATTTGGGTCCTTAAAAAATCAATTGAACCTTGTTTTAGGTTGGATGTTCTCTCATTCAAATAAATGTTTTTGATATTAAATGATGGGAGACTTCCTAGAGTATGCATATTAGGTTTTTATATATTTTATACTCTTAGTTTTCATTAATTTTATAGTATGCATATTTGTTTGGTATCATAGGATTTAAATTATGATTAATACTTCAATTTGCATAAATCCTTCAAGTATTATAAATCTTACAATTGATATATATATATATATATATATATGAAAATTTGAATGTTTACAGTTGTATCAATCCAACAATTCGTTTTATAAAATGTGATAATTGGATTAGTTGGTTGGTTTTTGATACTTTGAGTTATCCTCATTTATTGAATTAATATATTGTGACATAGGGGGAGAAGTATCTTTAAGTTGAATGGTATATTTTTTGGTATCAAAGATTTATACATTTTCATCCCTACAATTGGTATTCAAAGACGGAGAGAAAAATGAATTTTTTTTTTTAAAACTTGAGATAGGGGGAGAAATTTATATTGATTTTTTTAATTCTCCTACTTCTAGAAGCGGTCTATAATATCTGCCATATTTTTAAAAAAAATTAGAAATTTGAGGGAGATGTTTTTGGAAACGGCTCCCCGAGTGTAAATATCTTATGGGAGATTGGGAATTCCTTCCCGATTCCGTTCTCTCTTACTCGTTCTTAAATGCCAGCTCTACCCCCTCGATCGCCATCTCCAGTTTCATCTCTCTCATGTCTTCCTGTCTTCCGTTTCATATCTCTCTCGCGATAAGGTTATTCCATCAAATAACTCATGTATTCGGCTATTTCAAGTGCTTTGGCCAAGTCGTCATCGCCGCAGTAAGATCATCTTCCTCCCATCTCTATGTTTTCAACTTCTCAGTTAACATCATGAAATTTTTGGTTGGAATCGTTGAAGGGAACCATGCGCTCTGGAACGAATATTGGAATTTCAAGGGGTAATTATAGTGTACAGTGTAATCAATGGACATTTATTTGCAAAAGGTATAAAAATCAGATATTTCCTTTTTCGATTTCATATCTGTTTTGCAATTTTGATATGGATATTGAAATCGATGGATTTTATTGAGCCTGAACTTAATTTTTGGGTGATTCGTGTTAATGGTTGGTTGTTTGGACGAAACCGAATAGTTTACCTTAAGAAACTCGTCGACAGTGAAGGGTTGAAACGCAACCCAACTAACGCTAAGCCGTAGTGCGTGATATACTTGATCGTTGACTTTGATTAGTGGATGACTGGCCAAGACTTAGTTGGGCCAGTTCGTGTCATCGAAAACAGACGTTTGCGAGAAGAACAAAGGCATCCTTGAGTTTACCATGGGTTGGGCTGAGATTTCGACTCAGTGAATTGCAGATCCAATGAACCCATCGGATGCGGTCTGGGCTAAACAAATGGCAACCCAAGTCCAGAATTGGGTTGTAATCTAGTTTTTAATTTAAACTGTATAATTGTAGTCTGGGCCGCGAACCTGGACCTACTCTTGGAAAGTTTTGAATTAGATCTTGAGCCAATTTTGAGTCAGAATCTTGGGTTATTTTATCCAATCAATATTTGATTGATTTTAATGATAATTGGACATTTTAATTTATAAAATTTTAACCCAAAAATCTAATCCCCGAATTTTTGGATAGGTACCCATATTTAAATTAAGAATCCGTAGATCATTGGATTTGAGATTTTGTCAGCATAAACCACATCAAGGTAGAGATTTAATTTTATGCACTTCATTGCATAAATTTTATAAAGTAATTATTTTGAGACGTGTCTCATATAAAAAGATGAAGTGTCCGTTTTATGACTGTCAAATTTTTATATTATATTTTATTTTTCATTGTACACGTTTAAATTAAATATATATATTATATTTCTGGATCAACTTGGTTTTGTGAATCGAGTTTGATCGACCCGATTTGGGGTCTGTCTTATTTTCACACATTCGATTGCGCAGAATGTGTTTCTTGTTGTTAATTAGAGTAATGAGACACTTGTATGTATTGTGTTCTTAGGTGCAAAACTCTAAACCTGATCAGTGTATTTATATGGATTTCACCATCGTTAAACATAGTTTTTATTCTGTTATATGCCTATGACATGATGTGTTGGAGTCCATGAGTGACTCTATTTTCACTGTGATTTTTAATTGGTCTAACAAATGCCTATTTTAATTACGTACCACATATTAGCGGGTGATTTTAAACACATCCCCTTTTGTACTCTTTTTTCTAAAGTGAGTTTATAAAAATGTGATTTTAATTCATGCATACTTAAACATTTTTTTAATATAAAATCAATAAATCCCTATTAGGTTTAGTCAACTTTGTAAAATTTGCCAAAATTTTTATTGAAAAATTCAATGTGTAAATTTTTTGCGTTGAAATCGGTAAAGGCAATAAAGAGTTGGCTAGATTTGTCGCGTAGCAGACATACGTGAAATTGTGTTAAAAATGCCAAAATTAGTACAATTGGAAATTTCCGACAGGTAAGTTAATTGAGGAAATAGAATTGAAAAATTAAATTGAAGCAACAAACGTCGTTGGGTGATGTTTGGAATAAGATATAGAGTATATAATATTTATATTTGATATACAATATTATATATAGATAAATGAATTAAAAAATTTTAATAATTTGAAGGAATTAAGAAATAAAGAAAAATGAAAGGAAAGGAAAAAAAGAGAAGAGAAACTGGTGGCTGGAGTTTGAGAAAGAGGGAAAGAAAAGGACCGGGTTGGAATACAAAGGAAAATGGAGATTTAAAGCAAGAGAAATGATAAAAAGAAAGAGAAGAGAAAAGAGGACAGGGAAAGAAAAGAAAAAGGTGAAGGGTAATAAAAGTGGGAAATTAAAAATAAGGTAAAATGACAAATTAACCATGATGATTTGCTATTAATGATAAGTCAATCACTATTTTTTATTTTCTAACAAATTAATTACTGACGTATAAGAAAATGATAAAGCCAACATTGCTGTCACGTTTGTCGTTAACAGCGGTCTGTGGAGCATTTCCACCATAACGCCGCAGCGTTCTTCCAGAAGCTTAATGATGTAATTGCTCGTCGACGACGAGAGGAATACAACTCGGGAGAACCAAGGAGAAGCCTAGCTTGTCATTTGAAGGATCTGAAAATGAAGATGGAGTTTTATCAGACCTTGTGAAAGCAGGGTATGGTGGACTGCAAAAAGAAGATGAAGATGAAGATGAAGATAAGCTTATGAGGATTGGAGATGGGCCAACCACAATTTCTTCAAAAAATCTCTTCATAATGAACGCCACGGTTTGTTATTGGATTCGTTTTTTATCGCCTTTTAAGGCTGTGATTTGTTATTTGATCGCAAAAATTTTATCGCAGTTTGTTGTGTTCTGTTCAACTCTTGTGAGCTAGACAAGGAGGGCCCACGCCCTTATTAAATGAAGAGAAATTTTAAAGGGTTAAAAAAAACTCTAAACGGCGTAGTGAGTGAAAAAATATAGACAACAGGCAGGAGAGAGAGAAACAACAGCGTAAGGGGGAGAAGACAGTTTCGTATTTTTATAGGGCAGCCTCGGAAATTCTCCATTTGTTGGCGTTTCAACTGTTGGATCGACGTGAAAATTGGACAGCGTGTTCGTAACGTTCTGGGCAACATTCTGAATGGTAGAGATCTTGTTTCGTGCTCTGTAAGTCCATCTCGCAGGTTATACACGAACAAGAGAAATAAGTTTCTCTTGTCTTTTTTTGTTCCTCTCTTGATTTCATCTTGATTGGTGATGATTGTGCTGTATTGAGACTTAGTTATACCCATTATTATCGTTGATAGTGGAAGTTTAAGCGGCCTAATCGGTCCCGTGGTTTTTACTCGATTTGGGGTTTTTCACGCTAAAATTGGTGTGCATCATTTGATTGTTTTGCATTGATTACTCGACTATTATTGCGTCTGCGGTGTTTGTTTGTGATTCGAATTAGGTACGAAAGTTTGGAAAAACCATATTCCGCATATTTGTTTTAGGTGGTTTTTTCTCAACAAAGTGGTATCAAAGTTTGATTTTCGTTTTTGTGCCTATTCGAATCATAGAAAGTAATATAAGTCGGATGGTTACTTTGAATGACTCCAATTATAATGTTTGGAAGGGAAAGATGGAAGATCTCCTTTATGTAAAAGATTATTATTTGCCAGTGAGAAGCCGACCAATAAAACAGATGCTGAATGAGAATTATGTCATCGTCAGGTGTATGGGTACACTCGGCAGTGGGTAGATGATAACGTCTTCAATCATGTCTATGATGAGGAAGCCGTAAATCTCGCTTGCCAAGATACAAGTTGGGTAATTGATAGCGGTGCTTCGATACACGCTACATCGCGGAGGGACTTCTTCACTTCATACACTTATGGTGACTTTGGAAGCGTGAAGATGGGTAATGATGGTGTTACTAAAGCCATTGGTATGGGAGATGTGCGTTTGGAGACTGACAATGGCAATACCTTAGTTTTGAGAGGTGTGAAGCACATTCCCGACATCCGCATGAACTTGATCTCCACTGGTAAGCTCGATGATGAAGGATTTTGCAATACCTTCAGTAAATGGAAGCTCACCAAAGGCTCTCTGATCGTGGCGAGAGGACAAAAATGTTCCTCATTATATGTGATGCATGCGAAGATCGCGGAGTCTACCACAAATGCGATAGATGATGAAGACACAATAGAACTTTGGCACAGTCGGCTTAGCCACATGAGTGAGAAGGGATTGATGATACTTGCTAAGAAGAATCTTCTCTCAGGTGTGAAAAATAGTTCTTTAAAGCGGTGTGCTCATTGCTTGGTAGGTAAGCAAACTAGAGTTTCGTTCAAAGGGACTCCTCACTCGCGAAAAATGGGAGTACTTGATATGGTATACTCTGATGTGTGTCGTCCAATGAAGACAAGAACACTTGGTGGTGCCATTTACTTTGTGACTTTCATCGACGATCATTCAAGGAAGGTTAGGGTGTATATGTTGAAGTCAAAAGATCAAGTGTTGGATGTCTTCAAACAATTTCATGCTCGTGTTGAAAGAGAAACTGGTGTGAAGCTTAAGTGCATCCGAACAGATAATGGTGGTGAGTATTGTGGCCCATTTGATGAGTATTGCAGAAAGCAAGGTATTCGACATCAAAAGACACCTCCGAAAACTCCTCAGTTGAATGGGTTAGCTGAAAGAATGAACAGAACACTTGTGAAAAGGGTCAGATGTTTGCTCTCGCAGTCACAGTTGCCGATGTCCTTTTGGGGTGAAGCATTGAATACAGTGGTACATGTTTTGAATATCACGCCTCCGTTGGGTTTTGAGGTTCCAGATTGAGTTTGGTATGGAAAGGAACCTTCATATATTCATCTGCGTGTTTTTGGGTGCATAGCATTTGTTCACATTCCGAAAGATGAGCGGTCAAAGCTCGATGTGAAGACAAGGCCGTGTGTGTTTGTTGGTTATGGTCTTGATGAGTTTGGCTACAGGTTCTACGACCCAGTGCAGAAAAATCTTATTAGAAGCCGAGATGCAGTGTTTGTAGAAGACAAATGCATCAAAGACAGTGATGAGACAGAAACGATGGGGAATGATGATATGATTGATTTGGATTCAGTTCCTACACCTGTAGAGAGTCATGATCACAGAGAATCAGGGTTAGATATTTCCAATGGCATCAGCCATGATATGCCTCCCACAGTTGATGATGTTGAAGCAACTGAGCAAGTTGAAGAAGAGGTTCAAGAGCTGCCAAATGAACCTATCTTAAGAAGATCTACCAAAGAGCATCGTCCTTCTACCAGATACTCTTCAAATGAGTACATGATGCTCACTGATGCTAGAGAGCCAGAAACTTATCAAGAAGCAATTTTCGTTGATGAGAAGAAAGAGTGGTTAAAAGCCATGGAAGAAGAGTTGCAATCTCTTCATGAGAATCACACTTATAATTTGGTGAAATTGCGGCAAGGAAAGAAAGCTCTCAAGAATAGATGGGTCTATAGATTGAAGACCGAAATCAGTAGCTCACAACCAAGGTACAAGGCTCGATTGGTTGTGAAGGGGTACGGTCAGAAAAAGGGAATCGATTTTGAAGAAATATTCTCCCCAGTTGTAAAGATGTCCTTGATCCGAGTTGCTCTTGGTCTAGTAGCACGCCTGAATCTAGAGATTGAGCAACTTGATGTGAAAACAACATTTCTTCATGGTGATTTGGAGGAAGAAATTTACATGGAGCAACCTGAAAGTTTCAAATTGAGAGGAAAAGAGCATCTTGTGTGCAAGTTGAAAAAGAGCTTGTATGGCCTTAAACAAGCTCCAAGGCAGTGGTATAAATGTTTGACTCATTCATGGTGAGCCACGGGTACAACCGAACATCGTCAGATCATTGTGTGTTCGTCAAGAGGTATTCCAAAGATGACTTTATTATTCTCCTCTTGTATGTTGAAGATATGTTAATAATAGGACATGATGCTAGCAAAATTGTGAAGTTGAAAGCAGAATTGAGCAAGTCCTTTGCCATGAAAGATTTGGGATCGGCATGAAGATTTCTCGTGATAGGAAGAATGGGAAACTGTGGTTGTCACAGGAAGACTACATCGAGAAGGTGCTTGAAAGGTTTAACATGTGTAAGGCCAAGGCAGTCTGTTCTCCACTTGCAGGTCATTTCAAGCTCACTTCAAAGGAATGTCCTACAAGTAAGGAAGAAAAGGCGGACATGTGTCGTATTCCATACGCATCTGCGGTTGGCAGTTTGATGTATGCCATGGTTTGCACTAGGCCCGATATTGCTCATTCCGTTGGAGTAGTCAGTCGATATCTATCCAATCCAGGCAAAGACCACTGGGAAGCAGTGAAGTGGATACTGAGATATCTTCAAGGTACTTCCAAAGTGTGTTTGTGTTTTGGTAGTAGTGATCCTATGCTAGTTGGATACACCGATTCAGACATGGCAGGTGATGTTGACTCCAGGAAGTCCGTTTCAGGATTCTTGATGACCTTTGCAGGGGGAGCCGTGTCGTGGCAATCAAAATTGCAAAAGTGTATTGCGTTATCCACCACAGAAGCTGAGTACATCGCAATTACTGAGGGTTGCAAAGAAGCTTTGTGGATGAGGAAATTCCTTGAGGAATTGGGTTTGTGCCAAGAAAAATATGTTGTATTCAGTGATAGTCTGAGTGCTATACATCTCTCTAAAAACTCGTCATTTCATTCGAGATCGAAACACATTGATGTGAGATATCATTAGATTCGAGACGTGCTTGAAACAAAGTAGTTGCACTTGGAGAAAGTTCACACTAGTGAGAATGGATCCGATATGTTGACAAAGACTCTACCAAAGGAAAAACTTGAGGCTTGTCGACGAAGAGCGGGCTTGTTGGAGCCCATTTTTTGAGCTCAAGGGGGAGTTTGTTGTGTTTGGCTCTTGTGAGCTGGACAAGGAGGGCCCACGCCCTTATTAAATGAAGAGAAATTTTAAAGGGTTAAAAACAAACCTAAACGGCGCAGTGAAAAAATAGAGACAGCAGGCAAGAGAGAGAGAAATAGCAGCGTAAGGGGGAGAAGACAATTTCGTATTTTTACAGGGCAGCCTCAGAAATTCTCCATTAGCCAGCGTTTCAACTGTTGGATCGAAGTGACAATTGGACAGTATGTTCATGACATTCTGGGCAACATTCTAAACGGTGAAGATCTTGTTTCGTGCTCTATAAGTCCATCTTGCAGGTTATACACGAACAAGAGAAATCGGTTTCTCTTGTCTTTTTTTGTTCCTCTGTTGATTCCATCTTGATAGGTGATGATTGTGCTGTATTGAGACTTTGTTGTACCCATTATTATCGTTGATAGTGGAAGTTTAAGCGGCCTAATCGGTCCCGTGGTTTTTACCCAATTTGGGGTTTTCCACTCTAAAATTGGTGTGCATCGTTTGATTGTTTTGCATTGATTGTCACTTGACTATTATTGCGTCTGCGGAGTTTGTTTGTGATTCGAATTAGGTACAAAAGTTTGGAAAAGCCATATTCCGCATATTTGTTTTAGATGGTTTTTTCTCAACATGTTGTTGGATTTGTTTTTTATCGCCTTTTAAGGCCGTGGTTTGTTATTTGATCGCAAAATTTTTTATCGCGGTTAGTTATTGGATTTGTTATTGGAAAAAATTTTGATTGCAAAATTGAGGCCGCGGTTTGTTATTGGATTTGTTTTTGATCGTTTTTGAAGTCGCGGTTTGTTATTTGATCGCAAAATTTTTTTATCGCGATTTGTTATTGGATTCGTTTTTATGGAAGAACGTCGCAGCATTCTTCCTGATGAATGCTGCGGCATCCAGATCAGCTTGTTAACGGTAAATGTGATAATGATGTTTGCTTTGTCATTTTTCCATACGTCAGTGGTTAATTTGTTAGAAAATAAAGGATAATGGTTAACTTGTCATTGATCGCAAACTACAATGGTTAATTTGTCCTTTTCCCTAAAAATAAAAAAGGAAAAAAATGTTGAAAAGAAGAAAAGATAAAAGTGAAGAAAAAGATTTAAAATAAGGAAGAAAAAAAAAGAAGTAAATAAAATAAAGGAAATAGGTAGGTTAAATTAGAGAAAGGAAGAAGGGAAAATGATAAAGCAACCATAATTCTTTATTGTTAGTGACAAACCAATAATCATTATTTTTTTGCTAACAAATTAACCACTGAATAATGAAAAAATGACGCTGGTAATATCGCTGTCATGTTTGCTGTTAAATGTTTGGACGACGAACCGCTGCGGTTAGCGGTTTGATGACAAACTGTGGCTGTTCGTCGTCAAGAAGGAAATTCTCTTCTTTCACGTACTGCGACAGTGAATCTTTGCACAATGATAATTCTCTCAATTTTCAACGGTTTTGGACGCTTTAGGACTCGTTTTCCATCATTTTTTCACGATGCACAGGAAGGAGAGAAATGAGATCGTTTACTCGAAAACTTTGGAAGACCACGACTTTGTGCTCAGTTGACCGATTTGGATTAATCATAAAATGGTTTTAAAAAATCAAGAAATGTATTAGCTATATCACAACTAGATTTATCAAGATTAATACTTTGTGTTTCTCATTATAAAAGCACAAATAACTTGCCAATATGGTTTAACATTTTCCAACATTAAATAAGTCGAATTCCACCTATTATTTATATCGATTTTTAATTTTCTTGGTTTAAGTTGGGCGACTTTACAAAAATTTCTATATTTTTGTTGTCTTGAATTAGATCCAATGATATAAGAAATTGCGGAACTAATTAATTCAATATGAGACGAAATATATGTCATACCATCTTTAACAACTAAATTCAAAATATGACATACACATCTCATATGGAAAAGAGAATCGTGAATAGTATCAAATTGAAAGTAATTTTTAAAATGAGAAATAGTAACATCGTTAGCACTAGCATTATCAAGAGTTATGCTAAATACTCTATCTCTAATAGAATATTCTTGCAATATTGCTACAATATATCTATAAGTAGTTATACCAGTGTGAGAATATTCATAATTACGAAATCTTAAAATTCTTTTATTTAACTGCCATGATTCGTTAATAAATGAGAAGTTACAATAACATAACCTATATTATTACATGCACTCTATAAACCAGAGATAATACAAACAGACATTGAAGGGGGAGCGTTTGAAAAAAATGAAACTAGTTCATTTTTCATATCTTAAACATTTTAATAATATCATTTCTAGTTGTATTTCTAGGAACATGTTTAAAATTAAGAGTAGCATACTGTTTCATAAATTTTTCAAATTCGTCACTATTGGTAAACAATAAAAGCAACTCGCATTGTGCTACAAGTTTTGCTATTCATTCTCTCATTTTATTTTGTGAATATAAAAAAGTGTCACTACCGCTAGCATTCAATTATCTTTGTGTAAGGTTCTTTACTAGCTCATTTAAGTGACATTTTTGATAATGTCTACCAAGTGTGCTAGTTGAACTACGGTAACATATGCATAATTTTTTATACAATATTTGCATTGAGCTCTAAATTCTACTCTTCCACCAATTTTAAAAAAAATTATTTCAAAATGTTTCCATACCTTGGACGTTTTGCTTCTTTTTTTTAGGTGAAGAAGTAGATGCTTGTGTAGATAAGTGTCATATTGAAAATGCAGGATCTAACTCCTTATTTTCTTTAAAATCATCATCAATATTCTCAATATTATAATTATGTAGATCCATTAAAAATAAATATTTAAAATAAAATTAAAATAACAAATTGATACGGTGATACCACAAATTCAATTGATCACTCGGTGGCAAGGACTGTTGCCCAGTAGGGCAACTTTTTGCCCTGCTGGGCAACTCGGGCCCCGTGCCTGTGGGCTGGCGAGCCAGCCTGCCAGGCTCGGCTCGGCCCACCTTTCGGGCCTGGGTCTGGCCCGCTCAGTTACTATAGTGAGCCGAATCGAGCTTGACTCGCTACAGTAATGACCCGAGCATCATAGCTGTTCATTCCAATTGAGAGACGTCTGTCCTTGATCTAACGGCCATGAACCATCGTTCTAATGGGTAGGACAGACGTCCCCAAATAATTGATGTTCTTTGTCAGTCTGTTGGATTAGCATTGGACGTCCTTCGTCGTTGCTGGAAGTCCATTGTTGCTGTCTTGGACATGTCCATTCGATGGTCCTTGGCGTTAACGTGACTGTAGCGTTACAGTCGACGGACTTTGACAACAAATATGATGGCGATGTTTTTCCATAGTTTAGTGGTTAATTTGATAAAAAAAGTACAATAGTTAATTTGTCATTAATAGTTAAGTACAATAGTTGATTGGTCATTTTCCAAAAAAATATATATATAAAGAATGAAGATTAATTTAAAGGAATGAAGAAAAATAATTAAAATAGAAGAAAGGAGTAAAGAAAAACAAACGAAGAGAAAAGAAAAGGGGCTCCGTGGCGTACATTGGACAAAGAAATTAGGGCATTTTCTTCTCCATTTCACCTTCAGCTGCGGGAGAGTTTGAGGAGAAGAAAGAGAACAAAATCCCTTTCCTTCGGCCGAGAGAGTTTCGCGAGGAGGGACGCGAAGGCCGAAAGTGGACGACGGCAGCGGCGAGCGGGCGACTGTCGATCGTGGGCAACGGTGAAGCCGCGGCTGTGGGGCTTCGCCTGAGGGATTTTTTCTCCGCCATTACGCTGATTTCGGTAAGGAAATGCCGAACGCTAGGCTTTGTGATTTCCGTTTGATTCCTGTTCTGGGATTTCTGAATTGGATGTTGAATCTTTGGAGTGTTGTTCTGTCGATTTGGGTGTTGTTGCTCTCGTTGTGTTACTGTGGGATAGACTCGATGGAGATGGGTTGCCCTGTTTGTTTGAGTTGTTGTTCTACATTGATTTCTGCTTGAAATACATTTGAAATCTGCTGTTTTGCTAGTTTGGAATCTGCCGTTAGTCATTGTGGGAATGTTACTCTGCTGAAGTCGATTTGTTCTTTAGTTTGGTTTAGCCAAGAGACGTGTTTTGAGAAAATAATGTTTTGTGATTTAGTCCTGTTGCCCATTTCGATTACTGCTCACTGGCTGCGGATGATTGATTAATCCTTGTTAATTTTAAGTGTTGTTCTGCTTGTTGGTAAAATACATATTAGAATTGTAAACTCATTCCTGTGTAGTGGATGTGCTGCTTCTGTCCTTGGAAAATTTATCATCACTGCTCTCTTGAAATTGCTGAGCATGGGAAGGGTTGGTTGATACTGAGGTTTGATATTTGGTTGGGATGTGGATTTGTTCATGTTGCTGTGGTTGTTTATGCTTCGATTTTTGAGGATGTGTTGTACTAAGCTGGAATTGTTTTGTTATGGTCCACTGATTATTGTGGGTTTCATTTGTTGTATGATTGTGCACTGATGGTTGTTGTGGAAACTAGCTCACGGTTTAATTGTTGGAAACTGATAGATATAGTTGGTACAAATTGGATGTTTGCTAAGTGATCAAGTTAGAGGGTTTTGAATTGGGTTTTAGATGAGTCTGTTTACGATGATAAATATGAGGATAAACGTTAAGCTTAAACCCAGTTATGGATTTTTCAATTATTCCTCGAGATTTATTTATGAGATTTCCCCATGTTTGACATGTAGGCTCGGACGAGTTCGAGGACTTCGAGCCGGTACCTACGGTTGCTGCTCCTTCATATACGAGAAGAGACCACCGTCGAGGTAGGGGTTTTATACCTACTTTCTTTGCATTCCCCTACCATACCATCATTTTTTTTGAAAAAAAAAGGAAAACTAATATTTTTTGGATTACCACATATGCATAAAAACCAACGGATACTGTTCGATAGCTCGTCTGATTTTATTATACTTATGTTCGCGAGTTTTACACGTTTAAATTCTATGCATAGTTTTAATGGTATGTGATATCTGTTTTGGGGGCGATGAATCCTTTTGATACTTTGGACGGTTTCGGTACCAGAGTATTACGAGACTATCCCTAGTACGTCTTCTGTCGCGTGGAGACGATTGTTTGTACGCTGTGTGAAAAATGGAATTAGGAAGGTGATGACACTTCCTTGGGTTTCGAATCCCTAAACTTGATCAGAGTGTAATATGATACAAGTTTGTTGGCGTTGGGGTTTGGCTCGTTAGCAAACTTGGTTGTTGATACAAGTTTGTCGGCGCTGAGCTTTGGCTCATCGGCAAACTCGAAAGGTGATTTGAGTTGTGTCAGCGTTGAGCTTTGGCTCGTCAGTAGGACTAGGGTGTACTTCTATACGAGTTTGTCGGCACTGAGCTTTGGCTCTTCAACAAACTCGGGACGTGATTTGAGTTGTGTCAGCGCTGAGCTTTGGCTCGTCGGCAGGACTTGGGTGACGATATGGGTTGTTTCGGCGTTGCGCTTTGGCTTGTCGGCAAAATCCGGTGTGACGAGCCAGGTCTACGAACCTCCGTTGCTTTATTCTGTGTGATTGACTGGAGGAGTCTATGAGTGATCTCTTTTTCACTGAGGAAGATTTTTAGTGTGAAATCGACGAAAGTATTTTTTAGTATAGCTGTCTATGTAAACAACGATGTTTTCCACGATATCTCGTTGGGGTCCTTCAAGGCCCGTTTTTCCTTAAAAAAGATGTAAATGATTTTTTAAATGTTTTGATAAAAATGCATAACCCTTAAAAATCAAAGTTTTGATAAAGAAAAGGTAAAACAAGTTTTCTTACGCGCTTAGTGGTGAGTATAAGTCTCCTACTGAGCTAGTTACTCATCCCAACGACCCCCCTCCCTCTCGGTAGAGACAGGAGTACATAGAGCGTGGGCATTTAGACTCATGGAGTTTCAGATTTTGGTTGTAGCTGCTTTGTTTCGCTTTTTTTGGTTTATTTATATTTTTTGCTGGTGAGAACTATTAGTTTCTATAATATTATATGATTTAGAATTCTGGATGTATGGAGATAAATGCACAGTTTATTTTTGTACTTAATTTATATTTCCGAAATTAAAATCTTGCAGTTACTGTGAAAACTGTGATCCATCACAAGTGGGTCACGGCTGGAAAAAAAATTATTACAAGTCTTTTGCTATATTTTAACAAGCCTTGGGCTGGGCGACTAGGTTCTTTCTGAGGATAGGGTTGTTTGGAGCGGCGTTTCTGTCCGGCCCGCCTCCGGGCCGTGACAAACTCACCTCAATAACATCTTTTAGGACTTTATCATTCGGACTTCCAATTGCCGACTTGTAATAATTATTTTAAGTATTTCCTTGCTATTTTAAAAATTTAAGTCAAATGGGTCGGGGGATGCAGCTCTTTGGGTCGGATCATTCCCTGTTCTGTCTTGGGTTCCTTGTGAGTCATGACACAGTCGACCGGAGACAAATAGGAGGGCGACCAGACCGACATAATTCAGAATGGTAACATTCCAATGGTGGGGAAGCGGTCGACCGGACAAGAGGGTGGTCGACCAGCTGAGCAGTTTTTATAAATAGAAGCCATTTCGAATTGCAAAGTAGTAGAGATGGAAATTCATAACGGAGTGTTGCCAAATTCACACGAAATTCTTTTTCAACAAATGAGTGCATAGTTCTAACTCTCTCTATCCCTTCACTTGAGATTTTATATATTTGAGAGTTAGGATTCCAAATTATAATATTTCAATCCCGCCATTGTAATCTGTTGCAACTAGGGTGACGCCATGTGAATATTCGAGGAAAGGGTGACGCCCTGTAAATAGTTGTGTAAAGGTTTGAAGACTTTTCTATGCAGAACATTGTCTTTCCGCAGCGAAAAATTATATTTTTGCAAAGTAAAGACGATATTTCTCTGCGAAAAGACAACATTTCTCTGCGGAATGTCAACTTTCATGAGTTCTATTTCAAGAACTCACTTTCTGGAGCAGAAAGACAACGTTTTGCTGTGTATAGACAACGTTCTGCAAGGAACGACAACGCTATTTAATGGAAAATGTAACTGCGGTGTTTACTCTGTCAATTTCTCATGGTTCAGTGTTAAAGTTGTTAGCAAAAATTGTTCGGTGGTTGACTTATCATTGATTTTAAATTACAATGGTTGATTTGTTAATTTCCCTTTTGTTCATGCGAGAAAAACTTGAGTGGTGGTTTTGGCTTTGTTCTCGCCTTTGTGGTTGAACTTGGGGCTATGTTTCCGTCTCGGAAAAACAGAACATTAACAATCAGAGAGATTTCTCTTGTATCTCTCACTCTTTCTCAGTTTTCTTTTCAATTAGGGTTTCTTCAGTCATTCATGTTAATTATGATAATTAGTTTTTTTTTTATTTGACATTCTGCTTTGCGATGATTCATTTGCTTGCAGCCTCCGACGGAACCTGAGAATCCATTTCCAGAAGCTAAGGCCGCAAGAATGGTGAGGAATTGTTATCCTGTGCCTTATTAGTTTGTTGCACTTGATTTTGTTTTAAGTTTATAGAACTATGGTGGTTGAAAGTACACTCGGCATTATGGCTGCACGCCTGCTTGAGATAGTAAGAAAGGTTTTTTTGGGGGAATTTATTGCTTGAAACGATTTGTAATGTTGAATTTGGAATATGTGCTATCAGAATTCAATTATCACAAGATATGATTTAGCGTTCTTGATTCCAGTGCAAGGGTGACGTTTCATTAGACGTCCCTATTGTGATTTTACTTCCTGGCTTTGCAATACCACCCAGAAAAGCTCCTTTTACTCAACCTCTTTATGTAATGCTGAGAGTGCTGCAAGTGAACGTATAGAAAAAATTCATTTTATGAATTACAGTGTAAATTGAGTGGAAAATATTCATTTTCTGAGGTAGTGTAAATTGAGTGACTTTTGATTTAGGAGCTCATGCTGTTAGATGGAGAAAAACTATTCAGTGTTGTATAGTAACCATCTTGTTTCTGTGGGTGTTTGCAGGCTACTTTGGCTGATTCCTTTCTTGCAGATCTTGATGAACTTTCTGACAATGAAGCTGAGTTTCGAGTAAGTTTTTATTTTTTTCCTGGCTGTCATGGAGGGTGTGTGATTAATGGTGTTAAGATGAATTCAAAAATCCGTTGACCTCTTTTTTTTGTCATTCCAGGAAGAAGATGATGTTGATGCAGAAAACATGGAAGAAGATGTTGATGGAGACCTGGCAGATTTAGAGAACCTCAATTATGATGATCTGGATAGTGTCTCAAAGTTGCAAAAAACACAGAGATTCATTGACATAATGCAGGTAAGCCACTTACAAGCATCTGGTAGCTGTGTGGTGGATTTTTTTTTTTAATAATCACAACTCAATGTTTACATGTTCTACTGGGGCACGTCTTTTTTATCCCGACCTCTATGAAATTGTTCTTATCACTTACGAGAAAAAAATGTAAGTTTATTACATTTTCCTGTTAGGAAAACTAGAAATTGAATATCAATGGCCTACGGTAAACAAGAGAATCCCTATAATCTCTTATGTATTCTGTGAAAAAGAATTTCTTTTTTCTTTTATTAGATATTTTGATTTGTTTTTTCATTTGGAATGTGGATAAGATGTGGGTATAATGGGTGACATGTTATCTGAATGGCAGAAAGTGGAAGATGCACTGCAGAAGGGTTCAGATATGTCAAGTCACGGGATGGTTTTGGAGGATGATCCTGAATATCAGCTGATTGTGGACTGTAATGCATTGTCTGTCGACATCGAAAATGAAATCATTATTGTTCACAATTTTATCCGGGACAAATACCGTTTAAAATTTCCAGAGCTTGAATCACTTGTGCATCATCCAATTGATTATGCTCGAGTTGTTAAAAAGATTGGGAATGAAATGGATCTAACCCTAGTTGATCTGGAGGGTCTTTTGCCATCAGCCATCATTATGGTTGTTTCAGTGACTGCTTCGACTACGAGTGGCAAGCCCCTTCAGGAAGAAATACTTGAAAAAACTGTTGAGGCGTGTGATCGGGCTCTTACCCTTGACTCTTCCAAGAAGAAGGTTCTGGATTTTGTTGAAAGTAGAATGGGATATATTGCCCCTAATCTTTCTGCTGTAGTTGGGAGTACAGTTGCGGCAAAACTAATGGGAACTGCTGGTGGGCTTGTGTCATTAGCTAAGATGCCTGCATGCAATGTTCAACTTCTTGGAGCCAAGAAGAAAAATCTTGCTGGTTTTTCTACGGCAACATCACAATTTCGTGTTGGTTATATTGAACAGACAGAGATTTTTCAGACTACGCCTCCTTCTTTGAAGATGCGGGCCTGTAGACTCTTAGCAGCGAAGTCTACATTAGCAGCTCGTGTAGATTCGACGAGAGGAGATCCATCAGGAAAGGCTGGAAGAGTCTTTCGAGAGGAGATCCTTAAGAAAATAGAGAAGTGGCAAGAACCTCCTCCTGCAAAGCAACCTAGGCCACTTCCAGTTCCTGACTCCGAACCTAAAAAGAGAAGAGGTGGTCGTCGACTGAGGAAGATGAAAGAAAGGTTGTCCAGTCTTTGTGATACTTTGTGCTTCTTTGTATTCGTGTGTGAGCCATGATTGTCTGATTTATTTGTCCTTTTGATTCTCTTTCATCAGATATGCAGTCACAGAGATGAGGAAACTAGCAAACCGCATGCAGTTTGGAGTGCCGGAAGAAAGTTCTTTAGGTGAGTTTTTCTATCTTAATCCTTCAAATGAATTGTATACCAAGTTGTGGGCTGTAGTATTTTTAGCTATTGCTCATTCTATTTTATTTTCCTCAACTTGTTGACCAGGCCGTTTGTTGAGAAGTTTTTAGTTTTTGATATGGAGAACTATTCACCCTTCCATTAAAAAGCATAATCGGCTGTCCTTGTTTTCCCTTAAAGAAACTTAATTCGGTTTTATTGGAAAAAGAAATTCTGTTTTGGTCAATGGCATCAGAATCTCTGATCTATTTAGGTGACTGCTCTTTAAAAATTACATGCTTATACTTTCTTGTTGATGCTTGATTACAGGGGATGGCTTAGGGGAAGGATACGGAATGCTGGGTCAGGCTGGGAGTGGCAAGCTGCGTGTATCGGCTGGTCAGAGCAACCTTGCTGCAAAAGTTGCTAAAAAGTATGTCATCTTTGATGTTTCTATATTCTCTTCTGAGTAGCACACCTGTAAATCCATTCAAGTATTTTTTTTTATTTCCATTCCATTTTTTCCTTTTGCTTCCAGGTTCAAGGAAAGGCACAGTGGAAGTAGCGGTGCCACTTCTGGACTGACTTCAAGTCTCGCATTCACGCCAGTACAGGTTTGGACTTCTTATGTAGTGATTTGGCCAGCTGGGTAAATTTATGTGCAATGTTTAGATTTTCTTATTTGCAATGAAGTTGTTACCATTAAATTTTTTGATTTCGTGCAGGGAATTGAACTTTCGAATCCTCAGGCTCATGTGCACCAGCTCGGCACTGGAATTCAGAGCACGTATTTCTCAGAAACCGGAAGTTTTTCAAAGATTAGGAGGACCTGAATCTGAATCACACAATGGATTGTGAATGGTACTTTTTTATGACAATTTTATGTAATGTAGTTTGACCCGTTACAGAGTATGACTATAGGAGTTAATCAAACCATGTTTCTTACTCTTTGCTGTGCATTTGGGCATTTTCCCAGTTTGCTGATTAAAAGATGGGAAGGGAAGATGACAAAACAACCATCATTCTTTACTGTTTTTGACAAACCAACCATTATTCTTTTTTCGCTAACAAATTAACTACTGAACTATGAAAAATTGACGCTGTCAATATCGTTGTCACGTTTGCCATTAAAAGAGATAATATCGCGTTGTGGCGATCGCGTACAAATTGTCACGGCTCCATAGTTTTAAAAAAATCACACGACAATTTGGATGACTCGCCGCGGTGTCATACTAAATTGCTGCGGTGTGTTAATAAACAGCTGCGGTGTCATAGGACACCGCGGCGGGTCATCAAAAATGTCGTGTGGTTTTTTTAAAATTATGGAGGTAATTTGTAAGTTCAAGGTGCCTCCTTCGCCTTGTACAAATACACGAGAAACTTCTCACGATTTTCTCGAACATTTTGTCAGCGATTAGCTAACTCTAGAGAATTTTGAGAGCTGAAGTGAACTTTATTTTGGCGAAGTTGAAGAATTTGTTGAAAAACAAATGGCGTATTGGAGTGTTGAGGAATCTGTTATTAACCGTCAAGTTGAAGTGGGGCACACAATCACATTTTTTGCCATTTTCACTTACCTCGTTTGCTTACGCGTTCAATCTTAGTTCTTCTTTTTAGCACCTTCACAATTAGAAACGTTTATTCGTTAGTGATCATAATTCATCTACTTATTAGTCTCAACGTCTTTTATATTCTAATTCTTTATGCGTTACTTACTAAAATTTCCTAAATAAACCTACGTCATTAATTACTACCTAGTTTAATTAATTAGTCCCAATAGTTATATCCAATTATTGTCATCCATTCGTCTAATTAATAACTCAAATCTAAGCATATTACCAAGGCTGTAACTAAGCAGGTTTATCTCCAAGCAACATAGTACTTCCTTGCTTATCAATGTCCAACACAGATTAACAATTCGATCTTAACAGCCAAACATAGTAGTGACCAGAACTGAGCAACAATTAACTAGAGATTTAATAACAACTTCATCAATGTAAACCAACTTAACAACTTATTCCTCAGGAGAATTCAATTCAAGAACCAAGCTATAAATCACAACATACTCATTATCAAAGCAGAACAGTTCATCAAAATCTCTAGAATATCAATCCAAATTCACAGAGCACCTATTCTAACCAAACAACACAGAAAATATAATTAACACAATTCACAGCTCTTGGCAAAACCCAACTATGAACAAAACCACTTTCAACAGAGTAATTCTCTACATATTGTCAATCGACAGTAGTTAACATAAGGAATGTAAACCCAAACAGTAGAATAAAATCTTCAAAATAGTATGTTCAAGCATTACATGAAAACAGACTCATAAAATCCAAAAATGAAGGAAACCTCACCCAAACACCCTAGAGCAGTTCGGCCTTTTGAAGAAATTACCTGAGAGCTCACCTCCAAAGAGTTCTCAGCTCTTCATGTTTTCTCTCCTCACTCTTCATTCTCAGTTTTCTTCTGCCTTTCAATTCCCAGAGAAGCACCCTTATCCTGCCCTTGCCATGGACGTGCGTGGGTGTCCTCCAAGCCATGCCCTGACTTGGAGAACCATTCCTTCGTACGTCCAGGTTTTCGATTTCAACACAGCAAGAACCTGCCACAGATGGGCCGGTTCGAAACCAATAGCAAGCTAGACCCAGGCCTTTGGCCGGTCCAGCACGAACCGCTAGTCCTTCAGTAGTTCCCTCGCAAAATTGCCAGCTCCGATCGTCGCTGCCAACGCCCGATTAACAGAATGCAAAGGAGGAGGAAAATCGACTAGGCATACCTCAACTACACCTCACATGAAGCTGGAACTCCAATATTGAGCCCAAGCTGCGACCCACGATGCCATCCAACCGCTCGCCAGGACGACGCGCACGCCGCAAGGAAGCCCTAACCAAGCTTTGTGATATATATAATTATCCATATATGTCATTGTTTCATAATCTAATTTAACTCCGAATAATGAAATTAGTTGATTTTTCTGAGAAATACCTACTTCTTAAATGTTTGTCTTGTAGTGTTTTGAAGAAATAATCTCGGAGGAGTTTCTAATTTCAGTAAAGGTTTAAATAATTTATCTATTGATATTTTTTTTATCTTGTCTAAAACTTAAGTTGTGGTGACTATTTGTTAAAGCGTAATTAATTTTATATGTGATAGTAAAAGGGTGATTTTTGCTTTTCATAAAATTATGTCTTTTTAATTCATATTGTAAGGTTATAGAACAACTTAAATCCTAATCTTTTAGACTTAGTCCTAACTGAATATTAATATCAAATTTTATTTTTCCATGAGATAGATTGCCTAATCCTTTTGCTATAATGCATTCATAATCATTAAGTATACGATCGTCTCTTATTTCTAATTCAATTGGAGTGTTAATTCCTTCCATAAATATACTTTTAAATAAAATTTGGATAGTGCTACAATGTATATATGATATTTTTTTATGTTTTTCTTGTTCCATTCTATTTAATTCTTCAAGAATCTGATGTTTATTAATGATAGGGATTATAATATTTCCGTAAGTTTGTTCAATAGGTAAAGCTTCTTCACCTATCATAAATCCGTATTTAATGATGATTTTCTTGATAATTTTTTGTTTAATATTATCAATAAGAGATATATCAAAATTATGTTTTTCTGTTAATGTTAGATTTGTTTTCATAATCTTTTTGTTATTAATTATACCATGACACATATATCCTAAGTGTTCTTGTTCTTTTAATGATTCAAATATATTATTGTTGATAGGTGTAGAAGTAGATGGTAATTGATTTGACATAAATAAATTATACCTGATAAGTTCTTTTGGAAATGGAAGGATTTGTAAGAGATCCCTCCAGAGTATTACCTTAAGGATCGAAATCAACCAAATCCTTCCAGAATATTATCTCAAGGATCACCAAAGGTTGAGAGAGAATTCAAATAACTTTGATTTCAAATTACTCTGAGTATTCTGGAAAGAGAACACCCTTATTTATAGGAGAGGGTCAAGCTCCTTACAGACCCTAGAGGCTAGATACCCCAACATACTTTACATAAAGAAAAAGAAAAGACTAGAGGGAATATATTCCCTGAAACACATTTTACTTTACATCACACAAAAAGAAAATAAAAGAGGAATAGATTCCTCGACAAACCTTACATGATTTTACATAAAGAAATAAAGAAGATAATATATTCTCTGACATATGTAATAGTAAGGATGTTGAGTCTTTTAGCGTAATGCTGCATTATTGAGTCTGGTAGTGATGTCAACTCATATTGCTCCATGTGCTTTTCATAATTCGTCAAATAGTCCATAAACTTCTAGAGTGTTGTAATCATTCAATATGGTGGATTCTTTTCTTCTTTTTTTAGCAAGATTTCTCTTCCTTGCGTAGAATTCTTTGCATGACATAAGATATTCATTATATTTATGGCTTGCTTCGAATGATGATCTGACAGTAATGAAATTTTTGATTGCCTTTAATATTACTCCTTTGCTAGCCCATGGATTACTCTTTTTTGCCATAGAGATTAAACAGTCTATATAGGTGGTGTGGTTGGTATGAATCAAGTGATCAACGTCAAGAGAGTCGAAAGCTAATATTCTAATTTTTTAAACTTGTTTTCTTGCCTTGATTCCGAGATGATTTTGTTTAATGAGAAGATATTCACAAAATAATTCTTGCTGCCTTTAGCTTGGTGCTTGAGTATATTCAATAAGATCTTGAGGATTTGATAATAGTTGTTCAATATCTTCAGTACTAAGATAGTGGTCGATTCATACTGTCCGAATAATCAGGATTTGTATCTTCATCCTGATAAGGCTTTGATAATATTTGAGAGTGATGCTGGCGCTGATAAGTCCTTTGAGCAAAAGCTCTAGGTAAGTTCTTTGAGCAAAAGCTCTAGATAAGTTTTTTGAGCAAAAACTCTAGATAAGTAATATGAACCGTAGTTCATTGAGCAAAGGCTCTATGTAAGAATATTGATAAGAGCCTTTTGAGTGAGTGGTGATATAGATCACTTGTCACTCTAATAAGAATCTTTTGAGTAAGTGGTGAAATACATCATTTGTCACTCTAATAAGAATATTGATATGTTTTGAGGAAAAAAATTTAATAGTTAATGTGGTCCGAAACTTTAATAATGTTCTTTTAGTCATTTCACTTTGGTCATTTATTTCAAATAATTTTTCTGTTTTAGTTTTTATTTTGGTTTTACCTGTAGTCGTGTTTGTACTGAATTTACAGCTGCTTCCATTCTTGTGTGAGTGTATCTGCAAAACTGTTAATTTCTGATTCAATATATTTAATATAAGGTTGATATTAATATAATTGAAGTTGCCATCTAATTAATCTTCCTTTTCTATAATCTTTCTATAATTTATATCTCCAAAAACATGTTACGTATTTTTAGTCAGTTCGCAATTCAAATCTTGTTCCTAATAATTCTATTTTCCATTTTTTTTAGATTTTAAGGCATGCATATGTTTCTAATTTTTGAATAGAATAATTTTGTTATGTTTTAGTAAATGTTACAAAAAGATATTTACATAACTTTACCGGGAGTTTTTTTGTTTTAGGTGATAATTCTCTGTCTAGTTTGATTCCTTCTTTGATAATCATATTACCTGAAAGGTCAAGATTAAGAATATTCTTTCCATTTACTATAGCAAGCATACAACCTGCCCAAGTATCTTGTGATGCATCTGTTTCAATGATAAAGAAATCTTTTATATTATGATTGTATAATATTGGTAAAATCTGACATTTTTGTTTGATGTATTTAACTAAATCAGTGTCTTGATTTGTCTATGTCCATTGTATTTTTCTGATAATTTTTTCTTTAATGTTTTTCTTTCTTTAACTAATTCTTTTAGAAAACCTTATTCAAAGATGTAGTTTAGACATTCTAAAAATCTCTGTATTTGTTTTCGATCTTGTAATTTATCTAAGAATTTATGTAAATTTTCTTATATATTTGATGTTAATTGTATTTCTCCATTATGATTTATTTTTAAACCTAGATATTCTACTTCTGTTTGTTTATGATAATTTCAATTTTTTCTGAGAAATAATTAATTCTTTTTCTTTATATCTAGTTAGTACTTTTAAAGCTGCGTTAATATGATCTTTTTTATTTCTTGAAGTAAAAATAATAATGTTATTAATATAATCTAAGCAAATATCTTTTAATCCTTCTAAATTTTAATTCATAAATCTTTGATATAATGAAGGTGCTTGTTTTAATCCAAAAGGTAATATGTTCCATCCGTATTGTTTTTGAGGTAGACAACTAAAAGCTGATAATGGTTTAGTATTTTCTGCTAAACGAAATTGCCAATATTCTGATTTGGCATCTAAAGTGCTAATATAAGTGTTTCCTTTTAGTTTTTCTAGTATGTAATCTTTTCGTGGTAATTTATAACTATCTCCTATTGTAGCATCATTCATTTTTTTTTTATAATTTATTACCATTCGTCGTTTTCTTCTTTTTATCTCATTTTTATTTTCTAAATAGAATGCTGGTGCACTGTGTGAACTTAGACTTTTTCGTATTATTCCTAAGTCTAATAAATGTTTACATTCTGTTTTAAATTCTTCAACGTCTTTTATACTATATGAAATTCTATTAGGCACATTAATTTTATCAAGTGGATTTATGAGTTTAATTATAATTTCTTCTTTACTAGTATTTTTTAACTAATCTAAAGAGTTTTCACTACAAATTGTTTGTAATGTGTTTTCTAAAATTTGTTGAGTGGTATATAGAAATTAAATAGTGTTTAAGGCTTCATGAGCTATAAGTTTGACTATTTCTGTTTGAGTAATAATTTTTGTTGTTACTTTTGTTGATGGACGTCTCTTACCCAACGGAAAATGAAGAGAAATAGTACGAAGTCGTTGAATAAAGGGTTAATATAATTTTAAAAAATTATTGTCAAGAATGATATCGACACCTGAGTCGTGAAGATATAAAGTTTTTGTGATGAAAGGATAACCTTAAATAATTATAGGGATATTATGACCTACGTACCATATTTGTTGAATAGATTTATCGACAACTATGATTTTAAGAGGTTTATCTAATTTGGTCCAAGAAGTTAGAATATTACGTTTGGCAAAACATAGGGTGGAACCTGTGTCTATATATGCAAAGTAGGTTTTGTTATGAATAGTTGTTTTAATAAAACTTACATTGGGATTTTGTAAGGTTAATCGTTTACTCAGAACTAGTGGTGGAGATGTCTGATTCACATGCATAAATGTCAATATCTGAACTGATATATGAATCTTCAATAGGGTCGTAACCGATTTCATATGCTAGTTTCAAAGTTTGTGTTTTAGTATTATTATTAAATCTTTGTAGACATGTATTAACATAATGTCCTTCCTCATGACAAAGCCAACAAGTACATTTTTTCTTATTGGTGGGACAGAATTTATCGTGTCGATTGTGTACTTTCTTTTTGTATTGTTGTCTATTTCTAAAATATTGGCAATGATTTTTTCACTTGTATTTTTGGTATTTTCGATAAGGAATTTTTCGTCATTGTTTATGTTTTTTAAATCATTTTTCCGAACATCCATATTTTCCAATTTTATTCGTTATTTTATCACAGCATAAATTAATTTTTGCTTATCGTTTTGCTATTTATGAAGTGCATGATTGTTGCATCCATACTCTTAATAGTGTGATTCTAGCACTTAGTGAATTTGGTATGACATTTTGTTATACTCTTATAGGATAATTTTCTTTAACTAATAAATAAATTTTCGATGGAAATTTTTTTATAGAATAATTCATTTGCTAGTTCTTTATGTTTGTCATCAAGATTGTAATATTTAGTTTTAAATTCACAAATAAAGTTTTCTAAGTAACATAAATCACATATTTGTAAATTTGTTAATTGCCAAAAAGCATTGTTAATAAAGGTAGTTGTATTTGTTTTTTCATATTTTTTTTAATATCTTTCTATAAATTCTTGAGTTAGTGTTTGAATTATATTTTTGAATGTGCTTATTGCATCTGTTTCTAATATTAAAGTTTTAGCGAAATTTGATAAAGTTGTTAAATAGTTAAATATTATTTTTGTTGTTTGATGAGTTACGTAATTAAATAAATCTTCAGGAGTTAAGTCTTTGATTTCTTGATTTAATTGTATAAAAATGTTAATTCTGTTTTTCCAATCTTCTAAGACTTTGTGTTCATTTTCAACACAATCTAAATTTAATATATTTGATCCTAGTAAAGTTTCAATCCTTGTAACATATTGATTAGGTATTTTAGTCCATTTATTTTTATAATAATATCTTTGTTTACTCATATATTTTTTAAATTCTTCATCTTGAGTTTCATTACGCATGCGTTCTCTGTAATTCTAGTTTCGATGGCTAGATTCAGGGATTTCTTGTTTTACGTAATGAGGATTATAAGGGTTTATGTATGGATTCTCGTCAGAGTCATAATCAAATACTATTTTATTAGTTTCTTCTTCAGCAGTTTCTTCGTTTAATAATAGACATTCTTTGGGTTTTTTCGCTAGTTTCTTTTGGTATGTCTACTTCGGTAAATAATTCAGTTAATTTAGATATTTGCTCTTCTAGGGATTCCATTAGATGGTTGGAGGATGTTGTATTGTTAATTTTTGTCGTAACCTTCTATCTAAAGTAAAATGATCTAAATCTTCGATAGTTATACATCATTTTCTTTCTTGTCTAATTATTATATGTTGTAAACTTTTGATTATTTCAATAATATCATTGTCATAATTATTAATTTGTTACTAGAGTGTTTTTCTGGATTTTTCATGAAGTTATCAATGAGATGTATAATAATATTTTTTGCTTCTGTTAAATCTTTATAATTTTCTATAAAGAGGTTTATTTCTTTTATCATTTTTGGATTGCTATATTTTGTTGTTTTAGTTCATTAATTTGTAGAGTTATGTTTTCTATATTTTTAATTATTTCATTAAAACTATTATTCATCCGAATTGATTTCGTAAATAATGTTCTAACTCTGCTATTATTATTTGAGTATCATTAGATTAGATTTTTAAATTAGCAATATCTTATTCAAGTTTTATTAATTTATTTTGGTTTTCTAGAATTGTATCTTTCGTGTCTTTGATTTTGAGTTTAAGTTTATAATAGTATTCAGTTAAAAATTCATTTATATGAATTACATTATTCTGTATTTCTTGTAATTCGTCAGTATTATGATGAATTATTAAATAAGATAATGTTTCCATTATATTATTAAGTAGAGCTTTTAGTTTAGAAAATTCTGATGTAATATTTTCATTACTAGATATGGATGTAGTACCTACTGCATATTCAATACCCGGAGGTAGGTTTTTAGGTAAGATTATTAGCTTTTGTTGAAATGGAATAGCTGGTAAATTATATATCACGAATATGTAAATCTTGAATTTGTATTTTATCTACTTCTTTTATTCTATTCATCTATATTTTGATTTGTATTTTCACCATCTTCCCCCCTGGCATGTGCCAAGCTTTGATAGTAAGAGCTTCTTGCGCAGGTGAGGTTTGTGAGTTGAATGAGATTCTAAGAGATTGAGAGGGAGCAGAGAGTGAAGTAAAGAAGTAGAGCAAGAAGACAGAAGAAGCAGTGAAGAAGGAGAAGAAGTTTTCGGGTTCTTTTGGGTCTTCAGGTATCCCACATTCTCTCTCTCGATTTTATAGGTTTATAAAGAGATCTTATTAAATGGAAAAATATGTCTGTGAAGATGTTGGGATTTATGCTTTGAGTTTCTAGAGATTGTTGATGAATGTTCTACTCTATTGTAGTGTCTGCTTCTGTTTAATAATTGATGGTTATGCTGGGATGTCTTGAAGATAAGTAGATTTAATTCAGTAATTTGACTATTGCTGTGGGTGGAGTGTTCTATTGGTTGTGTTCTGCACATTTAGGATGTTGTTATTGGACGTTGTAGATAATGGATATGTTTGGTTGCTTGGAATGCTCTCTGTTGTGTGATCCTTCACTGTTATGTTTTGTTGAGGAATATCATGGGAATGTATGAGTAAGGGTAAATCTGTGATTTTATATGCTACTATAGTTTATGAAGAATATTAATTGGCTTATCTATCTGCAATGTGGTTATGGTTACTGAGCTCTATTGATTTGAATGGTAATGGATGTATATGTTCTGGCGTTGGGTGGTTGAGTTAGTTACTGTTTGAAATTAGAGAGTGGAATTATGAAATAAATGGTGGTGAAATATACCCTATTGTTGGGAAAAGGTTCTGATTATCATTAAATAGAATTTTAATGGATATGAATGTTATCAAGTTATGGGTATGAGAACTTGGGTAGTTGATTAATTATTAATGATTAAATGTTATGGATTTGTGAAGGTATTGAAGAGGAAGAACGTAAGTTTAGAAATGCTCTAAGGACGACAGATAAATGATATTTTATGTGTTTTGGTCTTTGGGGCCTACATCGCAAGAATTAGGAATTGTATGTTGACTGTGTTTATTAGATATAGGTTCCTTACGTTAAGAAAGTTAATATTGATCGTGTTTCGAGGATTTATTGTTGTTTGATGATATGGTTAGTAGAATTAAGTTCTTTTAATGACATGTTTATAGATTTAAGTTCTTTAAGTTAAGGATTTGATATTAAGCATGTTTTGAGACCTATATAGACGATATAGAACTGTATGCATTAACGAGCATTGCATGCATCATGGTTTTCAAAATGTTACAAAAATGGTTTTAAGCATGTTTTGAAAATGAAATGGAAACAAAAATTAAACGTAAAAGAAAAGTAAATAGACATTTGGGGTGTGAGGTTGAGTTGGCCGCCTAGGTGGGTGCCATGGGATGGCCGCCTGAGGAGTGTGCCATGTGTTGGCCGCATTAGGTGTGTGCCACGATTGGCGGCCTTGTGCGTAACCACTCTACATTGACATCTCCAAACGCCTGGATGGGTAAACAAAACTAAAGTCAAGTAAATGGTAAAGTAAAGTTAAGATGAAGTAAAGTTAAGATCGAACGGAAAATGAAATGTAATTAAACGTGTTTTGTGGACTGGTAGGAAAAGCCCGACACAGAACGAAAGAAAGAACAACAAAGAAAAACGAAAATGAAAACGGAAACAGAAACTGCATAACGGATTTTGGATTTTAAAAGCTGCGTAACATGTGCATGTTTTATTTTATATCACTTATTAAGCCTTAAGTTAATAGTTTAAGTCTTGTGATGTAGGTATACATAAGGGAACAGGTTAAGGAGCAGCTGATGAATGATTTGAACGTGCGAATCTTGTGGTTGGCTAGGCTAAAAGATTTTAAAGGAAAATAGTTTGTAAAAGAGTTTTGTAAAGTATTTATTAAATGTATAAAGAGATTTCTATTTTTAAGTCTTCCGCTACTCAAAAGTTTTAAGAATGTTATTTTGTATTAAAATGATAATTCTTCCGCTGTGAAAAGAAAAGTTTTAAATTTATGTGTTTTCTAAAAATGCCACGTTTTAAAACAAAGGAAAAATTGGGCCCTTACACTGCAATGAAGACGATAAGTCGTATAGTAGTATGTTTAATCCCCGCGCTAAAAGTTTCATAATAATCTAGGCCTTCAACCTGATGAAATCCTTTGGCCACTAACCATGCTTTGTATCGATTGACAGTCCCATCTTCATTTATTTTAAGTTTGAAGACCCACTTGCAACCAATAATAGAGCTGTCTAGAGGAAGTGGAACTAAAGTCCAGATGTTATTTGTATGAAGTGTTTTCATTTGCCAATCATGGCTTAGACTTAGAGAGGATCCTTGGATGCTTGAATATAAGAAGATGATTCAAGGCCAATTGTAGTTTGTGTTAGCCAAACCTTTGGACGAAAAATTCCAGCTTTGGATCGGGTGACCATTGGATGGATATTAGGTGGAGAAGAAGGAACAGGTAGAGAACAAGAAGAAGTAGGAGTACTAGAACATTGGACAAGAGAATTTAGCACAGAGGGAGAGGAACATTTGGCAATGGCACATTGATAGGTGATTGAACAGGATGATGGTTTGCTGGGTAAAAAAACAGAAGAAGAGTGGGAGTAAATGAGGGTGATGAAAGTAGTTTGGTATAGGGAAAAGAATTTTCATTAAAAATGACATCCTGAGATATATAGATACTACTAGAGAAAGGATGAAAGGCAAGATAGCCTTTATGATTGGAGTTGTACCCCAAAAATATGCACTCGTGGGAGCGGGATTTTAATTTAGTAGAACAGTATGGCCTAAGATTAGGATAGCAAGAGCAGCCAAAAACGCTATGATGGATATATTCTAGTTTGGATTGAAACAAACATTCAAATGGTGTGATATTTAGAAGTATGGGAGTAGGTAGACAATTGATAAGATAAACTATTGTCGCAAAAGCATAATACCAAAAAACGGATGGTAGATCAGCTTGGAAAAGCAAGGAAAGACCACATTCAACCACATGACAATTTTTCCTTTCAACCCCACCATTTTGAGCCAGAGTGTACAGACAAGAAATTTGATGGGAGATACCCATTGTTTGGAAGAAAGAAGAGAGAGGGCAAAATTCACCACCCCAATTGAACCGAACAGTTTGTATGTTTTTTTTTAAATTGGCGCTGGACAAACGCACAAAAATTTTTGAAAACAGAGGGAACCTTATCCTTTGATTTGAGGAGGAAAAACTATGTAAATTGGCTAAAGTCATCAATGATCAATAGAAAATAACAAAATCCATTGACATAAACAACTAGGGAGGCCCCCCATAAACCAGTATGCACAAGATTAAAAGAAGAGGAAGCATGAGAGAGAGAATCGCGACATAGTAATCTATGAGTATTACTTAATGTGCAAACCGTACATAAATCATGAGAAGTACCAGAAGAAACAAGAAAATTACATAAAAAAGAATGTGATTTAAAAACTCTAGTGGATGGATGACCCAGTCATTGATGTCACTAAGAAGGTGAAGGAGTGGAAGAAGCAGACAGTGCCAATGAAGAATGTGAAGAAGACAAACAATATAGGCTGTCACGAAGGGACCCGCGCATGAGGATGGTCGGGGCCTTCAAATCCTTGACCTCAAAATGAAAATGATAAAATGGGAGACTAACTTGATTATCATGACATAGTTTGCAGACACTGAGTAGAATACAGGAAAGTAAAGGTGAGTGAATAGTATTTGGAAGAGATAAACATTTTCCAGAAGATGTAGAGATAGATGTATGACCAATGTGAGAGATAGAAAATTGCATACCATTAGCCACAGAGATTTGATCAAAACCAGTATATGTAGAGATATTGCCCAGAGAAGACAGGTCAGGAGTAAAATGATTTGAAGCTCTAGAGTTAAGACACCATGACTGAGTAAAAGTAGGCAAGGGTGAAGGAGGGTGGGGAGCTGGAGAAGAAACCACTGTGTTCATGGAACGTGGTGGAGGTCGGAAGGAAGTATTGGTGCGGTGATAACAAATGGCTGCAGTATGGCCAATTTTATGGCATATTTGACATTTGGGCTGAAAAGCATTTGGTTGAGGTGGACGAAACTGGTTAGGTGGATCGGCAAGTCGTCTAAGAATGCTAGGTGTATTGATCATATGAGGTTGTGTGGGAGCATGGTATCCCTGAAAATCATTAGGGTGTCATTGTAATACCTCGATTTTTCGTAACGGAATTAAGTAAAAGTAATTGAAAAATTATTTGGGTATAATTGGATAATTGATGAGAAAATTTAATTGAGGATTATTTTGATAATTATTAAGGATTTATTTGATGGAAAAATTTATTTGGGAAACTGAATCAAAGAATTTAAATTGAATTGATAATTATGATCAAGCAATAGTTGTAATAAATCAAGAATTGGAATTAGGTTGAAAATAATTTAATTAAATGAAGAATTTAATTAAATTATTAAAAGAGAATTTAATTAAGTGATGAATGGAGTTAAGAATTAAAAAGGAAAAAATGGGGGAAGTGAACCAGTTCGGTTCGTTGTTGGTTCGGTTGGGAAGAGATATGTTATGGCCGGTTTTTATTTTGATGAAAAGAGAAGGGGGAACTGCAGACCAATGTGAATTCAGATGAAAAATTGGGGGAAATAAAGAGAGGGAGAAACCGAGAGAGAGGCGAAGAGAGACCGAGAGAACGCGAGGGAGACGAAGGGCTCGGGTCTGGTGTACAAACTCTGAGCGAGTGAACAGCTAGGTGTCGGCATGAGAGTGTCGATGGGTCACAGAGCTAGGGCTTGGAACAACTGAGCCGAGGGACGATTTGGAGCGAGCGAACCCGTGTGCTGCGATTTTTCCTGTGAGCAGCAAAGTTTTGGCCGAGGGGTGAAGTGAGTGTGTGTGTGTGAAAAAATGCAGTGGGCAGGGTGCATCGGCGTGAGGTTGAGCTTCCGTGGGCGATTCGGATAATGAAGAGCCGTGGGACGATTTGGACAGAACGAGTCGCGAGCTGCAAATTTGTAATGCCAAACCGAGGTATGTATCTTGATTAATGCGTGCTCTATCGATTTGTTGCTGCTGTGATTGAAAATCTTGGGTGAAAAATGGCGGAGAGTGAGTTGGGCAGAGGATTGCAATGCGAATGGTAGGGACGGTGACTGATAGCCCTTGCTCTAGGTGTGTCGCCCGGTCCCATGGTGAACCCGGTTCGTGAATTGTGTTCTGGCCGACACAATAATGCAAGTGGTTCTCTTTACAGTGGGAAGCACACTTCGGTTGACTAATTGAAGAAGAATGCGGCAAATGACTCAGCATCTGGAAAAGTAGAAATAATTTTGGGATGTTGTCGGGTGAGTTGGAATAAATTGACAGAGTGGGGTTGCTGAGTCTTCTGGGATTTCCTCAGCATGTTTTCCTCTACTCCTTGGTAGGTAAATGATGGAGACATAAAGAGAAAAAGGGGTCTGAACTATTCAGCCAGAGAAGAGGCAAAATGTATTACGCTTCTTTGATTTTCTCCACATGTTCCCTCATTATGTTTCCCTTTATACTTGGCAGAAGAGAAATATATGGTAGAGAGCAGAAGAGCAATATATGGCAGAGAGAGTGAAGTGTTGGTGTGCATGGGAGTTTTGGTCTTCTGTGAGAGAGTTAAATCAAAGAAGGGAAGAGAAAATGTGAGAGTTAGTTGTGAGAGGTGAAAGAGGTGAGGATGAATGATGGCAGGATGCCTTCCCTGTGTTCCTCACTAGTTCATTGGGTACTCTACAAGGTGGTATTCTTCATGGTAAGATGAATTTCTTCTTGATTTTATGGACTATATGTTGGATAAATGTAGACTTGGATTTTGTTCTATTATTCAGTTAAGTGACTTAAATAACATTGGACTGTGAAATCATGTTAAGTAACTAAATTAAGAGTATGGTTCTCTGTAATTTATTGTAGATGGTGAAACTGTGATCCTTGTTAAGTTATGAAATCTGCTATTGTTTTGGGATTTGCATATGCTATACTGCTTGATAAAATCATGGTTAAAGATAACGCTGTTGGTGATTGTGTTTAATTCTATTTTGATAAACATATGGAGAATAGTATTTTATTGATTAGTTTGACTTCCTATTGTGTACTAATTGGATGATTGTAGTGGTGGGCTTTATGCTCGGCTGTTCGATTATTTGGGTATCTGTATGTCGTATACGAAAATGATAAATAATGAAGTGATGACAATAAGCGAATGGAAAAATAGAAATTAAGGTTTTGGAAATTAGGGTTACTCTTTGAATTGACCATAAAATTAATAAAGATAGATTAATGGAAATTCGTTAGGTGGTAATTAAATTAATAAATAATAAACAACGAATAATGGTATCAAAGTTGGAGTTCATAATTGATAAATATATTAATAAATAATTATTTTGAAGGTATTAAAGGGAAAAGAATAAAGTGCTAAACGCACCATGGACTATAGGTAAGTTGATACTTACTGTGCTTTGGTCTTCAGACCCTACATCACAAGAGTTAGGAAATGTATGCTGATTGTTTACCGCTTAATTGAGGATCTCTACCGCTTTGATAGAATAGACAGATATTGAGCATGTTTTGCAAATTGTACAGCTGCTTGCTAACTGTTTACTAGAATTAGGTTCTTTTAATGATATGTTTCGTAGATAAACATGATAGAAAAGTATGTATTCACAAGCATCACGCATCATGGTTTTTAAACGATAAGAAAATGAGTTTTCATGCATGGTTTTGAGAAGGAAACGTGTAATACCTCAAATGCGTTCTTCCCATATACGCGATGTAATCAACTTTCGTGATAATTAATATATTACATTGCATACCAGTGCATGTTAAATTAGCATGTGTAATTATGGGATAATTATTGTAGGATAAAGATTAAGTATAAAAATGTGAAGAAAAAAAGTAATCTGAAAAATTCAGACGCACGTGGACGACATGCGGACGAGGAGTGTCGTCCGAAATCATATGGAATGCCATTTTTGAATGTTAGGATGAGGACGGATGGCGTGCATGCGTCCAAATTTACCCCCTATGTCTAACTCGACCTTTCGGATGAACGCGGACGTAGTGATTTTGAATCTGCCTAAATCCTGGACAGTTTCGGACGAATGCAGACGCAGGCTTCGGACGCCTTCCTTCGTCTGAATGACGGATTCGAATGAAACACAGACACAGGTGATGAATGCGGACATGGCAATTTTGAATCTTTCCGATTCCAAGATAGTTTCAGACGCATGCGGACGCATGATGCGGGCGCCTTTCTGCGTCTGAAATGGCAAATTCGAATGCTCGTAGACGAGAGTGAGGACGACTTCTCTCGTCCGAAACGTTCCAGTTTTGCGTAAAAATTAAGTTTTCAATATGGAAATTAGAGTTAAATTACAAAGAGGAATCCACGTACTCGACCTCTAGAGGGAGTTTCTCCCATGATTGGACCACGTCGCCCCACCCTCCACGTTTCTCCTCTGCAATTCAGTAAGTTTCTGTCGTCTAGTACATCTCCTTCTATTAAGTGTTATGTAGAAGTTTTTCCATGGGATTTTCTTCGGCGAGCAAGTGAGGGTTTCCCCTGCGTGAGTGAGAGTTCCCTAGAAAATTGTGTGCGTTTAGTAAGTCTGTAAGTTTAGGTATTTCATCCAAAGCAATTAGAGTGCGTGGGTAAAGTAAAGCGCTGTAAACTAGGAATTGTTGTCCGTGAGTTGATTTTTTCATTCAAAGGTAAGATATTGGGATAGAGTCTTGGCCATTTGGAGGCCCTACCCATAAGTAGTGTGTGTGCATTGCGTTAAGTTCTTTGCTATTAGATTTTCCTACAAATTTCCTTATTATAATGAAATGCTCTACTTTGATAGAATGCTTACTGTTGTGATATTCCGATGTTTCGTAATGATATGATAAGTATGAATGAGCATGCATGAAAGAGTTTTCTGAAGATGGTTCTAGTCTGTGAATTTACTTGCTGTAACGATAACTTCCTTAGATGTTAGTGTTAATTATCCTACTATTATTAGTATGGAAATCTCTGCGTTATTACCCAATTAATCTGACCATGTCGATAATCTGAGTGATTCTAATTGACTAAGCTGAGCATGTTTTAATTGACTAAACTGAGCATGTTTAACTACTTAATAAATCAGAACATGATAACTAACTAATTAAGTTAAGAACTGTAACATTGAACTAAGTCATTAGACCATACTTTCCTTTGTATATACACCACCCTAATGTTTAGAATTTAATTGTGCTATTTGTGATTTACAATTCATCAAGTATGTTTCTGCCTACTTGATCTCATCCATGTTTATCGGTTGGTCTTCGCGGGGTTGTTAAAATACGTTAGTTCATTTTTTTTTTTTTGTCATTTAAATTGGTAATTTAAAAGCATGATATTTCGCTACTATGCTCGCTGTGTATTATGCTGTTAGAAACATGTTAAATTGTCGTTTCTTTGACTATTCTAGCATGCTATTCATATTTGCTGATTAGTTTGTTGCTATAATTACTCGTTTTGAATTCCGTCATTTATTATTTGACTACGTTTAATTATCGTTATTTTAGAATGCATCAACATGCATCATGATAATAGAAACAAATAGGAGATGCCACCTTGGGGTGATACTCATATGTATTTTGTGAGAAAAATGATAAATGAAATGAAAGAAAGAAAAGATTATGGGAGTTGGGGGGCGGATAGGTAGTTCGGATCTAGTCTGATAGGTAAGTTACACCTCTCCCTCGTCGGGAATGAGACTAGCTACCCATAGGAGGTTAGAAGCCGACCAAGACTATACCATCTCATATGGGTTCCTCCAATATCTCGCTCGATGTACGAGTAATGAACAAATGAATGAAAGAATATAATGAAAAGATTGGTTTGAGACGGTACCCATTCCAAAAGAATTAAAGATTCCTTATTGGGCTTTTAGGCTCAGTCTTCCTTGTGGTGTAGGAAACGAGATGATAATGCTTGGAGCAGAGGATGATGCATTTCTTGTAAAGTCTGCTGATTATTCAAATGAATCACGACCTGAGTAAGAATATGGCTTGAAAGAGGGAAGAAATAAAATGCTCTTTTGAATTAAATTAAGAATGGTACTATTTTGTAAGAAGATATTAACTCTTACTCTATCTGTTGAACTATGTTTTAATTAGTAACTACGTTTCTATTTTCTAAACTTTAATGAATGTACTTAATATTTCTGCTTTACTCTGGTTTACTTATATTTCTAGATTCTATATAAAACTTAAGTTTTTATTTTCACTCATTTTAAATGAAGAAAAAAGAAAAATTTTACGAGAAAATTTAAATACAAAGGTTAAGAAAGTACGGATTTGACACGGGGCATCATAGTTGGTATCAGAGCCATACTTCTCGTGTGATTCACTACTGATAACTCAGACTCATCGGGTGATGCTCCTTTGATTGTAAGTTTTCTGTTACATTATTGCATTATTCCCTTAAATTGATTATGCGCCAATGTAAGAATGTGTCGAATCGTTATTGATTAAAATGTTTCCCTTTGACCTATTACACTATGGTATGACAAACGCATAAAATGATAAATTACTAAAGTATTTCCTTTAAACTTATGTGCAATCATATAGGATTATAAATTGTAAGGAGGGAAGAGTAGATATGCCATGTAATGAGGAAGGGTCCCAAGCGCCCGATTAGTGTGAGGATTATGGCAGAAATGAAGCCTTTACTCGTATAGCTACTGTTGTGGAGCAACAGTCTCAGCATATGGAACGACAGTCTCACTTCATGGAGCAACATTTCTGATACATGGAGAGATTTATGGAACAAGATCATGGAAATGGTAATGGGAATCAACAACTAATATCGATTTAGCCAGCCCAAAGAGAAGCCGGATGGGAGAAGTTTGAAAAACTCAAGCCTCCTTCCTTCAATGGGAATATCTTTGACATCACGGGGGCTGAGGAGTGGATACATTCTTTGGAGGACTAATTCGCTTATGCAACGATCGATGAGACGGAGAGGGTCAAGTGTGCGACCTATTTATTGATACATGAGGCGCGATTTTGGTGGGACTCGGTCAAGTCCTCTTGAGATGTTACAACCTCACCTGGAGGGGCTTCAAAGAACTGTTTAATGAGAAGTATTTCAGTCATATCGTCCGTACTCAGAAATTGATGGAATTCATGCGCCTCCGTCAGATAGGAACCGTGGCAGAGTATACTCAGCGATTTGAAGTATTATCTCATTATGCTCCTCATCTAGTGGCAATTGAAGAGCATAAGGTTCAACATTATGTTCAAGGACTTAAGATCGAAGTCTTGGAAGGAGCCATCGGGACTGGCGCCGAAGGTGTTGCGTATTCAAAAATTTTGGCCAGGGCCTCGATTTTGAAGGAGTGAAACTTTTGGCAGCTAGGTAGAGGGAAGCTAGTCAAAGAATGTGGAAGACCAATTCTAGCCAACAGTCACGGGGTGGCCCCTCAGAGGGTCGAGGATTTAAACGACCTTCTAAGGGCAGAACACTGCAAAAACCAGAAAAAAGGCCAATGATTCAGACGTCGAACATCCCCCAACCTAATGCCTGTCCTAAATGCAAGAAGATACATCGTGGCAAATGCCTGGCTGGTTTAGAGAAGTGCTTCATGTGTGGAAAGCTCGATCATGTTGCCAAAAACTGTCTTGTTCGACTTAGCGGACAAGGAGGTGTAGCCCTGCGAGTGTTTGCTATGTATGGATCAAACCTAGACGAGGAACAACCAGCTGTTGTGACAAGTACACATAAATTATGTAATAATTATTGATTTTTATTATTAATTGCTTCCTAGTCGAATTAGGACACCTTACTTCAGAAGAAACAAATTAACTAATTGTGACAGGAACAATTTGTGTTAGTAAGTGTGTTGCGTATGTCCTATTCGATTCAGGTGCTACGCACTCGTTTATTTCCACAAAATTCTGTAAGCAAGCAAACTGTTTCTCTAATAGCATGAATTATACCCATCACGTGTTGTTACCTTCCGATGACTGTCTAATTGCTGATGAAATTCTCAAGACTTATGCTGTAGAAATAATTAGCCATTTATTTCAGGCTGATTTAATCATTATGGACTTGAAGGGCTACGACATCATCATCGGAATGGATTGATTATCTTCTCATCACGCGATCATCAATTGTAAGAAGAGAGAAGTCTGTTTCTGCCCTCTAGGTGGCAAACCACACTCTTTTTGAGGAGCCAAGGAAAAACGGAAAATGACTATTATATCTGCGCTCAAAGCAGATAAATTACTGAGGAATGGATGTGATGGATTCTTAATCAATGTGATCGACACTACTGCAAATCCGAAGACTAAATTAGAGGATGTTGCGATAGCCTGTGACTTTCCAAATGTTTTTCTCGAGGATCTTCCCAGTCTACCCCTTGACCGCGAGATCAAATTTGAGATCAACCTATAGCCTAGCACTGAACCTATTTCCAAAATCCTGTATTGTATGGCGCTAGCTGAATTGCGAGAGTTGAAGGTTCAATTTGAGGAATTGATTACCAAGAGGTTTATTCGTCCAAGCTTTTCCCCTTGGGGTGCACCATTGTTGTTTGTCAAGAAGAATGATGGAACGATGAAAATGTGTATCGACTACTGCGAATTGAATAAGGTAACCATAAAAAATAAATACCCATTACCAATGATTGACAATCTGTTCGACTAGTTATGAGGTGCCCAAATGTTTTCCAAAATTGATCTTCACTCAGGCTATTACCAATTAAAGGCTAAACCAGAGGATATACCTAAGACTGCGTTCCGCACTAGGTATGGATATTATGAATTCTTAGTTATGTTATTTGGGTTGACCAACACCCCTACAGCCTTTATGGATATGATGAATTAGATTTTCAAGAACTTTCTAGACAAATTTATTATTGTATTCATCGACGATATCTTGATATATTCTCGATCAGAGGCGGAATATTTTGAACATCTACGAACAGCTCTATCGATTCTTAGCCAGCACCAATTGTACGCTAAATTTTCTAAGTGCAATTTCTGGCTGAGTAAAGTTGATTTCCTCGGCCATGTGATCTCCAAGGACGATATCTCCATGGACCCGGCAAAGGTGCAAACGGTTATGGACTGGTCACAGCCGAAGAATGTTAGAGATGTAAGGAACTTTCTGGGCTCAGCTGGATACTATAGGCACTTTATGCATGGATTTTCCAAGATCGCTCTACCACTTACCAGTCTGACAAAGAAAGATGCCCGATTTTGGTGGTCCAGTGATTATGAGAATAGTTTACAAGAATTGAAACGCAGATTGACAATTGCTCCTGTATTGACGTTACCTATTGAGGAAGGTGACTTTTGTGTTTTCTATTATGCATCAAAGAGAGGGCTGGGTGGAGTTCTCATGCAGCACGAAAAAGTTATCGCTTATGCATCTTGACAGCTTAAGCCCCATGAGAGCAATTATCCTACGCACAACTTTGAGCTTGCCGTAGTTGTCTTCACTCTCAAAGAATGAAGACATTATTTATACGGGCAGCGCTGCGAAATCTTCACAGACCACAAAAGCCTTAAATATATCTTCACCTAGAAGGAACTGAACATGTAGTAAAGAAGATGGCTTGAGTTTGTCAAGGACTATGATTGCAAAATCAAGTATCATCCGGGAAAAGCTAATGTAGTTGCGGATGCGTTCAACCGCAATGTAATCATGATGAGCGTATTATGCGAGGAAATGCCTTATGGATTGCAAAGAGACTTTCAGGAACTTGAGGTGCTGATGGTTCAAGGGCCCTTAGACGTGTTATTATCCAAATTGACCCTGATGTAATCTATTCTGGGGCAAATCAAAGAAGCTCAACCAAATGACAGTGGTTGTGGAAAATTTATAGTGAACCCGAATCTACCAGAATTTTGAGACTATTCTATGTCGGCAGATGGTTTAATCAAGTTCAAAAACAGGTGGTATGTGCTAAGCATTTCCACCTTGAAGACAAAGATCATACAAGAAGCCCATTCTTCGAGTTTCTCGATTCATCCTGGTGGTAACAAAATGTACTAAGATCTCAAAGCACACTATTATTGGCCAAACATGAAGTATGACATCGCTGAGTACGTGGCTTTATGTCAGGTTTGTCAATGGGTAAAGGTCGAACACCAACGACCTAGTGGTTTGCTCCAATCATTACCAATTCCGGAGTGGAAATGGGAACATATCACAATGGTTTTTGTTACAAGCTTGCCCAAGACCGCCAGAGACCACAATGCAATCTAGGTGATTGTGGATAGATTGACTAAGATTTCACACTTCCTACCGGTAGCCATAACGTACAAAATGAACCAGTTCGCCAATTTATATGTTAAAGAAATCGTACAGCTACATGGTGTTCTGATTTCCATTGTGTCGGATCAAGACCCAAGATTTACTTTAGTATTTTGAAAGAGCCTAGACAAAGCCATGGGGATAGAACTGCAGTTTAGCACAACTTTTCATCCTCAGACAGACGGTCAAAGCAAGAGGACCATCCAAACTCCCGAGTGCTTTGCTCCTGTATTTTGGAATTTTAGGTCGGTTGGGGAAAAATGCTACCCTTGGTCGAATTCGCGTATAATAACAGCTTCTAGGCTACATAGGCATGACACCTTACGAGGCACTTTATGGAAGAAAGTGCAAATATCCCTTGCATTGGGACGAGGAAGGTGAAGCTACCTTTTATGGCCCAAAAATAGTCTAGAAAATTGCAGAATCCGTGACCATGATCAGACAAAGATGTTAACAGTTCAAAGCCGTCAGAAGAGCTACGCCAATAATCGAAGATGAACCCTTGAATTCAATGAAGAAGACTATGTATTTTTAAAAATATCTTAATTTAAAGGCGTAGTGCGTTTCGGAAAAAGGGGAAAGCTTAATCCAAATTATATGGGCCCCTATGTTATCATGAAGAGGATTGGATCAGTTGCTTATCAGCTGCAGTTACCAGACTCCTTGGCGAGTGTGCACAACGTCTTTCACATGTCAATGCTCAAGAAGTGTTTGGGAAATGCAACTGTATTAAGCCCTCCCGATGATATCGAAGTTTAACCCAACTTGAGTTACAGCGAAAAGCCAATTTGAATCCTAGACTCTAGAGTAAAAGAATTACGAAATAAACATATTCCGCTAGTCAAAGTTTTATGGCAAAATCACATAAGCGAGAGGCCACTTGGGAGAAAGAAGATGACATGAAGAACATGGATCCCAAGCTTTTCAGTAGTTAATTTTGGGGACCAACATTTTTGTAAGGGGGGTAGTATGTAATACCCCGAATGCGTTCTTCCCGTATACGCAATGTAATCAACCTTCATGATAATTAATACATTACATTGCTTACCAGTGCGTGTTAAATTAGAATGTGTAATTATGGAGTAATTATTATAGGATAAAGATTAAGTATAAAATGTGAAGAAAAAGTGAAATTTGACGAATTCGGACGCACGCGGATGACATGCGGACGAGGAGGGTCATCTGAAATCACAAGGAATGCCATTTCTAAATGTTAGGATGAGGCCAGACGGCGTGCATTCGTCCAAATTTACCCCTTGTGTCTTACTCGACCTTTCAGATGAACGCGAATTCAAGCAGACGCAGCGATTTTGAATCTGTCCAAATTTTGGACAGTTTCAAACGAATGCGGACGCAGGTTTTTAACGTCTTCCTTCGTCCGAATGACGGATTATGATGAAACACGGACACAAACGAACGAATGTGGACACAGTGATTTTGAATATGTCCGATTCCTGGACAGTGTCGTACGCATGCAGACGCATGATGCAGACACCTTTCTTCATCAGAATGGAAAATTCGGACGCTCGTGGACAAGAGTGAGGACGACTTCTCTCGTCCAAAACATTCCAGTTTTGCATAAAAATTAAGTTTTAAATATTGAAATTAGGGTTAAATTACAAAGAGGAACCCACGAACTCGAGCTCTAGAGGGAGTTTCTCCTACGATTGGATCACGTCCCCCTACCCTCCACGTTTCTCCTCTCCAATTCAGTAAGTTTCTGTCGTCTGGTACATCTCTTTCTATTAAGTGTTATGTAGAAGTTTTTCCATGGGATTTTCTTCGGCGAGCAAGTGAGGGTTTCCCCTGCATCAGTGAGAGTTCCCTAGAAAATTGTGTGTGTTTAGTAAGTCTGTAAGTTTGGGTATTTCCTCCAATGCAATTAGCGTGCGTGGGTAAAGCAAAGCGCTGTAAACTAGGAATTGCTATCCGTTAGTTGATTTCTTCATTCAAAGGTAAGAAATTGGGATAGAGTCTTGGCCATTTGGAGGTCCTACCCACAAGTAGTGTGTGGGCGTTGCGTTAAGTTCTTTGTTGTTCGATTTTCTTGCAAATTTCCTTATTATAATGAAATGCTCTACTTTGATAGAATGCTTATTGTTGTGATGTTCGGATGTTTCGTAATGATATGATAAGTATGAATGAGCATGAATGAAAGAGTTTTCTAAAGATGGTTCTAGTCTGTGAATTTACTTGTTGTAACGATAACTTTCTTAGATGTTAGTGTTAATTATCCTGCTATTATTAGTATAGAAATCTCTACGTTATTACCCAATTAATCTGAGCATGTTGATAATCTGAGTGATTCTAATTGACTAAGTTGAGCATGTTTTAATTGACTAAACTGAGCATGTTTAACTACTTAATAAATCAGAACATGATAACTAACTAATTAAGTTAAGAACTGTAACATTGAACTAAGTCATTAGACCATACTTTCCTTTGAATATACACCACCCTAATGTTTAGAATTTAATTGTGCTATTTGTGATTTACAATTCATCAAGTATGTTTCTGCCTACTTGATCTCATCCATGTTTATCTGTTGGTCATCGTAGTGTTGTTAAAATACGTTAGTTCATTTTTCTGTTCGTTGTTTAAATTGTTAATTTAAAAGCATGATACTTTGCTACTATGCTTGCTGTGTATTATGCTCTTAGAAACATGTTAAATTTCCGTTTCTTTGACTATTCCAGCATGATATTCATATTTGCTTATTAGTTTGTTGCTATAATTATTCATTTTAAATTCCATCATTTATTATTTGACTCTATTTAGTTATCGTTATTTTAAAATGCATCAACATACATCATGATAATAGAAACAAATAGGAGGTGCCACCTTGGGGTGATACTCATATGCATTTTGTGAGAAAAATGATAAATGAAATGAAAGAAAGAAAAGATTATGGGAGTTGGAGGGCAGATGGGTAGTTCGGATCTAGTCTGATAGCTAGGTTACACCCCTCCCTTGTCGGAAACGGGACTAGCTACCCACAAGAGGTTAGAAGCCGACCAAAACTATATCATCCCATATGGGTTCCTCCAATCTCCCGCTCGATGTACGAGTAATGAACGAGCGAACGAACGAACATAATGAAAAGATTGGTTTGGGACGGTACCCATTCCAAAAGAACTAAGGATTCTTTACTAGGTCTTTAGGCTCACGTCTTACTTGTGGTGTAGGAAACGAGATGATAATGTCTGGAGCAGAGGAGGATACATTTCCTGTAAAGTCTGCTGATTATCCGGATGAATCACGACCTAAGTAAGAATATGGCTTGAAAGAGGGAAGACAGAAAATGCTATTTTGAATTAAATTAAGAATGATACTGTTTTGTAAGAAGATATTAACTCTTACTCTATCTGTTGAACTATGTTTTAATTAGTAACTACGTTTCTATTTTCTAAACTTTAATTAATGTATTTAATATTTCTGCTTTACTCTGATTTACTTATATTTCTTGATTCCACATAAAACTTAAGTTTTTATTTTCACTCGTTTTAAATGAATAAAAATGAAAAATTTTACAAGAAAATTTAAATAGAAAGGTTAAGAAAGTACAGATTTGATGTGGGGTGTCACAAAACGGAAACGAATAAATTGATAAAGATAAAATAAATGAATAAACTAAATAATTGATAAAAAGGTCTCGTGAGTTGGAGTGGCTTGTGGGCCTGATTACCCCAAGTCGTGATGATGACGTAAGGATGTGAGCTATTAGTTGGTCATTGATTCTGTTAGTTGGTCCTTGATTGATGTCGAGACTGACCAATGCAATGGTTTATATGAGGCTGTTTAAGCGTTGATGAGCACGACCGCTAGTGCACTACGATTGATGTTAGAGCCGATTGTTGTGCTATGATGCATACAACCTCTAGCAGAGCTTACGGTCGATGCCGAAGTTGTTATATCGGGAAGTGGGGTCACTGTGTATTGCTGTACACAACAGCTGACATGCTGGTCGATTGATGTCATGCCCTTATCACATAGCGGGTTCGCCAATTGAAGTCAGAACTGGGTGCATTGATGTGCACAGTTATGACGGTTCGCCTATTGATGTCCGGACTAGGTGTATTGATGTACACAGCAGCTGACATGTGGGTCAATTGATGTCGAGCCCTTATCACATAGTGGTTCGCTGATTGATGTTGGAACCAGGTGCATTGATGTGCACAGTTATGACGGTTCACCGATTGATGTCTGGACTGGGTGTATTGATGTACGCAAAAACTGAAAAAGAAAAAGAAAAGAAATGTGAAATGAAAATGGAAAAAGAAAAGGAAAAGAAAAGGAAAAGAAACATGAAATGAAAATGGAAAAAGAAAAAATAAAGAAAAGGAAAAGAAATGGATACGGAAAACAAAAAAAAAATTCTAAAATGCATAGCATGTTTATTTTTATTTATATCACTTACTGAGCGTTAGACTCATTTGTTTAAGTCTTGTTGATGTAGGTATACGTACGAGAACAGATTTGGAGTAGTTGATGAAGGATTTATACGCACGAGTCTTGTGGCTGGCTGAGCTAAAAAAGATTTAAACGGAACGATTTGTAAAAGGGTTTGTAAATAAGTAAATCATGTTCTTAAATGTTTTGTTTAATGAATAAGTATTCCGCTGCATTTTCTAAAAGGTTTTTAAGAAAAGAATTAATTATCGTTTTAATAATAAAAAGTATATAATTATAAACGAAAAGTATTTTATTTATTTCCACTGCAACTAATATAAATGTTTTAAGTAAAAAGTTTTAATGATTGAATTTTATAAAAAGAAAATCTTCCGACGTTTTTATAAAAAGAAAAGTTTTAAATTTTATGAGATTTTAAAGTAAATAAAAACTAGGTTGTTACAGTCATGGCCGCAGAGAATGGCGAAATGGTTTGGTTGTAGCATTCGCCTGAATCTGAGCTAGTTGAAGAGAAGCATTTTGCTGATCTAGACGAAATTCGTAGCTGAGAAGGATACTGTGAGCTTCTTCAATGCTTGGCTCAACATGACGATTCGAGACAACCACAACAAATGGGTTATAATTGCTACCCATCCCGCTGAAAAGATAAATCAACTGATCCTTATTCGAGATTGACTCACCTATTGCAGTGAGACTATTACAGACCGAGATGAGATTGTAGATGTAAGTATTGACCGATAACCCTTCTTTTTTCAGGTGCTGTAGCTGACTATGAAGTTCTATAATCCAAGCTAGGGAAGTAGAGGAGAACATTCGAGCTAAGGCTACCCAAATAGTAGCTCCTGAAGCATATAGAACAATCTACAATAAGATTGATTATGAGAGTGAAGCAAACAAGCAACTCATTATGAGGCGGTCAAAACGATGCCCAGATGAAAACTCAGGATTAGGCTGAAAGGAGATATTATCTAGAAATTTTGAAGAAGACATCGATGAAGTTTTCCAGGCCATTTGCAACCAAAACATTGAAGATTTGAGGCTTCCACAGTAGGTAATTTTCTAATGTGAATTTAACAGTCAGATTTTGATTTGGGGAGAAAAAGGGAAGTAGAAAGGAAAATTGAGAGGAAGATTAGTCACGAGGAGTAGTCTAAGGTAGGACATTGTCATTTGATGATGTCATAACTCTGCTACTAAGTTGGATTTTCTGTAAAGCTGGTGAGAGAGTAAAAAAGAGTGACGAAAGAGAAATTGTATTGAATAGTTTCTTCTTCTATATTTTAATTAAGTGAATTACAATTATATATATATACACGTAAGAAATATTAGAAATAGAGAGAAAAAATATCACGCATATATGACATGAATGGGTGATACAATAATCTGTTAAGATAGGAGAGAAAAATATTTAGCTTGACAGCTTTGAAATTGCTTCTCTTGATTTGAAGCTCACCCCACCTTGATTGTTTCCTTAAGCCCAGCCCAAATCTAGAAGTTTCTCTTTCTACCATTTGTTATCAATGAGGAATATATACCTACAATTTTTATATTTTCTTTAAAATTATTTTATGAGATGGCCCAAAATAAATATCAGCATAATATTACAATAATAATAATAATAATAATAAATAAATAAGAGAATCGGGGTGATTCGTGTGGGAGAAGTGAGATGATGCATCGATTGAGGATTGGGGATTGGGGAAAGGGGATGGATCGTTGACCCTTTTCTATCGGAAAGGGATGACTTTCTACGGCCAATCAGATTCCAGCGGGACCCACTTCCCAACAGCGTGATCCATCCCGCCCCGATCGAGGATGAACGGCCAGGATCGTTCTAGCGGATAATTGTACTTTGTCAATGCCTAATTATATATCGAAGAAGAATAAGTGGGGAGGATTTATTATGATTAAATGCCGGTGGGGCCTACCAGGAGGAGGTGGGGTCCACTCCCGCAACCTCGCACATGAGCTTACGCCCGACGGCTGCCAACTACCGCCTCGAAAAGTGCTGCGTTGGTAGCGTCTGATGGTAACGTTTTATGCTTTTACCAAAATACCCTGGCGTTCGCTTAGAATTGCAATTCTGCCACTCACTTGACACTTGAGGCCCCATCTCGTCTTTCTCCACTAAACATCATATTTCGTTAAAAGCTGTCGCAACACCCAAACTCACACATGCCAATTACGTGATTAGCTTATTGGATTAACTCTAATTAATCACTCGAAGTTTTTAAGTAGTATATCGGGAAAAGTATCCTCTTAAAAAAATCAAATATGGGTTCGAAGAGGAAGGTAGGGGGGTGGGCCCACCATGCATGTGGAAAGGAAGTTGCAGTTGAGGCAATGAACAATAATAATTACTCCATTGTTGATAAAGCACAAGGAGACAGAAACACCCATTTTCAGAGGGCGTACTGTCAGACACCAGCAGTGGCCCGAGAGAATTAATCAAAATGGAACCTTCTTCTCTCTCTCTCTCTCTACCCAACTCCTTTTCAAAAAGCTGAAACTTCCAGTTCCCACCCTCCCATTTCCTGGGTTTTCCTTTTTCGCCTGTCTCTGTCTGGGATTGTTCGTCTTCATCATCATCCTCTCTGCGCACACATATTGAATTTTGATTGCTTCTTTTCAACTAATCCCATTACTTTAATAAGCTTTTTCCGTACTTTTTAAAGAAAATTGGACACTTTTATGCGCTTGAGTTTGATGAAATGATAAGATTGTGAGCTGGGTATGACTCAAATCCCCTCTGAACACTCAAATTAAAATTCTGAAGACAAGAAAACATAAGAGGCGTGAAACGAAACATTAATTTAGCCTTTTAGAGTAACTAGAACCAACAAGTCAGGTTCTCTTTCTTATTTTAAGATTATCCTTTTGTGTTCCTTGCCTGTATAATCAGCTCTTGTTACAAGCCATTGTTTTTGTTTCGGAGTAATGGGCTGGGAAAACTGACAGTGGAGGATGGTTTGATAATTTAAAGGTGGGTCCAGATAATAAAGGGTTAAGGAGGTTGGTAGGAAGGGGGTAACTCAGGACAATTGGTAGTTGCTTTCGCACTTTTTTTATTCACAATTTTCAGTCTTTCTCTGCTTTAATTGTGGAAAAGATTGGCTACCCACCACCTTCCTTTTTCTTCCTCTTCTCTCCACCTGTCACTGCTTCTCCGTCATCCATTCACTCAAAAAATCTCAACTTTTTCTTCCGTGTTCAAATCGAAACTATCCCGAAAGAATGATCTTTCCAGCGACTCAGCTCAGAGAGAGAGAGAGAGAGAGAGAGAGAGAGAGAGTTGGTGCGTTTCATATTGCAAATCAATTGAAACTGAGAGATGGAAGAACTGGAACACGATCCACCTTTTTCACCTGGGTATGGACGATAAATCATTTGCAAACTGATAATTGAAGAGAACGGCAGAGTATGGACGTTTGAGAATAGGAAACATTTCCACTTCGACTGCAGTGGGTTGGGCCTATACTATACTGGTTATAATATCATATCCACTATAAATCATACAGTTTTTGGGAAACAGGTTATCTGCAGATTGAGCATGATTTCAGCTTGATTCATCTCCAAGCTTTTGTAATCCAAAACGCCGAATTTCAAAAATGATGTTTTATATGTTCATTTCTCCTTTTTGAGTAGCGAGGTTAACCCCAGTCCCACAGCTACAATCCTTGCTGTTCTGCAACCCCAAACTACAGGAAAAGCAAAGACTTCTAACACTGTTCCTCAATGGCGTCTCCGGTTTGAATTGATGAGGAGGGCTGATTCTAAGTTCGAGATTCAGATCAGGAATTTTAGCGGTCTTCTCTGCTACAAATATGGTGTTACCCTCTTCCTCTTTCACAGTTGAAGAAGAAAAAGAAATCGTAGTAGTCGTCATGTTCTGAGCCGCCTCGTTGATCAGCCGGTGAGTCGCCGGATCAATACCCCTATTCAGAAGCTTTCTTCTTATGTGGGTATTCCAGTAATTCTTAATCTCATTATCTGTTCTTCCCGGTAATCTTCCAGCAATCAAAGACCACCTAGTATGAAGAAAACCCAAAAGACTCATTAACTCAAAAATTATCAAAACAAATGCCTTCAAATGTAAATTTCGAATACGAATAATACAGTGGAGAGCATCCGAAGCAAAAATTCATTGGAGTGGATAGGAGAGGAAGTGGACGAGTAGGGATGACAGATTAGACCCACCTGTTTCCCAGAAGGCTATGGAGTTTGATGATGACTTCATCTTCATCTTCTGTGAAATTTCCGCGCTTAAGGTCGGGGCGGAGATAGTTGATCCATCTCAATCGGCAGCTTTTGCCACAGCGGAGGAGGCCAGCGGCTTTGGGGAGGGAGCGCCAACAACCCTCGCCGTGAGAGCGGATGTAGGCAACGAGTCGGTCGTCTTCCTCTTTGGTCCAAGCTCCTTTGTTCGTGTGAGCTTTCTCACAGCAAGGAGACCTTCCCATTGAAGTAGGAGAAGCTCCTCTTTTTTGCAGTGCGTACTACCGGTGGGAATGGCAAAAAAGGAGCTTTTGCATTCAGCTTCGATGGAGTATGGAGGTTGGCCCTTCACAACACTTACAGGCTTTCGACTCTTTTAGAGAGAGAGAGAGAGTGGAGAGAGACAACCATTATTGCTTCTCGATCTAAGATGCTGAGGCCATATCTTTATATATATATATATATATATATATATATATATATATATATATATATATACACACACACACCACATGGAGCGGCTACAAATTTCAGCAAAAATAAAAATAATAAGATAAATCAATTATACGTCACAGTATAAAATTGTAAATTTAGCATTATCTTGAATAATTTTATATTTAATTTTGAACTCCAATATTACATCAGTAGCACGTTATTCTTTCACATGGACACATAATTTATAATTTTGACTATTTATAGCCTACCATAATTATCTTATGGGAGCATAACTAATATGTAAACATTGAGTCAATTCCTTGATGGATACGTAAATAATACGTAAACATCGCCTCAACAAAGTGTTATCCATCGTAATAGAAAACTATTATTTAAAATGATTTATTCATTTTTTAGTCCATTATTAAATAATTTTAAAAAATAAATAAAGCATTTAACTATAAAAAAAATGACCAATATAAATATCATTGTTAACCTGTTAAAAGAAACGTTAATAACGAAAAAAATTTCAAAATGAAAGATTTTCGGTTAAATCAATGTACAATTTTATACTGTGAAATTTGCCAAAAACAGATTTTATACTGTGAAACTTGCCGAAAAATAGATTTTAGAAATATTAAGCTGTTCGAAATCGATTTTGGTATCAAAATTTAAGATTTTCAGTTAACTATTTGTTAAAAAAATAATATAATCAAAACTAAACATGCCTCTGATCCATTGAGAAAACTCGCCGAAAAACTAGTTGTTTATTACACTGAAGAACGACAAAGAATTCAACAAATGGAACGCAAAAAGTATTTTCCACGCAGAAAGGATAGGTTATGCTACGGAAAGTAATATTTTCTCTGCGAAAAATAATCCTTTTTTAGTCTCATTCTAAGGACTCACTTTCCGCAGCGAAAAACAATATTTCTTAAATTCTATTCTCATTTTTCATAGAGGAAAAACAACGTTGCTCTGCAAAAAAAAAACATTTTTTAAAAGAAAACGTGATAACGATGTTTGTTCCGTTTATTTAATTTAGTGATTATCTTGTAATTATTAAAATTTATTTCTTATTCCATCGGGTCCAAAAAAGAATTCTATGAATCAATTTCAAATGAAAATTCTTAATACTTGAAATCCAAAACTTTTTAAATATTTTTTATCAAGTCCCAAAAAAAAAGGTGGAATATTCTTAAAACAAACAATTGAACAGCACTTGATGATAAATTAGGGAGTTGAAAATAAATATGTAGTTGAGGCGACAGAACATTTATAATTAATTAAAGTTGGTGAAAAGTGAAGAAAAAGACGAAATAAATTTCAAAGGCTCTTCTTGTGTCTGGGAATACGGAGAAAAGTAAGAGGTGCAAGAAATCATGTTGATGTCGTTGACAATAACACCACAGACTGGGCCGGTGAATTAATCGCCTTTGTTTGAAGGGTTCTCCCCGGGAAATAGGGAGTTTTGTGCTGTCAATGGTGGGTTGCGTACTTGGAGGAGGAAATTATAGAAATCAAAAAGTGGTTTGGCCATTCTTGTGTAAACCAGCTTTGTGGTGAATTTTGGCAGCGCTTGTATGGAAGACGAAGGAGAAGACGATTGATTGAATCCTCTTTGTTGGTATCTTTATCTAAATTTGAATGTTATTCGTTATCCACCCTCCCACTTGGACCCTCTCTGTCTCTCTCTCTCACTCAGAAAATCAAGTGGATGGTATGAGAGAGAGAGAGAGAGAGAGGGGTAGTCCACTAGTGGAAGATGTAACTATCATAACATGAGTTTCACCCACCCTTTTACTCTTTTGGATGGTCTCTGCAACAAGTCTAATTATATTTACGACCCCCATTCTCACACATAGTCTACCTTTTTGGGTTCGCAGAACCAACCCACCTAAGCTTTACCCATCTTAATTGCCTTCATTAAACCAACATATTAAGTGCTCTTCAATTTGAAGCTGCCTTTCGCTACTCTTGATTCCATTAGTTTGCCACAATAGTTCATCTCCCATATTCACCGTCCACTTCTTTGACTACACAAAGAGACTTCAACACTTTGAACATAACAGAACAGGAACATAAATTCTTATATCGTGGGTCATTCTAGCTCAGAACATAACAGGAACATCGCATTGTAAACCGTGAGCGGATTGGGTTGATCAGCAAACTAAGAGAGAAGGAATGGCAACGAAGAAAGGGAATCAAAATAAACAAGTGCTTTGTTTGGTGAAGGAAATAAAGTCATGGGTCAATGGAACGGGTAAAGGCAATCATGGAGAATGTGAATAGCGAAGGCCAGCAGTGCAGCAGTTGGGGCGATGAACAGGACTGGTGTAGCTGTTCTTGAAGCACTTAGCACAGCATCTTACCTACCTCTCTATCAGCGTCCCACCCATGTGGGACACTCTGCTCATCCCAAGGTATGTTTCAGCTTCCCACATGGTTAAAAGAGCATCAAACGTTGGCTTCCACCTGCCATTTTTTTTTTGTTCTATTGTTGATCTCATGACATTATGTACGGCGTCAAAGTCTGAGCTTGTCTGAAAATACGAAAAAAGGATTCTTAATCATATTGCAATCCAAATAATCGAGAGAGAGAAACAGCAACAGCAGCATTTCAAACAAGTTAAATGTCAACCATGGATATCTATATTTTGTTGATTTCCGAAGGTACATTTGGCTTACCTATGTTGAGAAAAAGAACCCAAATACGCAGCAGAATAAAAAATACCTTTTTTTTCTCTATTTGTGTAATCAAATAGGTAAAGCAAACCAACAAAAAAAACGAGATCAATAACACCAATTTTTTAGTGTGGAAAACCCCAAATTGAGTAAAAACCACGGGACCCGATTAGGCGGCTTAAAACTTCCACTATCAACAATAATAATGGGTACACCAAAGTTCACTCTAGTTCAACAAACTAGAGACATACAATAATCATCAAGATTGAACAATCTAATATTGGAAGATAACAAAAAAACCGTAAGATAGGATAAATCTAGGGTTACCAAAAAATGCAGTCCCATTTTTACCCTAGCCTACTGCCTTGGAGAACACAAACAACGATCTCCACCGTTCAGAATATACTCCTTGATGTCATGAACCTACTGTCCAAATTTCAAGGTGATCCAACGGTTGATTCTTGAGAACACGCGATTCTCGTATGACTGCCCTAGAAAATCCGAAAATCCCTTTTCGTCTTTCTTCTCTTCTCTCTATGTTTTGTTTTCTCTCAATCTCTAGGGTTTCATTAAAATCCCCTTTTATACTCAACCCACGAAATATGGGCCGAGCCTAACAAATCTCCCACTCGGCTCATATATTGGGCTCGAGCGCGCCCGCTTTCTGCCTGCAAGGTTTAAGCTTCTCTTGAGGCAAAGTTTTCATCATCGTGTCAGATCCATTTTTATCATAGTCAATACCTTTTGTCTGACTGAATCCTTTCACAACTATTCTTGCCTTATACCTAGGCTGCAAGTTGTTCTCATCTAACTTCAATATGAACATCTGCTTGTTTTTCAAAGCTCTCTTACCCTTCGGTAGTTTCACCAAGTCATAAGTATTGTTCTCATGCAAGAACTTTATCTCATCTTGCATTGTATACAACCACTCGTTTTTCTTCTCATTTCAAAGAACCTCTTCATAAGTCTCTGGTTCTCCCCCTTCAGTGAGTAACACATAATCACTGGTAGAATATCTTCTAAAAGGTTCCCTGTCTCTGTTGGACCTTCTCAACTGAGGCTCAACCGGTGGCTCTATTGGGTTTTCTTCAATTGATTCATTATCAACTAGAAGAGGATCATCTGTCTGCGTATCTCTGTTATCAGGCACTATAGGTGGATGAACCATACCTGCATCAACTTGCTCTTCATTGCTAGACTCTGGCTTCTCTGTCCCATCAAAGTCTACAATGGTTTGGTCTTCCAAAAAGACTGCATCTCTACTTCTGATAACTTTCTTGTTAATTGGATCACAAAATTTGTACTCAGACTCCTCATGACTGTACCCAATGAAAATACACTACCTCATTTCACTGTCAAGTTTAGATCTCTCATCTCTAGGGACATGCACAAATGCCCTGCAGCCAAAAACTCTCAAGTGCCCATACGAAACATCTTTCCCTGACCACACCCTTTGAGGTATAGCATGATTCAAAGGAACTGAAGGCGAAAGATTTATCAAGTCAACCGCTAAACTCATTGCCTCCCCCCAATAAGGTTTTGGCAGCTTTGCATGAGAGAGCGTACAACGGATCCTGTCATTAATCATGCGGTTCATCCTCTCTGCAACTCCATTGTGCTGAGGCGTTTTTTGCTCTGTTTTTCTAAACTTAATCTCATGAGTTCTACAGTACTCCTCAAATGGCCCTCTGTATTCACCACCATTATCTGAGTAAACACATTTCAATTTCTTGCCAGTTTCCCTCTCAACTGACACTTGAAAAAGTTTGAAGAAACTTAAAGCTTGATCTTTAGTCTTCAAAGTATAAGCCCATACCTTTCTGGAATAATCATCAATAAAGGTAATGTAATAACAAGCACCACCAAGACTCATAGTATCCATTGAACAAATATCAGTATGTACCAAATCTAACACATTTGGTCTTCTCGACGGAGGCAAGCTTTTAAAAGATACCCTGTGTTGTTTACCAGCTAAACAATGAGTGCATACCTCTGGCTTTGTAAACTTCAAACCAGGAACTATATTTTTCTGAGAAAGCTTTTGCATATCATTCTCACACATGTGTCCAAGCCTCATATGCCATAGTTGAGTAGACGAGTCCTCAACTGTATTCACTACTTCACCGTAAGAAGTAGCCTGCACCAAATAAAGAGAATTCTATTTCTTTCCTCTGGCAACCACCATTGACCCCTTAGTGAGCTTCCATTTACTTTCACCAAAGTGGTTATGGTATCCCTCGTCATCAAGTATACTAGTGGAGATCAAATTTAGACGGATATCAGGAACATGCCTCACATTCTTCAGACACAATCGGCATCCGGCATCCATATTCATGTAGACATCACCCATGCCTACTATCCTGCACTCTGCATTGTTCCCCGTATTCACATGACCAAACTCACCAACACTGTAGGTAGAAAATACATCACGCTGAGAAGTAACATGGTATGAAGCAGCAGAATCTACTACCCAACAAGGATCCTGGCATGTGAGATTAATACTGCTATCATCGCAAATACTAGTCACATCTTCATCTACAGCTGGTGTAGTATTGTCATCATCAATCTTCTCTTTATCTTTCTGATCGTGTCTTTGTTCTCTCAACCATTTTCTACATTGAGATTTCTTGTGCCCTGGCTTGTCACAATAGAAACATTTGAATTCATTCCTTGTCTGAGACTTCCTTCGTGATCTATCATTACTGTCACGGTTCTTCTGATTGCTACTCTTGCTTTTACCTTGTCTCTCTGAAACTAGCACCTGACTTTGTGCAGTTAGCCCTCGCTCTTTTCTTCTGTTTTCTTCATTCAACATACTTTCTTTCACCATCTTCAAGGTGAGAACACCATCTGGAGCGGAATTGCTAAGAGAAACAACAAGAGTTTCCCAACTATCAGGCAATGAACTAATCAGACATAAAGCATGTATCTCATCATCTAGCTTCATGTCAAGTGCTGCCAACTGATTTAGAATTCTCTAGAAAACATTGAAGTGATCAGAAACTGGAGTTCCATCTGTGTATCGAAGATACATCAATTTCCTGAAAAGAAAAGCCTTATTCTGTGCATTCTTCTTTTCATACAACTCCCTTAGAGTCTCCCAAACCTTGCTGGTGTTTGTCTCATTAGCAACATGCTGATAAACACTATTATCAACCCACTGTCGAATTTTGCCAATTGTTTTTCTGTTCATCTTAACCCAATCTTTTTCTAACATCTCGTTTGGTTTGCCCTCATCTCCTAAAAGTGTGTCTTCATAATCTAGACAACATAATAGGTCTTCCATTCGCAACTTCCATATCGAGTAATTGGTAGCCGTAAGCTTAATCATAGTATTGCTACTATTACTTGAATCTTCCATTTGAAAAGCACAAAATAATCACCAATTCAACCTAGCGCTCTGATACCACTTGTTGAGAAAAAGAACCCAAATACGCAGCAGAATAAAAAATACCTTTTTTTCTCTCTTTGTGTAATCAAATAGGCAAAGCAAACCAACAAAAAAAAACCAGATCAACAACACCAATTTTTTAGCGTGGAAAACCCCAAATTAGGTAAAAACCACTGGACCCGATTAGGCCGCTTAAAACTTCCACTATCAACAATAATAATGGATACACCAAGGTTCTCTCTAGTTCAAAAAACTAGAGGCATACAATAATCATCAAGATTGAACAATCTAATCTTGGAAGATAACAAAAAAACCGTAAGAGTGGATAAATCTAGGGTTACCAAAAAATGCAGTCCTGTTTTTACCCTAGCCTGCTGCCTTGGGGAACTCAGACGACAATCTTCACCGTTCAGAATGTACGCCTTGATGTCACAAACGTACTGTCCAAATTTCTAGGTGATCCAATGGTTGATTCTTGAGAACACGCAATTCTCGTATGACTGCCCTGGAAAATCCGAAAATCCCTTTACGTCTTTCTTCTCTTCTCTCTATGTTTTGTTCTCTCTCAATCTCTAGGGTTTCATTAAAACCCCCTTTTATACTCAACCCACGAAATATGGGCCGAGCCTAACAACCTAGTCACCTAGATTCGACACCAAATCGTATAGGTTCTTTAAACCATAAACCCATTGAGTTCTGCAATGCTGCTAAGGTCAGAAATAGATGTTTTAATGTGATCATCTATGTTACTTCATTTTTTGCGCACTTCTTGATCACCACTGCAGTTTGCAAGTCCAAAAGCATTTTGTGCCAACACTGTGCTATCCTTGATGACGGTCTAGGCAGTAGACACCATAGACCAAACCCTAATTCTCTGAAGAATGCATTCTCATCCTAATAAAGATCATATCAAATGCGTAAGAGAAAACACAATTGAAGAAAAGATAAAAACCAAAACTAGCTTTTTTTTTTGTACTAAGGTTCAATAAATGACTTATGGAAAGATAATAGTGCGTGTGATCACAGGTACGATGTTGCTGATAGAATTGTTAGACAAGAACTACAAATATTTTTTTAGATGGGTAACAACATTTTAAAATAAAGGGTAATTATTAATTTACTCCTTAAAGTTTGAGAGTGTTTTTAACTGACACCTAAAGTTTAAATTTTTGTATCTGACACCTTAAAGTTTAGTTTGTTATCTCCTAACTCCCTCAATCGTTAAAAACAAATTGTCTGTCATTTCACGGCTTCTTCACTCCCTTCATTGTGAAGATATGCTACATTCTTATCATCTCTTCCCCGTGGTCCTTAACATCTCTTCGATGGCGTCGGTATGCTACATTCCCTTCGAATATCTCAAGGTATGACCTTCCTCTATAGCCGCTACGTTAAAACCCACAAGTATACAGTTGAATGCGACGCTGGTTTTCTGGTCCTTCCCAACGTCTTCACCGGCTTCAACAATCTAATTGCTTCCGCCGCACGTGGCACTGTCACCGTTGGTCGATTCTTTACCGGCCAGTTCAATCCTGCCAACGACATTGAGCTTGCTAACACCAATTTAGCTCTCTTTTGCAATCATCTATACGCCCTCGGAGAATTCGACTTCCTTTATGCCATTCGGTTGTCTCCTTCGGGCGATATCGAGACTATCGGCCGCCATGATTTTGATGGCAAGCTTTCCTGGAGCATGATAGCTCATCTGAAAATCGATCCCGACACTGGTGAGGCTTTCGCTTATCGATATGGTCTATCACCTCCATTTCTAACCTTCTTCCACTTCAATTCAGCTGGAGAAAAACAACCAGATGTACCTATATGCTCCTTAGACCGACCAACGATACTCCATGACTTTGCAATGACCAAAAAATACACCATATTCGCTGATATACAAATAGAAATGAATCCCATGGAGATGGTAATTGGAGGATCTGCGATAGGCTCTGATCCGTCAAAAATCCCTAGATTGGGAGTCATCTCTCGATCTGAAAAGGCGATTCAGAAATAAAATGGTTTAATGTACCAGGATTCAACATAATGCACGCAATCAATGCTTGGGATGAAGATGACGAAATAGTACTGGTGGCGCCAAATATTATATCAATCGAACACACATTAGAGAGACTGGAGCTCGTCCATGCTATGGTAGTGTTGAGAATCAAACGCGAAATGGAAAAAGAAAACTGCGGAAGCAGAGACACCAAGATTTAGGTGGAAAACCCTAATGGGGAAAAACCACGGGCAGAGGAGAAATTCACTAATTGGAAATCAAGGTACAATGAGTTTTGCGACTCAAGCATCAATATATAGAGAAAATAAATAAACCTAATATTGAATATGGGCCCAACTCGGCCCAATTAGAATTCGGGTCACACTGAACTCTAACAATATCCATCTTGACACGAATTCCACATGAGAGATCCAATGCAGGCTTCTCGGCCCACCCAAAACGAATCTAGAACACTGAACTCTGACAATCTCCATCTTCAAAGAAATTCCAATGCAAGGCGAACGATCTACAAAATTCCAACGAAAAATAACCTCCTCTTCCACAAAGGCCCCGCTGGACCAACTCAATATTTGGTACTGATCAAGTTTAAGTCCTGCTTAAACTTGAGAGACACACTCTGGAAGAAATCACATATTCTCAATGGTACCAATGAACTATCAGAGATGTCGTAACGAACTGCATATGAATATGCTGAAGACCCCCCCACTGGAATCTATACCCTCGACCACACTCAATGCATAACCCACTGTAGAAGTTTCACCATATCGCCGTGGAGCTTTACCTTTTCTCTTGGTTCTGCTTTTGACGATACCACTCTGACATGAAACTGTAATTGATGATGATGTGGTGACCAGATCACCTTGAACATCTGTAATAAGCTGACGTATCGGCTCTGATGTGGATTCAGAACCCAACTTGAACTTCACCTGAGAACTTGACTTCCTCTGATTCTTCTCCAAACAACCTTTAGAAGGTGAATTCACAAACTTTGTAGTCTAATTACTCGTCACTATAGAACCCTGTAACACATACAAATTTGCAGAGCTTCTGTGTCCCTTTAACTTGACAAAAGCACCCCTACTAATCTTTATATCTCCACCTACAGTGCTGTATTTGTACCCTTTTGAATCCAGAGTACTCAACGAGATCAAATTTTTATTCAAATCGAGAACATGTCACACATTACCCAGTATCCTCACAAATCCATCAAACATTCTGATTCTGACGGTACCAATACCAGCTATTTTGCAAGGTGTGTTATAACCCATTAACACAGCACCTCCTGAAACGGTCTCATATGTTGTAAACCAATCCCGATTGTAGCACATATGAAATGAACACGCTGAATCCAGAATCCAATCCTTGTTTGGCTTTGAGTTTCCCTATGACGCAATTAGAAGATCTCCATCACTATAGTCTTCTTCTTCTGCGACAACTACTTCACCGGATGTCATCAATTTTTTCCCTTTTCTATAGCTCTCTATAATTCATTCTGCAATTTACGGCAGTCGGCTTTAATGTGCCCTCTTCTCTGACAGAAGTAACAGGTTCGATCTCGGTATCTTGTGTTGGGAGTAATGTGCCCAACAAGCAAATGTGATAGAACAATTTTATAATATATGGATAAATTTATATTGATTGATTTTATGTTAATATTTTATATTATGTTTTATAAAATTCATAGAAAATTCCTTGGTTATTTATGCTAACTTTATATTAACATATATATTGTATATATGTGAGATAAAATATAAAGAGTAATAACCAGAATATGTCCATGACTTATATTTGAAGTATGGAATCTTCAAATAGTTCATAGTCATAAACATAGTTTATCTCATTAAGAATGTATAGTCATATCCCGACTAAATATGTAGTGACATAAGATAAGTATATTTTATATAATATGATTATAGACCAGATAAAATTATATTATTATGATAATTTTCGTTAAATATAGAACAATTAATTTTATCATAATGATGGTCATATATGTATGATCTTAATTCGTTATATTTAATAAACTCCTATTTTATTTTAATTTATTCTTTGATTTACTCAGTAAAGTTTTGTATGAGCTATGATTCGTATACCTTGTATGGTGGGAGTAAATTAAAATGAATAGTTGGGAATGTTAATATCGATACAATGAAATCTATTTCTATATATTCCCTTGTTTGTTAGTTCAAGGATCGAATAATTAGCGTGCAATTCATAATCGTTATGAATTAATTATTCAATTAAGAACTAATGGTAGTCAAGGATAAAGAAGCAATATGAGATGTTAACAGATTATAAACCTAGCTCTATTGCAAATCTAAATGGAGAGTTAATTCATATGTAATGACTATATCAATGGACATTACTTTAAGTCAATATACTCTATAGTTTTGAGAATGCAACTTTAAGTATTGAGTAGAATTACTTTAGAGTTAATAATTATGTTAATTAATATAAAGAGTTTATATTAATTGATGAAATATTATTGGAGCTTAAAACTATAGGTCCATCGGTCCCTTCGTCACCTTCTATCATTATTCGAATAATAGAAAAATGAACAAAGAAGATTAAATAATTAATTATGAATTAATTATTTAATACACTCAATAATAAGTTTATTATTATTTTTTCATTAGATGAAATAATTGAATTATTGATTATTCAATTAATTAAGACAAAATGACAAAAGTTGTTATAGTTAATATATTTGTTATATTTCATTAAATGAAATAATTGAATTATTGGTTATTTAATTAATTAACAAATATAAAATTACTTTTAAAAATAACTTTTAAAATGGATTTTGTCAAATTTGAATTAATGTTAAATTTAATTTAATGTCATGGCCTTTTGTTTTCCATAACATTTTCGTTATAAATGTGTTATAACTTAAATGTGCCAAGTGTTGAGCTATGGTGACAAGACTTTTGTTTTCCATAACATTATAATAAATGTATGAAATCAATTATAACTTTAATGAGGAATTTGTAGTGTTTTTCTCTAAATGCCCTAATGCCCATTATGGAGCAATACTACTATAAATAGAAGTCCAACCTCATTAGATGAAGGTTGTTGGAGAAAATTTTGGAGTTAAGGTTGAAATCTTTGAGATTAAGGAATCCATTTTGAGCGCAAAATTTGTGTCTTCTGTGTTGGCTTTAGAGAAGTGTTTTCTAAATCCAAATAGATCGTCTCATGTGTTGAGAATACGATTTATCATAAATTGAATGTGATCTTGTTTCGTTCATCACGCCCACACGTGCTTATTCGAGGTGAGGAGGATTGGCGGAGAAGATCGAAGTTGATTTTGTACCCATGTGAAGTAAACTACAAAGGTAACATTCTTCATCTTTTAGATTAGATATAAATAGAGATTTTAAATACATATTATTATTAATATATTATAACAATAATCCGTTTTATGTTCATGTTAAAATTGTTTTTCATGATACATAGGTTATGCACGTTACCGTTGTTATGAACATCGGTAATTCCGTCGTGCGAAAGAACCTAAAAACCAACACCATGACTTTGATCTGCCCTTCGAACTTTGAACATTATCGCTATCTTTGTTGTTTGACTCTCTTGTTCTACCCCGAACGACGAGTCCCTCACCTTAAGACTCGGATCCAACAACAAGCTGATTCATCTTTTCCTTTGATAACAAAGAACCATAAACCTCTTCTAGAGTTAGACTTTCTCTACTGTACAAAATCGTATCTCTAAAAGCACCATATGAAGTAGGTAACGAGCATAGTAGAATCAACCCCAAATCCTCCTCATCGTACTTACAACCCATAGTCTCCAAATCTGAAACTAACTCTTTGAATGCAGCCAAATGCTCTGTAACAGAGTCTCCTTCTAATAACTGATGAGAATAAAGTCGTTGCTTCAAATACAACTTACTAGTCAGGGTTTTCCTCATACACAACTGTTCCAATCTATACCATAACTCAGCAGCAGGTTTCTCGTTCAAAACATCCTGCAAAATCTGATTTGACAAATGCAGACGTATCAAAGATAGGGCTTTGCGATCCTTTCAAAGTTTCACCTCTTCACTCCATAACGTGAGCATTTTATCGAGCCCTAATAACACGTCGTCTAAATCTATCTGTGCAAGCACATCTCGCATTTTCACCTGCCATAACTAAAATCTCATAATCTGATCCAACAACGGAATAATCATCGAACTTATCTCCTAAAAAATTTCAGAAATTTCTCCAAAAAATCTGAACCCAAAATATCCGCCCACAAATTCAAAATTCAGCCAATCTAAGATAAACTCAAATACGGAATTTTTTATCACCAAAAAATCCTTCAATATTGTTTCTTCACAGACACTGCAACAAACAATTCTTCAAAATTGTTTCTTCACTGTCACTGAAAATAATGGTTGGGGATGACTGTTCACTATCCGGTTGGAACGTGAAGCTCCTTGCAGAGGACGGCGGACTAGCGGATGGTTCCTGGTCGATGGTGGATGGCACCGGCTAGAGGTTTCTCTCTTCGCCGAACGGTGTGGGAGGTTGTTTAGTCTTCGACGGCAGCTTCTCTCCTCCACTAGACGGCTTTAATCATCGATGGACAGTGGCGGGCTTCTCTCGTTGACGTCGGACGGCAAGCAGCTGGGTAGAGAAATTGTTTTCTTTCTCTCTCTATGAGTCGATGGCATACGCACAAAGAAATAGAGACAAAAAAAAAAGAATTTTTTTTTTCTTTTTTATTTTATTTTATTTCAAAATACAATTTTTCACAAAAATTGTAAACCCTAAATTCCATTCGATCCGAGTACTAAAACTCTAACTTTGCTCTGATATCAATTGTTGAAAAATGGATATAGAGAATCTCGCCTAGGCTTTGATACCAATTGTTGAGAATCAAACTCGAAACGAAAAAAGAAAACTGCGTAAGCAGGTACACCAAGATTTACATGAAAAACCCTAACGGGAAAAAACCACGGATAGAGAAAAAATTCACTAATTGGAAATCAAGGTACAATGAGTTTTGCGACTCAAGCATCAATATATAGAGAAAATAAATAACTCTAATATTGAATATGGGCCCGACCCGGCACAACTAGAATTCAGATCGCACCGAACTCTAACACGTGGAGAGAGTAAAAATAAACCTGAAAAGAAGAATAGTATCCAGACAACCGCTTTCAACTAGAACTTGGATATGGCAGTGATAAATCCGGCATACATGAGGAAGAAGAACATGTTTGTATACGCAGCTTAGGGCCATACAATGTCGAAAATGACAGGAGTAGTGAAGCTAGACGTGTTGCCAAAGATAGCTAAACGTGTGTTAGCCAGCCCAATGTCGTTGACGTGACGGAAAGTTTGTTTTTAACAATGGAAGGTGTTAGATGATAACAGGCCAAACTTTAACGTGTCAGATACAAAAATTTAAACTTTATGGTGTCAGTTAAAAAGACCCCTAAATTTTAGGGGGTAAATTGATAATTACCCTAAAATAAAAGAACATAAATACAAATCCATAAGATTGAAAAAACAAAAGAACTTAAGCCAACAACCTTACAAGAAGTTTTCTGCATACCATTTTGATTTATCCCTCCAATATACGATACTTGTATAACAACCTAAAGTGGTTCTACATTTTACCACCCTCACTACCTTTTGATTTATAAGTTTCTTTCTAGGCAGCATCAACTCCCAATTCTTAACATGAATTTACCTGGGACAGAATACTAAATAATGAGTCGAACTTTATAATGCTAGAAGTAAATCATCACTTTTTTAAACAATGAACTTATCTAAAAAAGGTCCTAAATGTAAAAGCTGTGGGGTCGGGTGAACCCCTGCCTTATAAACCTGCCGGAGGAACCCACCTCCATTTAAAATCATTGAAAATTTTGGATAACTTCTTTTTCATTTAAGCTGAATGTTCCTCCTCTTATTTCGACTTAACTGTCTTTCTTCACCCTTAAATGGACAGTGACCTCCCCTACTTTGTATTCACATTTTTAGAAGACGTATGTTTCGGTGAGTGAACAATGACGTCGAGTGTGGAAATTTTTGGTGGTGATGTTGATTAACAAATTCAAATTTTTTGTCAATCGATTAAATTACTGGAGTTAGAGACTTGGACATTGAGACATCTTTGCAAGTTAATCCTTAGTTCCAATTAAATTAATTGTGAATGTTAGAACTGCATTGGGTTTAAATTTCATTTGGATATTTGAATTGAATCGATTGTTTGAATGTTAAAGTTTTGGCAAAATAGTTGATTAATTCTTAGGAAAGAATTTGAACTTTTGGGTGGAAAGAGTAAGTCTTAGCACTCTGGTGAGGTAAAAATCGAAATTCAAGTACAGTTTACTGTGCAATTGGGATTGGTTTTGTGGATTTTTAAAGTTCGGAATAATGAATGGAAAATTTTCAATTTTGTGCGATAACAAGTTTGGTTTATTTTTTGAAATGTTTTAGTAGATTAAAGTTATAGTTTTGCTGAGAAAAATGAAAAGTTTGGAGAAAAAAGGAAATCCCCAATTTTCTAGTTCGTCCAGAAATTGCCAGAAAACACCTGCGGGAGCCTAGGCTTCTGCAGCGAGAGCCCAAGTTTCAAGAATAACGAGAATTAAATGTGTCCAGGTGCCTCACGGAAGAGATCGCTTATGCGGAAGTGATTGAACATGTCTGGAGGAAGACATGCGTCTAAGAAGATATGATCTCCGCGAGAGTATTCGCTGAAGCGGAAGTGTTCACTTTCGCAGGAGCAAGCGAATGTGCCCACATGGCTAAACGGAGGACACGTGTCCGCGAATATTCACTTGTGAAAGTGTTTGCTTCTGTAGGAGCAAGCGAGCATGTCTCGAGGAGACACGTGTCAGCTGCTAGAAGTCTTGGGTCGTGTCCGTGGAAGCATGTGAGTGGAGCTGGAGAGTTTCGCTATGAACAGTGAAATGGATATAATGCGCCCCTGGCTCCACAAAGAACAACGCTAGTGTGATATTCGTGTGACACACGGAGCAGACGTCCAGACTTGGATATGCGAACGTCCAAAATAGTTTTTAAAATTCTTGATATTTTGGGGATTGTTTCGAAAGTTCCCCGAATTGGTTCCTATTTTGGTTATGGGTTCCCATACGTTTTATAGAGGATTTTTTATAGAGGAATTAATTGATAATTCATATAATTTGATAGGTCTGTCGAATTAACGTGGAATTCAGATCGATTATCTTCCCATTTGATTGAGCTTTCCCTGGCTATTGGTAGGCCATTGAGATAGGGGTTTTATTTTATGTTCATCATTGCATTGTTTTCCAAACGATTATTTTAATACGTGATCTCATATATAATGATAAGTCCATTATGGCCATCCGTTTTTACAGTATTATATATACGATTTTTGCTGGACACATTTTTTTGAGTATGCACATCATTTATTGATCACCTTGGTCGAGTGTACCAAGTTCGATTGTCCCGTGAAGGAGACCTATTTTCTATACGCATATTCGACCGTTGGATGATGTATTTGTTGTGATTAACTAGAGTAATGAAGCAGCTGACTGTGCCGTGTTTCTTTGGGCGCAAAATCCTAAACCTGATCAGGACTTATTATTATTTTGTGGCTTTTGCGATCGCCGAGTATCGCTTTTGTTCGATATGTCTATGACATTGTGTACCTAGAGCCATGAGTGACTCCATTTTCACTAAGATTTTGTGGGGCCTATTTTAAATACATACCACACTATAGTAGACATTTTCCACATTTGCCTCATTAGTCGATCTTGCTCCGTTTTAATTAAATGTTTTATTCTTAGCATGCTCTCTTATTTAATTTATAATATCCTAATTGTTGAATATAAAATATTACCCTTCTTGAGTTTAGTCGACTCACCCCAACGACGCATTCTTCAAGCATAAATTTGGAAGATCATCGATTTTTGTCGCAGGACTAAGCGACACTTCCTTTTGTATTTCAGTATTTTTACTTCAAGAGTTTTGTGGGGTTGGACTTATTGAAAATCTGTAATAATAATTGTATCAAATTTCTATATTTGTTACACTTTATTTCAGACCTATATTATCACTTTATTTACACGTCACTATTGGTCCTTCGGTGTAACCCAATTAGTAGGGCCCGGACATATTGTAACTCAGTAAAGACTTCCACCACCTAAATAAATAATTAAAAAAAAAAAAAGTTGGATAACGCAGTTCAAATTTAAGGCAAGTTGCTTTCCGTTCTATCAGGTCCTCTTTAGGACTTGACACTAAAAATAAGCAAAAATGCATTCTCCTTTACTTAAACCAAACTCATACCTTCGCATACAGCTCAATACAAGGATGGAACTCATGACGTCCAGTAGAGCCATATCAGTTGAAAGTTTTAACAGACCCACTAATTCTTCTTTCAACAATTCCCTAGTATCATATAATAAAATAATACGAACGCTTTTCTTCTTAGGCCTGTAAAGATGTAAAAGATAGAATGCGCTTATGTGCCAACCTTTGATCTACTCTATAGCCAACTTCATTTAAATTTGTAATTTTGTTTTTCCAACTATAACTTTTCTTTAGACTTGTAACTAGGCTTTAGGTTAGTATTAGATCCTTTTAACTTGATTTTTTTCTTTCCTTCATGTCATTTCAATGACTATTAATCCATACACTGTCATCCCCAAAACCAACGATGATTCTAGCTCATTAATCACCATCAATTTTGCAGCTCAAACCCCATTAAAGCTTACCTCAAGAAATTATATGGTTTCCCTAAGTGCAATCATCTTCACATTGTCCAAGTAGGCCTCGCTCTTCTTTGTCATGCCTCTATATCTTTAACTTGTTAAGCTATTAATCTAATGTTTTTGCCATTTCAGTGTATTTGATCAATCGAATGCCAACTCCGACATTAAATCCTCTTTTTCTGAGAGAAATGATTTTTGGTTCTCTTGCTCTTTACTCAAAAGACAAAATCTTCAGTTGTTTGTGTTATCCATGCTTCATGCGTATGATTGTTACATATTTGGCTCTCTTTCTTTACCATGTGTTTTTCTCATGTACTCCCTAGTTTTGTTTTTATTCGTCAACTAAAGAAGCATATGTTTCTAGATATGTTCACTTGCAGAGTCAATTTCTCCATTTGCATCGATACTCACTCTCCACATCCTGAGTTCACCACTGTTTCAAATTGGACACTACCACCAATAACCATACCAAACATTACATCATTACTCATGTCACCATCTCCAGTTCCCACGCAACTACGATGTGAACCTCCTACAAACTTGCAGCCTAGGACTCAACTACAAACCACATCACAGCCGACCCACAGAATCAAATCATTCAATGCAAACCAGGTCCAAAGATAACATTCAAAAACAAAATCTTCATACCCAATTCTCCAATCCTCGTACTCATGAACCTACTACACCGACTAAAGCATTCAAAGACCCAAAATGGCATCGGGCCATATCTGAAGAATTTGATGCTCTTGTTCGAAATGGGTAGCTTGTACCCTCTGATCTTAGTCAAAATGTTATAAGATGTAAATGGATTTTCATACTAAATGTAATTTTGATGGCTCTATTGACCGGTTCAAAGCTTACTAGGTTGTAAAGCTTACTGGATCTCTACACTTTCACTGCGAATATCCGTCGACAATAACAATCTGACATGTCATCCTGCAAATACATTCTTTTCGTAGACACCAACACTTCCACTGCGAATATTCACTCCTATTGTCCGCAAATAACAATCTACCACATCACATATTTTTTCGCAGATACCTCCTCATGCACAGTCACCCATTCTTATGCAATTAAGTATCTGCAGATTCATCATGTGTGCGACCACATGCTTATATGAAACCAAGTGTTCGCGACCACTGCAAATATCTATTGTGGATATCCATTGCAAACATTATTTTTGCAGATACCAATACTTTCATACCCAAGAAATTGACGTCTGCACTTAGTCTCGGACACCCACATCATCTCAATTTTCACGCATAAACCTTAAGATTTCATTTTATTTCTCCATCTAAATTCTAACTTAATCAATAATAATTAACCTTAAATATGAATTATCAAACTTTAGAGGGCCCTGCGTCCAAGGTGTCACAACCCAGAAGCGGGCTTAACAGAATCGCCGGGTCACGCGACTTGATTCTAGGAGAGAACTCAATCGTCCAGCCCAAGACTAAAGATAAAACAGAGCCTCATTACAATATTTTATGCCCAAAACCCAAAACAATTGGGTCAGAATCAACAGAGTGATAAATAAGAAATAATATAGCGAAATAACAACAAATAAAAACACTGTGCAAGAAATAAACCATTCAACACAAACAACAAACTACACAAGGCCTTCAAAACCTGATCATTTCGGATGTGGTCTTCCCCATAGCCCCCCTCGCCTAAAGAGTTCAGCTATTATCTGAGCACAAATACACAGAAAAGTAATATATCATGAGATATTAACGAGTGTATAGACCACTTACGAGGCAACAATATCCTTGTCAGTAAGACATTTCTGTATAAGATGTTGCGAAAATGAGGAGAACCTTCACGCAAAAAAGAAAAACCTCAAGAAGTGTGCAGCATATTAACACCTGAACCTTGTAGTGACACCTAGAAGCACATTACACAAACTTTAAGATGGTTTATCATCACAAATTTCTTATCTTAAACATTTAATGTGTAAATGAAAGTACAATAAATAGCACCAGCACTAGTCAAGATCCATTCTTGAGAAATTCCTTCCTTAAATACAAATTTAGTTTCTTATTATAAAAATATACGTGCAGTGCTATTATTGCCACACCCAAACGCCCAACCTTAGACAATTCAACTAACACTTATCATTGATTTCAGCTTTGTAACTCAAAAGTTTGCATTCTTACTGATCTTTCATGGCGGGTCAATACCAAACAAATCTGAGATTAAAAAACTGCAAATTATTAGTTTTCCTAAAATAAAAGTGCTATGGAAAATTAGTTATATCCAATGTAGCATCTGGAAGACGGCCATCCTGGGCCGAAATTATTGAGTCGTATAGGAAATAAGCATACAGTTCACAAAGTATTCAGTAATAAAGAAACTCCACGACACCGTTTAGTTAATATGAAATATGTTAGCCTTCTTCCAGGAACAAAGTTCACAGTTGGGCCTCCAGTGACCGCAACAGCAACAATACCAGAAAGCTAAATAGAAAATCAATCATGGGTCAGTGCACAGATCAGTATCAGTATTAAAAATAATGTGGCAAGTTAAAATCCTTCCATCTGTTCAACATCAGAATCATCATGGCGCAAGTAGAGGTGTCTAACGAGCCGAGTCGAGCCTGAAAAAGTCAGGCTCGTCGAGCCTGTTAAACTTAACGAGCCGAGCCTAACGAGACTGTCGAGCCTAACGAGCATATCGAGCCTAACGAGTCTACCGAGCCTAACGAGCCTAATATACACAAATAATAATATCATATATAATTAAAAAAAAACATTTTTATTATAGTTTAAAATAAAAATAAAAATTACAATTTGAAATAAAAATGAAAAGGAAATAATTTAAATGAAAAATACAATTTCAAAACACAACTTTCAACGTTCAAGTTCAAGTAGCAAATATATGAAAATAAAAATTACAATTTGAAATTGAAATGAAAATTTAGTCTTCGTCATCCAAATTTTTGAATTCTTCAACTATATCATCCTCTCGTTGTTGATCTCTCGTCACAGCGTCGTTCCAATCATTCATGCAAATAAGTGCTTCAACGATGTCTGGTGCAAGTCTTCCTCGTTTATCATCGTACACACGTCCACCTGCACTAAAAGTAGACTCCGAGGCTACTGTAGAGACCGGAGGTGTTAGTAGATCACGTGCCATTTTTGAAAGAATAGGAAATGTAAGAGAGTTGGTTTTCCACCAAGCCAAAACATCAATTTATTTTTCACGAGGAATTGAATAATTGGTAGTAAGATAATTATCAAGTTCATTTTTCTGTGAAGTATGAGAATAAACATCGTTATCTATTGCATCCAATATATCATCTATAAAATTTTGTGGAGCTCCACCACGAGCACCACTACTAGAGCTAGCATTAACATGTGAAGATTACATGAAATGATCAACATTAGAATATTTAAGTTCATAAGAATAATATAAATGATCAAGTTCAATTTTTAATTGATCAAAAGTAATTGAAGAAGAAATACCTAAATTAGAAGAAATTTTATCAATCATTATACTCACTCCTTTTAATTTAAATCTAGGATTCATTATGCATGTAAAACAAAAAATATTAAGTATATTAAGCCAATATTTTTTTAATTTTCTTTCCATTTTATCAATCAAGGGAGAAAGTTCTTTTATTTGTCTAAATTGTTTAAAAGTGCGCGTTAATGTTATAAAAGTTGGTAGAACAAGATAATTTGTTGGATAATAAATTCCCGAACATGTCATTGTAGCTTCAAAAAATGGTTTTAGAAAATCAAGAAATAAATTAGCAATATTACAACTACTTTGATCAAGAGTAATACATTTTGTTTTTTCATTAATAAAAGTACAAATAACTAACCAATACGGCTTAGCATTTTCCAACATTAAATAAGTCGAATTTCATCTTGTATCTACATCGGTTTTTAATTTTTTTGGTTTAAGTTGAGAATCGATACAAAATTGTTTATATTCTTGTTGTCGCATTTTAGATGAAGTAATATAAGAAATCGCAGATTGAATAGATTCAATATGACGCGAAATAAATGACATGCCATCTCGAACAACTAAATTTAAAATATGACAAACACATCTCATATGAAAAAGAGTATTATGAGCCGTATCTAATTGAAATAACTTTTTAAATTCAAAAATTACAACATCGTTAGCAGAAGCATTATCAAGCGTAATACTAAAAATTCTATCTCTAATACCATATTCTTGCAAAATTCCAACAATATATCTATAAATGGTAACACCACTATGTGGATATTCACAACTATAAAATCCTAATATTCTTTTATTTAATTGCCAAGAGTCGTCAATAAAATGAGAAGTTACGACAATATATCCTAACGCATTAGGTGCACTCCATAAATCAGAAGTAATACATATAGACATAGACGGAGAATTTGAAAAAAACGCAATTAATTCATTTTTCATATTATTATACATTTTAATAATATCACTTCGCGTCGTAGTTCTAGGGACTCATCTAAAACTAGGATTAACATACTCTTTCATAAAATTTTCAAATAACTCACTATCAAACATAGATAAAGGGACCTTCCGACTGTGATATATATTTTGCTACTCCTTCTCTCATTTTATTATGTGAATACATAAAATTGCCACTGCCACTAGCATTTTGTCTAGGGTCATTCACTTGCTCCTTTAAGTGACAACTAGCATAATGTCTACCAATTGTGCTCGTAGAACGACCAGATTCGTATGCAAAATTTTTAATACAATATTTGCATTGTGCTCTACTGTTTATTTTCCCACCTATTTTAACATCTTTTATTTCGAAATGATTTCACACATTCGACGTTTTATTTCTCTTTTTTCTAGGTGACGTTGTGGATTGATTGACCAAATGAAATTGTGACATTATCTTCTCTAATTTTCTCAATATCATCGTTAGTGTCATTGAAGTGTCAAGCAAAAATTCACATGGATCCATAATTGAAAAAATTGACTAATGCAAAACAATTAATAATAAAAATGATACCGCATACCAATTACGCAACAATAGTATGCAATTGTTGTGATCACCTTGACGAATACGACGAGTCCTACAAAAATCGAAAAAAAAAATTGTTAGTTAAATAATACACATTAAATTTAAAAAATGAAATAAAACTAAATAATATATATACCTTTTGAAATTGATAGGAGTGATTGAGAAATTGCGAATTTGAGAGATTGAAAAATAAATTGAAATATTGAAGAAAATATTGATGAAAGAGTAGAGAGAATCTTTGAAATTGTTGTGAAACATAAATGAGGAATGTGGAGATATATATAGGATTTTTGAAGAGTGAAGAGTGAACCTTCACTCTTCTTGAAGAAGCAACGGTCTTGAAGACTGTTGCTTCGTTCGGACCGTTGCGCAACGATCTTGAAGACCGTTGCTTCGTTCGGACCGTTGCCCAACGGTCTGAACAAGTGTCCCTCAGTTTGAGAGACACTATGAGTCTAGAACTCATAGACGACAGGTCTGTGAGTCTGAGTTTGTTTAGACTCACAGACGACGACAAGGCTTGATGATCCAGCCTTGCATGAATCGTCCAGCGAAGATGTCGAGACGTCTGTGTGAGTCGAGATCCAGCAGCGAAAGAAGAAGACGACAAGCCCTCGACCTTTGTTTGTTCGTCGACGCCTCGACGAGCTTCATCCTTCGACGCGAGTTCCAGCGCTGGCCTCCAGGAGACTCCAGCCTCGACGACCTTCGTCCTTCTACGCGAGATCCATCGAGCCAACGACGCGAGATCCAACGAGCCCGAGCTTCGCCTGGCATTTGCCGTATGGCGAGCTTCGGGCCTTCCCACGGCAGAGGCCAGCCCGCCGGCTAGGCTCGCGAGCTCACGAGCCTGGATGCTCGAGCTTGGCTCGACCTGTCTACTGGGCCCGGGCCGAGCTCACTCGGTTAGCTCAGCCCACTTCAGTGACGGGCTGAGTGGCCGAGCTGTTGATACTAAGAGTTCACAAGAAAGCTTTTATACTACTGGTATTTTTTTTTCTTTCCCAAGGGCAACTGTGGTTTGCACAGTGATCTTATTTCATCTCTGAAAATGTGTTTTATGAAGGAGATTAAAGGTTCCATCATAAGACAAGATTTATATTTAGCTTTCTGACTTTCAGACAGAGTGATCTAGGTGCGGTGGCGAAAGTTATTTATCTTTTAAAATGTGTTCCGTGGAGGAGATCAGAATACCATCCATTAAATCTTTTCCATACGCAAATCCACTAACCTTTGGCCTTCTGAGTTTTACGTGGAGTGCACGGTACTACATGTCTGGTGACTAATGTTCCTTCTCACGTACAAAAAGAAAAATGCTAATATACAATTCATTTTGCAGCTACCAATGACATTAGATGTGACAGGATGCCACCATTGCCAGTAACTTACCAACTAACAATTGCTGCTCTCAGAATTAACCATCATATGCCAAAACACTAGTTACAAAAATCATCGGTACTCGGAAGAGGATTTAATCTCTATGATAGAGGATGTCAGTCGTCACAACAAACAACCATTCATACAGTTACTTAACAAGAAGAAAGCAATTGTTATATCTGGATGATATACAAAGTGATCTTCGAATATCTTCCCTTCAAATTTATAGAGTTGACATGAAAACTCGGAACGCTATTCCATAAGCACGTGAAAAACTATAACTGCGCACTTTAAGTAAAATGCATAAAACTTCGAGCAGAGTAGCAAGAAAAATTACCGCAAAAATAAATCACTGAGCTAGGAGGTCGCGCCGAGCCTTGTCAATCTCCTTGAGGTAATCAGAGTCAACCACTGGCAACGATATCGGAACAAGAACAGACGACCGGCGCTGCTACGCGTCGGGGCTTTGCTTTGCGTGAACCCGAGAAATGGAGTGAAAATGGGGAAGCAAGAGGAGTCAATTAAAGTTCTAAGCTCGAGCCTCGAGCTTTATTTATAGTCCGTACCCGCCCAAAATAGCTCCACATCATCCTTTATAAACCATGAGATCGCCACGTTTCCAAAGTTAATTGGTTACTTTTCCTTCATTTAGTCCTTAGTGGTAACCTTTAAACTCCTCTGCTGGCTGCAGCTGCTTTTCTTCAACACTCTCCTCACCTTATAGTAGAAGGTGTTGTCACTCACTTAAGGGGATTTGAGGCCGAACGGAAGACAATCCAGCCAAAAAAAACCGAATCGTCCTACTGTTAACTTGTATTTAATTAATTAGCAGTGGCAACTTAACAAATCAGGCATAATATAAAGGTTCAAATATGACTTACAACTAGCATAAATAAATAAGATCTAAATTAGAAAAATAAAACTTAAAAAAATAAAACTAAAGATTTAACCTTACTACAATTTTATAAATCTCTCTAAAAAAAGAAGACAAAATAAAATATATGAGAAATCTTCTAAAATCTACTCATGTGGTAGCAACTGAAGTTTACTTTAATTATTTCATTTTAAAAAAATCAATAGAGTGAGTCAACTAAACTTAGTAGAAATTAACTTTTATTTTTAATATTTATATATTAAGGAGAAATATGAGTGTATTTCAATTACTAAATTAAAATAATTTAATATATGAAAGAAATAAGGATGTACAATAAAGTAATTAACGAAAATAAACAACGGCGATAATCAAACGATCGAAGCAGCCAAATAGATCATGATCAAGTTTAGGATTTTGCGTCCAGGAATACGGCACATACAACTGTCTCATTATTTTAGTTAACATTAATAGTGCATAAATGTAAAAATAAAAATAAAAATAATTAAAATGAACAGTAAATTAAATGTGTTTTAAAATATCGTTTTAGGATTTAATGTACATTGAACATAAAAATAACCCATACCTCAAATTTGGGTCAACCAATACCAAGACCTAACAAAAAACGGTCCACTGAAACCCGACAGCAAAAAGTCTGATAACTCTTAAATTTTGGAACGTAATCAAAATAATTTTACTAAGATTAGGATTCAAAATTTTAAAATTTATTATTTAAATTTTTTAGGCTAAACGAGAATATCTCAAGGACGTTAGGGTTAAAAACCCAACACGGTCCCAAACGATTTTTGGAATGATCCCAAAAATGATCAGGTTAAAATTTGGGAGTGAAAATTTAATTCAGCCTAAAACAGAGTCTGGTTTGCCCCAATAGAGAGCCTGGTTCGACCAAAAATGTGTTTGGGCCAAAGCCCAATTAAAATTAAACTGCAGTCTAGAATAAAATCTGGACTCTGTCCAGGATGCTTTCGGTCTACATACCAGATTACACTAGTCCTCAAACAGGAAAGCTCCAACTATGGCAAGAGGTGCTCCTGCTGAGTTTCCAAAGAATCTATCGAACCATATTTCAGTCGGGAATGAAGAAACTCCGATCGGAATTCCATTTCTGACCCTCAACTTCCTAACACTTGAAATTTTGAAACACTCCTGCCGTGCTTCAATGATATTGCTGAAACCCAATTCGGTTGAGAATGAAGGAATTTTGATTGAAAACCCATTCTCGACGGAATTCCATTCCCAACCTAGTGCTTACAACCTCAACACATTATATCAATCATAATAGTATTCCAAACCTAATCCAATATCAACTCAAAAAATCTAGAAGTTGCAGAACCTTCAGAATGAAACCAAAAATTAAAACTTTAGATTTTACCTTAGAAATCACTCACCATTGATACCTCACTAGAGTCGTCTTTGGAACGCCAAAACACAGCACCCAGACCTTGAAGGAGTCAATTCCATCCATTAAACTCTACTTTGCGAAAGAATAACATACAATGTCCAAGAATTTCAAAGCTTGCCTCGGCGAAGAGCGAAATAGTCTATCCAATGGCTGCAGTCCACACATCCCTCATTGCCAATTTGCTGGAGCTTTGAAGAGAAGTTGAGGGATATGGTCAGGAGTGGTGTTGTTTTATTTTTTTTTAAAGTTAATTTTTTTTTATTGGTCTGAGCTAGCTCAGTCATAACAGATGTCTTCTTAGTTCTTCCTATATTTTTTGTGGGTTAACTTCTCTTGATCTTCCCTATCCTTCCAAAGCTAAAATCTTTTCTTCATTTTTTTTACAGTGCTTTTCTTCGGGCAAAAGGTATTTATTGTGTCTTAAGTTATTATTATTATGAGAAAATGACAAATCAACTATCGTACTTTATGATTAATGACAAGTCAACCAGTAAACTATTTTTGCTAACAAATTAACTACTGAACTATGAAAAAAGTCCTTGCAAATATTGTTGTCATGTTTGTCATTAAACATATTGATTTCTTTCTGACGTGGAACAAACATGTATTGATTTTGTTCCGCCGCGGATCGATATTTTTAAAAATAACGTTATAATATTAACGTTTCACTGCAGATTAGGACAAGTTCCGTAGTGGATTTACCATGATCCGCAGCAGATTGAACAAGTTCCATAGCGGATTTACCATGATCCGCGGCAGATTGATAATGATCCGTCACAGATCATCGTGCCTCATCTATCTTGTATAAATTCACACTATACTAATCGTGATTTTCTTAGTGATTTTGTCAGTGATTAGCGAACCATAGAGATTTCTGGGAGCTGAAGTGTATCGCATTTTGGCAAAGTTGAAGCATTTCTTGAACACCAAATGGCGTCTTGGAGTGTGGAGGAATCTGTTATTAATTGCCTAGTTGAAGTGGGGCCCACGTCCACACTTTTGGCAAATGAGGTACATGTAATTGGAGAGGAAGTTGCTATAGTGGTGCATTCCGTCTTGGCTACTCTAGAGGAGAAGGAGCTTCATTCATTATGCAAATCCAGTAGTGACTTAGGGTGTTCATAAACCGGTTCGTTTTGGTTTTGATATGGAACTGAACCGAACCGATAAGTTTTGATTTTTATATAGAAGAATCGAAACCAAGTTTTTAGTTTTTTGGAATTGAACCGGAACTGAACCATAATTTTGATTCCGATTCCGGTTTTGCTTCCCTATTTTTTGTTAATATTTAAATAATTAAACTCTCTCGACAGATTCCTTTAATAGTTACAAAAAAATATATTAAAAAATAACCTAAACCCTAAAACTCTCTCTCCCTCTTTTGTGCCTCTCTCTCTCTCAATCGCCCAACCCTCTTTCCTTTCCTCTCCTCTCTTTGCCCTTCTCTTTTCTTCGTCTTTTCCAATTTTCTTCCGCGCAATTACCTACCAAAACTCTCTTTAATATCCATGTTTGAAATGTCATTCGCCACCGCTACTTTCTGCCACTTTTTCGACCATCCAATATTGGCTAGATCTCTGAGCTTGTGACTCCAAAGGTAGGAGAAACCCAAACCTTGTTTTCGTGAGTTCTTGGTCACCAGTGGTTGCTTCGAGCGACTGGAATAGAGTGATGATGACAAACCATTGAAGACGAACCACGAGGTGGAGGAGACTACGGGGGCATGAACGAACATAGAACACTCTAACAGGGAACACAGAACGAGAAAATAACAAACAAGCAACTGGCCTAAAATTGGCTCGCATTTGGTTCGATTTTGGTTTGTTGGTTTTAAGAAACCAAACCAAAACACTCGGTTCTCATCAAGATGAATCGAAATTTGGTTTTTGGTGTTCAAAATCAAATCGAACCGACCTGAATCAATCGGTTCAGGTTTGGATTTTTGATTCCGGTTCGGTTTGCACACCCCTAGTAGTGACGAGACATGGAAAAGGCTGAGAGTATGCCTAGACGACCACCACAAGCAGAATGCATGTTTGTTAGTATGAGTTTTGGCAAAAAGTATAGTTCACTGAATAAAATTAGAGAAGAAATTGTCGATCACGCGTTGAAGAATGGGTATGGGATTAAATTCACTCATAGTGACGCTTATCGGTTGAGGGCTGCCTGCTAGGAAGGATACATGTGGCAGATGCACGTCTAAAAAATGCAAGGTGAAATGAAGTTTCAAATAAAGTGTTACAACGACGTTCATACTTGCTCAAGAAAGATGGAAAGCCGTCATGCCTCTGCAAAATGGGTGGCAACACATTACTTGGACAGATTGAAAAGTCAAGCCGACTGAGACCTTTATTCCATAATTGAGATATTCAGGAAGAAATTTAATGTCAACATCACACCCAGCCTTGCTAAAAGGGTAAGAAATGCGGCCAAAAAAATTAATGAAGGAGATGACAATGAGCAATACAAGCTCATATGGACCTATGCCGAGGAGATTTGGAGGTCTAATTTTGGAAGCTCATTGCGTGTTCAGCTAGAGATGAGTGCATTTAAAAGAATGTAGATTTGTTTGTGTAATATCCCAAATTTTCTTTATGCTAATCATACGAATTAAGTGATGATTCTGGAGATATTGGAGCTCAAATGGACAATTAAGGTGTTGGTCAAGAGAAACATATTGGAAGAAGTGAATTATGATACCCCGTGTTATATTAATATTATGTCTAAGATAATGATTAAGGATTTATTGGAATTGGCTTGTATAAATTAAGATATTGGTCAATGAAACATATTTGGATAAAGTGAACTATGATGCCTACTTAGTTTAGGGAAATATTAGTGAACTATGTTACCCGAATTGTTTGATGATATTTGTTGTTAGTGAAATTAGTAAGAGAAAATGTACTTTGATATAAGTGAAATTAGTAAGAGAAAATGTACTTTGATATAAGTGTGTGTGTATATATATATATAAAATAAAGTATGTGGCGGACGATCTATTTAGAAGTGCAGCCATTCATCCATGGCATCGATTGTCTGGTGTCGTCAACTAGTAATCTGGAAAGAAGTATGTGGCTGATCGATTGCACTAGCGGTCAATCGACTGAAGAAGAATCGATCGACCGGTGATCCAGAAAGTCGCTTGAAAATGTTTAACCAGCTCCTGAAGGTGGAGTGACTCGACGTTGGACGCGTCTCGAAGATGGAATGTCCTTCCCTTGACCTTCCATATTCATGTGGACACTAAAGAGGTGTTGAGGGTGGCTTATAAATAGAAGCGAAGGAGAATGAGAAGGACAGTAGGGAAAACCGTGGGGAAACTCTAGTGGAATTTTGTGAGGGTCTGTAGCTGAAGGGATGGAGCATTCTGAGAGAGAGGTTGTGAGGAGAGATGCTTGTTGTGTTGTTGTGTTTTGTGAGGGACAATAAGGAGGTCTGAAGGAGAAGGAAACTGTGAGAGTATATGGCTGTGAAGGTTTGGGGATGAGTCTGTCTGTAAGAAACAGGAGTGTTTCTTTGGGAGAAACTGTGTGGATGTGTGCTAAGTTTTGAGACAGAAAGAGAAGTTGCATTATTTTGGAGAGTAAAAGAGTGAACTGCTACGGTGAATAAGTTCTGGAAGAAACATTCTGTGAAGTTTGTGGTTTTGAAGGGAGAGAGAATACAAAAAGAAAACCATGAGTTATAAAGTTTGGGAAGGAGACTGTGAAGGAGGAATTCACGTTGTCTTTGGTGCTTCAGGTAACAAACGCTTTTCCATAAATTTTTGTTGGAGTTTGAAGGTTTTTTTTTTGTTATGCTCTCTGTTGATCATAGAGCTTGGTTCTATCTACTGGTTATTGCCCGTGAGGTTTATAGATATGGGTTCTATTCAATAAACACGCTGAAATATGGCTTTTGTTGGTTATATTCTAGTCTGCAAATATTTGGATAAACTATGTTGGTTAGTATTGTCTTAATAAATATAGTAATGAAAGCATGAAAATAACGATGAGTTTGTTATTGCAAGTATTAAGGATTTGAGGATATTGGTTTGCATGTTTTCTATTGCATAAATTGTTAAGGGGTTTTATAGTATGGAATTATTGGATTGGATGGTTGTTGGATAGAGATTGTTGTGGTTGGAAATTAAGTAATGATGGGTATGGATGAACCTATGCTACTGTTTTGATATGGACGTAATTAGGACCATGTTCTGTTATTGGATTTCTATTATTAGCTTGGTTATTGCTATCCATTGGGTTTTATTGCTAAGGACTATCAAGTGGGCTGAAGGTTCTAATTGGAAGTATTAAACATGTTAGTTGAAGCTAGGGTATCTATTCTTTGGAAATTAATTATTAATATGTATATATGTTAATTATGAATATGTTTCGTGAAGAAAAAATTTAAGTGGTAACTCATTAAAGGATAAGGACTCTGGGTAAGTGGTACAACATGTGTTTTGTCCGAAAGGACCTACATCATGGGAATTAAAGTTGTTTGATTGTTTGGTGTGAATTGTATGTTTATTAGTATAGGTTGTGCTATGTTTGGGAAATGTAATGCTGAATGATTGCTTATGTGAATTGTATGTTTATTATATTTAAGTTCAATTCCTTAGTCAGGAAAAATATGTTTTAAGGATAAGGTAGATGAACATGTTAGATATAATTGTGTGCTTGCATCATTGTTCCTAATGCACACGAAAATACAAAAGTAACTGAATTAAACAGAACAAAATGAATATATCTAAATGTTCACTTTCTTCGTGAGTTTGGATACTGAAGAGGTTGCTCTCACGTTGAAACAAACTCGTGTGGGTGAGTTTGGATATTGAAGAGGTTGCTCTCACCCAGTGCATCACTCAGAAATAAAAACAAAAATGGTTTAAGTTCATCATGATGGAATAAGTTCACCATCATGATACAAGTTTACCGTTGCGGTATAAGTTTACCGATCTGGTTTAAGTTTACCAGTTAGGTATAAGTTCACCGCTGGAATATAAATTCACCAATCTGATTTAAGTTCACCAGTTAGGTACAAGTTTACTGTCAAAATATAAGTTCACTGTTATAGTAAAAGTTCATCACTGTTTTATAAAGAGTAATAGAATAATGAACATTGAGAAAACTGTATGTGTTTTAAAGAACATTGCACGCACTCTTTTATTTTTATACTGCTTACTGAGCATTAGGCTCATAGTTAGGTCATGTGATGTAGGTATGCATATGATCGAGGATTGAAGCAGTTGATGAGGCATTTGTGCATTGCGGGCTTAGCGGTTGATTAGGCTAAAAGCTTAAAGAGAAATTGTAATTATTGGTAATAATATTTTTAAAGAAAGTGAACCTTAATTATAGTAATTGTTTTATTAAGAAAGTTTTTCAATTGTATTCCGATTCTTTTGGTTTTGTAAATACATGTCTTTCGCTATTGTAAAGGTTTTTAAGTTATAAAGTTTTAGTACATGACATGTTTTTAAGTAATAAAAGGTTTAACGAAAAGAAGTTTATTTATGTACTTCTTATTAAAGATAGTTTTCAAATGAAAAGTCTTCCACTGTAATTTAAAAAGAAAAAGTCTTCAAAATCATAAGTTTTAAATTGAAAGAAAAACTGGGATGTTACAATAAGGTATCTACTATTATACCTATTTTTATTTTGGAAAAATACCTTCAATTGGTAATTCAATTTCTTCCTCAAAGTCATCTCATGATTAATTATCACTTAATCATATTTGATTATACAAAACATGGTTATTAATGTTAATCCTTAATCTAGATCATTATACACACCACTGTGGAAGCAACTTGCGAAAGAGAAGCGGACGTAAGAAACAAGCATCCAAAATTATTTGGTAAGCAAAATTTGGTGACAGTTTTAAATAATGAGGGTGGAATGTAACATTTGGACAAAAAACAATGAAAAAAATAAATAATGATGATGACGTGGTCCAAAAGTGTTGGTATCCGCAGATGGGGAGTGTTTGAAGAAATGTTGGTGTCCGTGGAATCTTAATGGACACGTGGCCACAAGTGAATGATATATGCGGAAGTGTTAGTGTCCCCAAAAGTGTTAGTGTTCACAGATACTTAATTGACACATGGTTGTGTATGAGTGGTATTAGTGGAAGTATTAGTATCCGCAAAAGTATTAGTGTCCACAGAAGTATTAGTATCCGTCAAAGTGTCGGTGTCTACGGAAGTGTTGGTGTTCGTGGATACTTAGTAGACACATGGCCACACATGAGTGGTATTTGTGAAAATATTAGTGTCCGCATAAGTGTCATTGTCCATGGAAGTGTTTGTGTCTGTGGATACTTAATGAACACGTGGTCGCACATGAGTCGTATCAGCAGTAGTATTAGTTTTGCATGAGTTCTGGTGTCCTCAGAAATTTTAGTGCTCGCCAATCCTTAAAATCAGATAGATAAGTTGTAATACCCCGATTTTTCGTAACGATATTTAGTAAAGATAATTGATAAATTAATTGAGGTATAATAGGATTATTTGGAGAATTTTTATTACGGAATGTATTACCTTGAAAATAAGTTTAAGAAAAATAATGAGTTGGGGTATAATTATATCAATTAATCATATAATTATTGAGGATTTAATGGAAGGAAATTATTAGAAGTGGTGAAGTGGGAAATTTGGTTAAAACTTTATTGGGAGTAAATTAAATAGGAAGTAATTAAATAAAAGTGGTAATTAAAATAAAATAAAAAGAATAAAAAAAAGAATTTATTTTAATAGAATGACGACGTTTGGAGAAGTGGAACATTTGTGCTGAGATGCTTCAGTCACATTGCGGTCGGAGTTGGGGTTGAAGAGTTTGACCGAAATGCATCATTGGTTGATCCCTACATTTTCGGTAGTACCGTGATCAACAATGCGGTAGAATATTGCGACCGAAAAATATCAGGTTGACGAATTTGTCAAATTCGTCAATTTTGTGGTCGAATCTTCGGTTAGGATGCAATTGCAAGGTGTGATCAAAAATGCAAAACTGGGGCAAATTTGGGTATTCGGACGCAACGCGGTCGAGGGTGCGATCGGGTTCTCTACCAAAAATTCTATTTTAAGCGAAAAACTTGTTTCTGTAAGCCATTTATTTTTTTCCCTCCAATGAAAACTTCTCTCCTCTCCTGAATAGATAGGGCATCTTTCCACATGGGTACGCTGGGTTGGACCTCCTCCTTTGAAGTGTGTGATTGCCCTGTACACCTTGCATCTTCTCTGCCTCTATAGGAGTGGCAGCCGATGAAGTGGGTTGCACTTGGGTTTGGGCTATCCATTTTCGGGAGGTTGAGGTGTGGTTGTTGTATTTTCTACCTAGAGTTGCTTGTGCAGGAAAGCTGCTGCCTGGGAGTTCTGCAGTAAGAATCTTCAAGAGGTAAGGATTGGGATGTAGTTGGCCAAAGGAGGCCCTACATCACGGGGTTTTGTTTGCTGTTAAATATTGGATTGGATTAATTGTTGTGAAATGCTATTGCTAATGTTGATTTGGGTTGAAAGCAAAATGGGTTTAGGCAGCATGTAATAATTAAGGCTTGATTTTTACTTACATATTGCCTATGCCTTTCATTGAGAAGAAATATTCTGCCATTTGTTACTGTTATTCTTCTGTGGGTTGAGAAGTTGGGAAGATTTGTCATGCACGATGTGATGTTGCTATGTGATTTATCACTTTTGAGATCTACTGATATACGGTTCTAGCCACTATGATTTATTGCTGATTGTGACTCTATAATTTTGTAGGCTATGAGGGAGTAACCGAGGAAGATACTAGAAAGGTCTGTTAATTAATTATGAAATAATACTCTGTGGGAAAAATTAAAAAGGATAAAGAGGGGATTATTAGTAATCTGTTATTTCTGGCTTGCTTGACCGTTAGGTGATGGGTTTTTTTTCTAGTGTTTATTGAATTACTTTCTAATATAATTGCTTACATAGATTCTTTAATAGCCACTTTTCAGTATAATTGATTTCAACCTTAGTTCTACAAAATATTAATAACATGTTGTATTGGTGATTTATTCAATAGTCCTTCTAATGCATTTGTTTCTAGAATTGTTCTTTATAAATCATTAATACCTTGCTAGATGATAGAAGGGATTGATTTAACTTAAGCCATGCTATTATATCTCTATCAAGATGCTATGTTTGCTATGTTTCCTCTCTTTATGTATTATATGTATATTGTTGTGAATTGAACTGTACACGATATCCACGCATCATGATTAGGGTTTATGAAATTGTTGACATATTGCATGACATGCATAATAAATGTAAATAGGCATGTGGGGATTCAGAAGATTTGGTGACGATCTATCGGTGGCGACACCATAGGATGTATCTCCCAATCGAAGTGATGGTTAGCCACATGGACCATAGGATGTATCATCTTCTCTTGTACAAAAATCCCCAACGCCTTAAACAAAAGAGAATGGTGACGGTCATCGGTGGTGATACCATAGGATGTATCTCCTCATTGGAGTGACGAATAACCACATGACCATAAGATGTATCATTTCTCTCAATATACCATAAAAGATAGGTTCTTTTCTGTAACGCATCGCATGAGCACTCATGAGCATATGCATTGCATTTCATCTTATTTCTTGTTGAGCGTTAGGCTCATTGTTTTACATGTGATGTAGACATGTACGAGAAATAGGAGAACAGATGAAGGACAGTTGCTGAAAGATTTGCACGGACAGATATTGTAGTTGGCTAGGCTAAGGAGATTTAAAAAAGGGGGGGGGGGGGGGGGATTTAAAATTTTTGTAAATATTTTAGTAAATGTCTTAAATTGCAAAGGTTTTTTTTATTATAATTTTAAATGTTTTATTCAAAATTCTTCCACTGTATTTATAAAAGAAAAAGTTTTAAATTTCATGCAATTTTAAACATAAGAAAAACTAGAGCGTTACACAAGTGGCCACACATGAGATGTGTCCATAGAATGTTTAGTGTGTGGCAGATATCCGCAGCAAATACAAAGACATTCGCAGTAGATACAAAAACTTTCACAGCAGATGGATGGATTACGATTGTTTGGAATATGAAAGGTCACCGAATGCACTCAAGTATAAGTGTCCAATTATGGGTAATTGCCTACTAAACCTAGGGCTTAGATTAGTAAAATGTTAAAAGGAAATTTAGACACGAAAAGATGAGTTGATGGTTCAAAGTAAAACACATTGACACCTCACCATAACTATATCTATAAATTGAGAGTATTGCTGATGATCACTTCGTTGTGCAGCTTGAGAACCCACAAAATACAAATTTACCTTTATTTTTCTTTAAAGTTGATTTCCAAGTAAGAGATAGTTGATTAAATTTGCGGAGAACACTACAAATAATTTCAGGTATGTAATAATGCATGGGTGTGGCTTTATAGCCTACGTCACAAGGTGCTAGTATGCTCTAAATATGGTTTGCTTTAATCTAATATATTATTCTTTTTTCTGGTGTGTTGTTGAATGTCTGTTAAATCATGTGATATGATATTTAGCATAGAATGGTACATGTGCTGTTAAGCATAAGGGATTATATGCTGCTTAAAGGCTTTACTAGCATACTCATGTATCATAATTTTTTTTTAAAAAAGAACATATGAAGAAATTTTTATGCATGTTGTCTTCATGTAAGAAAGACTAAAATAAAAGGATTGAAAATACGTAATGGGGTGTTGTGTGGTTGGGGTTCAAATTTGGCTATTCTGGATGAGGTTGACCAAATGGTGCCTATTCTTCCCTAGATTGTTGTCCTAACAACCAGACTGTTAAGTGATAAGAAAAGGGAAAGACTGAAAACAAAAAATGTATATGATTTTATATGGTAACATTACATGACATGTTTCATTTCGTGTATTACATGTTGAGCATTAGACTCATCTATGAATCTTGTGACGTAGGTAATCATGAGAATACACTTGTTGATGGACTTACCTGATGAACCAGTTGACGGTGCATTTCGATATATACACACTTGGCTTGTTACTGCTATAAGAACCATAAATGCTTAAATATATAAAATTTCAAGTGTAAAGATTTCACGCTATTTTTGATCAAAATGTTTGGGGTTGACCAATTTGTCGTGTAGCGGCCACGTATGAATTTTCAGTCAATTGATCAACTTGGAAAATTTAGGGTTTGTTAGTATCTAATATGTGTTTCACACATTATTTTGTGAAGAGGTCTTGTGTGTAATCAAAGTTGTGATCTCCGTTCGTGCGTTTCAAGTTTAGGTTTTTGTTGGTTTTAGATTCGAGCTTAAAAATTATTTTTGTGCGTTTCAAGATTATTTTGTGCGTTTCAAATTCATGTGTTAATACTTAAATGTTTGGATAGTTTTAGAGTTCATGTAGGAGTTTAGATCGATTGGAGGTGAAAATTGGTGAACGGGGCGAGTTTTCCTTGCATTTTTGCGCTGGAATTGCCATCCCCATTAGACTACTACTATAGGTCTGGTTGACTGCAGTGATATTTTGAAAGCCTAGGAGACGTCCCTCCCCGACATACGTAGAATGCAGGATATCTATTCTGCACATTCGCAGAAGTATAGACATTTGCGGAAGCGCTCGGTATCAACACGGATTATCTGCACTGGACTATATGACTGCTCCAGTTGTCCGCTGTATGAACTGGACGACAGCATCAACACTTGAGACAAATTTGTTTTGTCACCTTGGCGCTACGCACCTCAGTGAAGTTCACAACCATGGGTCATTTACTTAGTATGGGTTCCTAATCTCGGTAAATTACCCATTCCTTACTTTTTCCTAGAGATGTTAAATGAGCAGGCTGGCTCGCTAGCCCCCTCGCTTCGCTCGGTACTATAGCGAGCTGAGCCTAACTTGGCTTGTTTAACTTATGACTCATGAGCTGACTCGGGTCGAAAATTTTTTTGAGCGAGCTTGTTAGGCTTGGGTTGTTAAGCTTGCTAAGCTTGTTAGGCTCAACTTGTTTAACTCGTTAGGCTCAACGAGCCAAATTTTTTTTGGCTCGGGTATGCTGGCTCCTTTGTCACATCTACCTTCAAATGCATTCTAAGTGAGTTTTTTTTAATCTCTACCTAGTTAGTTTAGATAAATCTCATTGTTAGCTAAACTAATTAACTCAAAATTGGTCATTGAAATATAAATTTAGCAAATTATGATATTTGCATCTCTTTTTTTAGTCAATAGATTTTCAAGCATAGCTAGAAATACTAATTATAATTACATCATGTGTATTTGTTGGATGTTTTATGTTTGATGAAAAATCAAGGAATGTTACAAGATCTATGCAACCAAAGTACTAAGGAGAAAAATATTTTCATATGAGCGTTGCTCTATCCCCCCGCCACCTCTTTATTTCCTCCCTCTTTCTGTTCTCTTTCCCTCTTTCCTTCTTTCTCTTTCTTTCTTCTATAAATACCACATTTCTCTTTCATATTTTTCACAGAGAATTCTTTCAATATCTTAATCTCTTACTTTTCAATTTGTAGTACTTCATCAATAATATGCAACGTTAAATATTTATAATGATATTCGTGTGATATACTTTTTTTATTGGATCATCTCAAATAATTTTTTTCCTCAATACACGTCATTTCATACATTAATAAAACAATTTTGCTAATTAAATGACTAACTATAATATTTTAATATTATAATAATAAATAATTATTGTAATTTTAATAATTAAATTTAAAAAAAAAATACATTATATTGATATAAATTAGAAATATTTATGTATGTTCGGCTCATTAGGCTCGGCTCGTTAAGGCTCCTTAGACTCGTTTAGTTGTCTCTGCTCAGCTCGACTCTTTTAACTCGTGGCTCACGAGCCAGCATGTTATACCTTGACTTTTTATCGAAATTTAAAAATGATAAATTGGAAAAAGAGTTGGGAGTGTACGAATTAGTTGAATAATTATCGGGGTATTACCGGAGAAGGAATTGTTAGATTATTATTTATGGGAGTTTATTGGATGATAATTATGTCATGTTGTGTGAAGGTACGCGTTAATTTATGTTTGAAAAGTATAGGGTTAATTTTGGAAAATAGTCTAAAGTGAAAAATTTTAAGGAAAAGTGTACACAGTGAGTTTAGGACTCTTGCGGACGACAGCAGACGAAGAAGGTTCGCGTCCGTAATGAATCTGTACAAATCTGGGACAATTCGGACGACTTGTGGACGAAGCGGACGAAGAGACTCGCGTCTCCAATGAATCTGTACAAATCTGGGACAATTCGGACGATTACGGACGCTACGTGAGGACGAGGAATCTCGTCCGAATGTTGCTTGCGGACAGTACGGACGAAGGCATTGGGACACATTTTCTCATCCCAAATCGAGTTGTTGACGGATGTGGACGAAGATGCGGACGACACATCTCATCCGAATTATCGAGAATTTTCGAGAAATCCATTTTTAATTCAATCTCTCTCTTCCGATTTCTTTACTTACACGACAAAAAATCTCTCCCCAGACTACTCTGCAACGTCCAGCCCTTCCCCATAGGCATGGAAGGCTTTCCACATGGCGTTTTATCGTTGGGCCAATTTTCATTGATGTGTGTGATTATCTCCTGGATACTTACTTCATCAGTTCAGAGTTGTAGCTTATTCCCTACTGTAGTTCAGCTTCCTCTCTCTTTCTGTCGTCTATATTAAGTAAGCCTTCTCCTCTGTGTTTTTCTTTGGAAAGTGTGAAGGACTATACTCTAGAGAGTGTGAGATACATTGCCTTGTGAGTGAAGAGGATTTGGTGAGTTAAGTGTGATACAATTGGTGGATTACTCTGAAGAATTTCTGTGGGTACTGTCCACCGTGAAGGTAAGAACTGAAATTTTGATGTTAGTTGTTATCTTCAGCAATTTGGGAAAAATTGGTTATGAATAGTTGAGGCTAATGTTATCCTTCCTTAGGAAACGTGGGAAGGATTGACGTGATTGGATAACTTCTTGGTGGCTGTTCTACTTGTGCTAACTTCCTGTTAAATTCCTGAAAATTGAGGTAAGAATCTAGAATTTTGTTGGCCAAGGGATGGCCCTACATTACGGGTTGTTTGAGGTTGAATTGCTTTTAGATTTCTAGTTTCTGCTTAAATTGCTAGGGATTGTGACTGCCATTTTTTGCTTGGTGATTTTGGTTGGTTGTTCAATGCTTAGAATGTGGAATCGAATATTGAGAAGTATGAAGAATAGGGTGAGTATTCTGTTAGTGATGGTTCTTTTTAGTTTAATATTAAAGTTGTAGTTGTTGCAAAGGTCATTGTTTTGAGCATGGTTTAGTTTGAATGTTGTGGAGCATGGATTTGAGTATTAGAAATCGTAGTTCTACTCACATTTGGTGTCATTGTATTGAGAGCATGTTTAACCTCTTAACTACAAGAGTTAAAGTGGGAGACTTGTATAAGATTTGCTGAATCATATGGGAACACCATGAATAGGTGTATGTTGGTCTTTCCTGCTCAACTGTGAAGAAATAAACCAAAGGATTTATATTGCTATCATCCTTCCTAATGTGATAAACTCTAAGGTTAGTTAGTGTGGATTTATGATTGTTTACTGTCATTTACATTGTTATAGTGTAGTAATCGAACTAAACCTCGCTGTCAATTGTGGAAGGTATGGATTGTTAAACTAAGTGTTGTAGAGTATAATGATTTGGATTTTAGTGTACTGTGAACAAATTGTTCTGCTTATATTTGATATTGTAGGCTAATACTACTCAATCTTGCTTATAGTAGAATAATGGAGGTTAGAAATTTGATTAGTTGTAGGTGAGATTAGCATAAATAGAATTTGGTAAAAGATGATATACATCTACACGTGAGTTATACCTTAAAAGTTACACTATTAATGAATGTTTAGCTTAATTGACAATCCCTCCTATTCTTTAAATTGCTTGTCGTGAATGGTTATTATTGTTAGGAAATCTTTCAATATTATGTGAATTATACTTGACATATGTGCCTTGTGTATGGTTGAGTGCTCTCTGTATATTACGTTGCATACATACATCACCTTAGGAATTATGAAACTGTTACATATTGTGTGTCATACTTAATATATGTAAATAGGCGTGTCGGGGTTCGGGTGATCGGTGACACTTCCATACGATAGTATACTCCCACATAGGGAGCGGTGAGATGAGAGTTAGCTACGTGGAAGCTGGGTTCACTTTTATCCCGTTCTGAAACCCCCAACGTCTTTAACAAAAGTGAGAATACCGACATGTCGAACACCCCCGATGGATATATCTCCCCATCGGAGTGAAATGGTTTAGCCACATGACCTTGGGAGTATTCCACCCTGACTTCTAGAAGAGATACGGCTCTCTTTTGTAATGCATTGTGTGGTCACGCATCATTCGTATTGCATTTAAATTCTGATTCTTGCTGTGAGTTTGGCTCATTGTTTTCCCCGTAGTGTAGGTATATGTGCAAAAACATATTGTAGCCGTTAATGGAGTATTTGCAAGATGGATCTTGTGGCTGGCTGGGCTAAAGAGTTTAAAGGGAATTGTTTGAAAAAGGGTTGAAAATTTCTTAATAATCTTTAACGTATTGTTTTTAATTCCGCTGCTTTTCATAAAATGATTTTTATTACTTCTGCTGAATTGGATAAGGGTTTTAAATAAAGAGTTTTAACGATTGGATTTTATAAAGAAAAGTTTTACTCTGATTTTATAAAAGAAAAAGTTTTAAATTTCACGCGATTTTAAAGTAAATAAAAACTGGGTCGTTACACAGCATGAGTTAAAAAAAATTTAGGTGGGCTCATTAAGCTCAACTTGTTAGGCTGCCTAGACTCGTTTGACTTGGCTTGTTGTAGGCTCGGTGAGCCGAACTTTTTTAGGCTCGGCCTGCTCGTTTGACACCTCCATATTTTCCTAGATTTTGATAGGAACTCACTATGGTTGACTCTATTATAGGTTTTGATGATTTTGAGGATTTCAAACTGGTACCCGAGATTGTAGCTCTGGATGGTAAGAAAAGCCTCCGAAGAGGTAGAGATTTTATACTTTATGCACTGCATTGCATGACATGGTTTTCAAAACATATTTTGTGTGTTGCCACATATGAAAACCTAACAAAACTATTCAACAACAAGTCTATTTTTATATTATACGTATGTGATTTTTCCATGTTTATTTTTCGTGGATGATATATGATTTTGATTTGATATGTATATTAGGGATGATGAATCCTCTTAATGCTTTGGTCGATCTTGGTATCAAAGCATCACGAGTCTATTTCAGTGCATTTTTTGTTGCATGAAGATTGATTGTGTGTACGTGTAAAATGGGTAATAGGCATTGGTATATGTTCTTGGGTTTCGAATCCCTAAACTTGGCCAAAGTATTTTGTCATACAGATTGAAAGTTGTTAGTCGCTAAGTTTTACTACCCTAGTAACCCTTTTCATTTGATGAGCGGTTGTGTCATCGCGGAGCTACGCTAATCGGCAACCCTTGTCATATTGGATCTAACGGGTTGTTAGTCTCTGAGTAATCAGTCACCAAAAATCTATTCGGGTACTCAATTTTATGGGTGGTGTCGCTACCTGATCTTTGGATCGCTAGCCACTCATGTGGCATTGCCGGGTCTTCGGCATCACTTTTATTTCTTCTGCCTTATAAGGTGTTGTCTTGTTTTCAGATTGCCTAACAGGATTTTCTGTTAGACTCGCCTCTAGAGCATGACAACTCCAGGCGTTTCTATTAGACTCGCCTCTAGATCATGACAACTATGACCCCGACTATGGGAATTTGGGTCATCAAATATTTTGTTATGTAATGGTAGTAAGGTGAAAATATGGCTAGTAGAATAATGATCCTTTGTAAATGGACGGTTGTAAAATTGTGTATAGAAATGTTATATATAATATAACCTTTGTGATATGAACAGATAGTCACCGTGTTTTTGTCAAATTATGTTAAATATTTTAAGGAAAATGACAAATCAACCATCATATTTTGTGATCAATGACAAGTCAATCACTAAATATTTTTACTAACAAATTAACCACTAAACTATGGAAAAAGGTCCTTGCAAACATCACTGTCATGTTTGCCGTTAAACATATTGACTTCGGTCTGTGGTGGATTGTCTAGTATTCCACCCCAGATCGTTATTTTTGAAAATAACATTATTATATTGATGGTCAGCAGCGGATTGGGACACGATCCTCAACGGATTGACTACAACCCGTAGCGGATTGACTATGATCTACTATGGATCATCGTGCATCGTTCTGTGTTCCTCTACCCTTGTATATAAGACTCGATTGTGCTCTCCAACAAGTTCACCGCGAACCATGAAATACTCGGCCATGCTTGGTGCAATGTTGGAGTAGAGCTCAACAGCGATTTTTTAGGGTTAAGTCCTACGGTTTTCTTGTCGAGCAAGACAAAGTTGTCGATGTTCATAAATTTGGGAGCTAGAAAGAGGTGAAAGAGTTGGAGGCTAGGTTTCGGCCATTGTCGATACAGTTACAGGACTCCGAGTGCTCTGAGGCAGTCATATACAACGAGCACCTCAGAGCACTTGGAGTCCTGTAACTATACCGACAATGGCTGAAACCTTGCTTTCAACTCTTTCACCTCTTTACTGCTTCCAAATTTAGGAACATCAAAAACTTCATCTTGCTCTACAGGAAAACCATAGTACTTAACTCTCAGAACATCGTCATTGAGCTATACTCCAACATTGCACCAAGCATCACCGAGAATATCATGGGTTGCGGTCAACTCGCCAAACCGCACCGTCGAGTCTTATATACTAGGGCACAAGCATAGAAAAATGCTCGTATACATCGGTTGAGGGCTACCTGCCAAGAATGATGAACGTGGTAGATACACGCCTCGAAAATGCAAGGTGAAATGATGTTTCAAATAAAGTTTTTTTACGAAATTCACACTTGCTCGAAAAAGATGGAAAGTTGCCATACCTCTACAAAATGGGTGGCAAGTGGAGGATCGATTTTGCATCCGACACCTATATGCAAGAAACATCAAACAATGGGATTGAGTGAGCAAACGTGCAAGGATCAATAGATGAACTGTGCAATGAAACCAGATATACATCATCTACAATAGTTTATTCAAGGCAAACAGTTGGATGTTCCTCAGAAAACAATACAAATGCTTGATGTGGGTAGATCACACCGATTCTTAGTGCTCATGTACATTATATGATTGTAACGGAATTGATAATTTGGTTTGCGTTTGTAATGCACATATGCACGATATGGTAGTAATTGAATTGATAAATTGTGTCTGTAATGAACATATGCACGATATGGTAGTAATTAAATTGACAAATTGTCTGTAATGCACATATGCATGATATTGTTGTAAAAAATAAGGTAAATGACAAATCAACCATCGTGGTTTGTGGTCAATGACAAGTCAACCACTAGGGTATTTTTTTTAACAAATTAACCACTAACGTATGGAAAAATAACAAAGCAAACATCGCATCTCCGTTAACAAGTTAAAAACGCGGTGTCACCGCGTTTTTACGCTAGGCACCGCGTTTTTACGCGGTGTCAACCCGTTTTTTCGCTAGACACCGCATTTTTACGCGGTGTCACCTCGTTTTTACACGGTGTCACCGTGTTTTTACGCAAGGCACCGCATTTTTACACGGTGTCACCGCGTTTTTACGCGATGCACCTCATTTTTACGCGGTTTCACTGCGTTTTTTTGCGAGGCACCGCATTTTTACGCGGTGTCACCTCATTTTTACGCGGTGTCACTGCGTTTTTACGCGAGGCACCGCGTTTTTACACGGTGTCTCGCGCCAGACACCGCGTCCAGGCTTGTTTGTTTGCCTGAACGCCTTTGTCATGCATGGCGTTCTCGATCAATTGTGTTTCATGGTTACTTCGAATTCGTTATGTATATGTTTTACGAATGCAAGATTTTTATTGGTTTTTTGACCTCTACACCTTCAAACTAGCATAACTTTTGCTACGAATGTCAGAATTGGGCGCAGAAGGTATCAAATCGAAGCTCTCTCAGAGTTCTATAATCATCATGGGATAAATCCCATGACCACCTTTCTCAGCTCCAAAATCAATCATTTAGGCCCTCAAATTTGCGATCAAACATTTGCTTAGTCTGGAAAAATGTTTGATCGCAAATTTGAGGGCTTAAATGATTGGTTTTGGGGCTGAGAAAGGTGGTCCTAGTAGTTACCCATGACAATTATAGAGCTCTGAGAGAGCTTCGATTTGATACCTTCTGCGCCCAATTCCGACATCCGTAGCAAAAGTTATGCTAGTTTGAAGGTGCAGAGGTCAAAAAACCAATAAAAACCTTGCATTCGTAAAACATATACATAACGAATTCGAAGTAACCATGAAACACAATTGATCGAGAATGCCATGCATGACAAAGAAGCCTGGACGCGCGGCGTCCAGGAAAACAAACAAGCCTGGATGCGGTGTCTGGCGCGAGACACCGCGTAAAAACAAGGTGACACCACGTAAAAATGCGGTGCCTCGTGAAAAAACGAGGTGACACCACGTAAAAATGCGGTGCCTCGCGTAAAAACGAGGTGACACCGCGTAAAAATGCGGTGCCTCGCGAAAAAATGTGGTGACACCGCGTTAAAATGCGGTGACACCACGTTTTTAACTTGTTAACAGAGATGCGATGTTTGCTTTGTTATTTTCTCATACGTCAGTGGTTAATTTGTTAAAAAAAATACCCTAGTGGTTAACTTGTCATTGACCACTAACCACGATGGTTGATTTGTCATTTACCCTAAAAAATATGTTGATGTTTACATTTTGTTGTGTTTACTTGGATAATATCTGTTTGGAAAATATCTTACTTTGATAATATATGGTTTTTGATAATGTCACAAGAGGGGATAGACTAAAAACAAGGAAAACTCTTGCAAAAGTTTAATTTTTTGAAAGAGAAATTGACTCAAACTATTTCATACATCATCAACAAACAACAAACAACTAATAAGTTCATTGCAACAATTTAAGCAACCTATGCATAACATTCAAATATACAAGGTATGGAAATTCTGTCTGTCTACCACAGAAATTTGATATTTAGCTGCAGAAACACGTTGCTTTGCTACAGAATGTATGACATTCTGTAGTGGAATGACAAGATTCTGTGGTGAAAAGTCAACTTTCTGTAGCGGAATGTTAGCGTGGTTGATCAAAAAGTACATATTCAAAATTTCATTCATAGATTCAAAATGAAGTACAGATTCAAAATTTTGTTTACAGATTCAAAATGAAGTACATATTCAAAATTTCATCATCAATTAGACCATATTGTGCATATGTGCATTACAGATGCAAACCAAAATATCCACCCCATATTCTTCATTTTCCTGGCTTTCTGAGACGCTTGTTGAAGACAACAAACACAAATGTGGACCTTAATCTTCCTTGATCGGAGAAGACAATGCACAATCAAAGTGACAATTAACTATGTGTTGAAACCAGATATCCATCATCTACAATAGTTTATTCGAGGTAGTCTATTATAGATGATGAATATCTAGTTTCGACGCATAGTTAATTGTCACTTTGATTGTACATTGTCTTATCTAATCAAGGAAGGTTAAGATCCACATTCGTGTTTGTTTCTATTTGTGGACCTTGTGCATCATACTCCTGCATAACATATTGCAAATAAAATTAACATAGTTTAAAACGTAACACAAGAAAACGTAAATGCAACAATGTGCTCACCACGGCAAGTACATTGTCATGTAACTGACCGACGAGCTCGGTTACAATTCAACTTTGTTCACGGTCGGAGTCCGTCGTTTCTGGCCATGGCCTCTGCTGGACCTTAGATGAACCACCCTTTCGCTTGAGCGGCATTTTCTATGCTATGCAGGAATCTATTGGTATCGATTAAACAATGTGGAACGAAGGTCTGAGAATACGAATGTTCGCCGAGGATATCGTGGTTCACGGTGAACTCACCGCTGCGGACTGTCGAGTCTTATATAGTACGGCACAGGAACACAGAACGACGCATGATGAACCATGGTGGATCGTAGTCAATCCGTAGCGGATCATAGTCAATCCACTGTGGATCGTAGTCAATCTGCCGCAGATCGTAGTCAATCCGCCGTAGATCGTGTCCCGATCCGCAGTGGACTGTGTCCCGATCTGCAGCGGAACATCAATATAAAAATAAAAGTGCACATGCAATGTTCTTTAAACACATATAGTTTTCTCAATATTCATTATTCCATTACTCTTTATAAAACAATGATGAACTTTTTACTATAACAGTGAACTTATATTCTGACAGTAAACTTGTACCTAACTAGTGAATTTAAACCAGATCAGTGAACTTATATTTTAGCGGTGAACTTGTACCTTACTAGTGAACTTAAACCAGATCGATGAACTTATGCTGCAATGGTGAACTTGTATTATGATAGTGAACTTATTCCATCATGATGAACTTAAACTGTTTTTGTTTCTGTTTCTGCATGACGTGTTGGGTGAGAGCAAGCTCTTCAGCATCCGAACCCGCCCGCCCGTTGGATGAGAGCAACCTCTTCAGTATCCGAACTCACCCACACGGGTTTGTTTCCATGTGAGAGCAACCTCTTAAGTATCCGAACTCACGAAGAAAGCACCCATTTACATTTATTCAATTTGTTTTATTTAATTCAGTTACATTTGTAGTTTCGTGTGCATTAGGAACAATGATACAAACATACAATTCTATCTAACATGTTCATCTACCTTATCCTTAAAACATGTTTTTCCTAACTAAGGAATTGAGCTTAAATCTAATAAACATACAATTCACACAAGCAATCATTCAGCATTACATCTCCCAAACATAGCATAACCTATACTAATAAACATACAATTAGCACCAAACAATCAAACAACCCTAATTCCTGTGATGTAGGTTCTTTCGGACAAAGCACATGCAATATCACTTACCTGAAGTCCTTAACTTTAATGTGTTAACACTTAAATTGTCCTTCACGAAATCTATTCATAATTAAACATATTAAATTATCAATAATAATTCTACACTAATATATATATATATATATAAGACAATATTCCTTAAATTATTTCCTAAACTTATCATCTATTTCCTAACCAAAGAGTCCATCCAAAATTCAACCGTAGCTTTCAACACTTTCATAAACTAACATGCATTATACTTTCAACTTAACAGTGTGTTTTCAATTTGTTATAAACAGGACTTCGTATGCTACACGTTCAATTTATAAACAATTCATCTTCCAGTTTTTCCATTAATCACAGCAATTCATAGCAGCTTATTAATCATCCTTAGCATAAACTAAAACTCACTAACCCTAACAATATTTCCAATTCACTAGAGTATACATAAGTATATGCAGTAAACTCATTCATATGCAATAATCAAATCCCATACTAATATTACAGGGCACAAAACAACCAGTGGCTTTTCATCAATTACCAACTCTAAATAAATCAACTTAACAGTTTATTCTACTTGACAATAATAGTATTCACGAAACTTTATAAGCAATAACCCATGTTTATAGTGCAATATCAAAAACCATGCTTACAGTGCAATATCCAAAATGAACACAGTGCATACCTTCAGAACTTATTGGCTTTCTACAGATCCCAGCCACTCCCTCGGTTCACTTATCCTCCAATTATAATTTACTTCCTCATAGAACACAGCAGCACACTACCACCCTCATTGCTTCTCACTTTCGGTCACAGAATGCTTTTTCCTCCCATAATCCAGAAGACCCACGGACATGGAGAATAACCCATAAACTTTCTTCCTTTACAGAGATCCCTTCCCTCTCTTTCTCTTAAAGTTTCTAACAGATCCTCTTTCCAATCCTTTTACTCGGACCTCATACTCATTGGTCTTTCTTTCTCAAAACCACAGCCTCTCAATAACATACCCTCACCCTTTTGGTCTCTCTCTCTAAATGTCTCTAGGATTCCAAAACACATATCGACCAATTTCTCTCCTTCCTTTCATGAGCTCCTCACAGACAAAGCTCCTTCTTCAGCAATACAGAGACTCCAAAAATGCAGACAGCAACTTCTAAACAACATATGATTTTCTCACTTGTTCTTATAGACCCTCACGGTCTTCTTCCACTGCCACCAACTCACAATTCTCTTTCACTAAAACCTCAGCCACAGTTTCTCACTCAAAAATCACAGAATACCCTCACACGGTTTCCTTCTCTGTAAAACTCTCATTCCTCTTGTCTCTCTCACAAAATTCTGCCAAGAAGTTCCCCATTGTTTCTCCAAAACTCCCCGCTTCACTCCATCACCCACAATTTATAGAACACCTTTAGCACCTCTTCAGCGTCCACACGAAAGTAAAGAGCTAAAGAGAGGGACATTTGAGCATTCCTTGAAGCATCAAGAGTTAAGCCCAGAAGCTTCCAGGCGACAGTTATTATTTTAGGCAACTTTTCAAATCACCGGTCGATCAATTCTTCTTAGGTCGATCAACTGCCAATCCTATAATCAGCCACAATTTCTTTGTTCAAGATTACCAGTCAACTGATAATCCATGGGTGATCAACCGCCACATTCCTTCGATCATCCGCCATTCTAAATGAATATATATAAATATAACCCAGTACTATATATCCTTAATTATCCAAACTTAAATCCTTCTATACTTTTGTGCATAATTCACATTTCTTCCATCACTTTATTCTAAACCTAATATATCCATGAATATTATCAACTCTCAACAACTCGGGTACTTATAGTTCACTATTTCTAAATGTATTTTCCCTCGATCAATATCTTAAATCATCCAAGTCAATTCTAATAATTCCTAAATCATCCTCCTAAGCTTAATATGAACCTAATTCAGGGTATCATAATTCACTTCTTCTAGTATGTTTCTCTTATCCAATACTTTAATCGTTTATTTCAGCTCCTAATGCCCCCAAAATTATTACTTAAGCCATGAGTTTAGCTCTACAAAAATTTGGAATATTACAACAGTCCACCCCTCCTTCTAAGGATTTTATTATCAAAATTTACTTGTTCCATAGTCCCTTTATTATTATCATTCTAAGAGACAACCCCCCATTTATCTTTCATATGACCATAATATAATAATTCTAAATGAATTAAAATCTCTAATTTCATAACTTTAAATAATTTATTCCATGAGCAAATAGTAGGATACAAATGAATGCATAGCTCCTGAACTATTAAAATGTGAATAGGACTTTCTTTACATCATAGTCAGTTGGTCTTCACTTACATTTTCTATAGAGAAAACCCTTGGTGTAACTTTCCTCACTTCATCAAACGATGCTGGGAAGTCCTTGACATAATGACCAACCTTATTACATTTAAAGTATCGTCCTGATCCAATCAAACATTCACTAGAATGATTCTTCTTGCACTATGGACATTGGTTGACTTTAGGTTCCACTTGTACAAGTTTCTCTTTTCCTTGTTGTCTCTTGTCCTTTAAGGGTCACTTCAAACCCCTTGGATTTTCCTCCACTTCTTTTAATTTTTGGTATAGCTTTCTTAGCAAACTCCTTTTGTTTTGAGAATTGATTTTCCGCCTGCTTTATTTCAAGGGCTTTTGAGACTACCTCCGAGTATGGTACCCCTCGAGTACCAAATATCTTAATACCCCTATAGATTTCCACCTTAAGTCCTTGTATAAACTGATGTATCTTTTACTCATCATTGCTCACCAAGTGTGAAGTAAGCCGAGACGGCACCTCAAACTTATATACATACTCCGTGATTGTTCTAACTTGACATAGCTGGACAAATTCAACCAACTTGCTCGTCCTTGTATTATGATTAAAATACTTGTCGTAAATGACCTCCTTGAATCCTTTCCATTGTTGGCCTAATTGACATTAGGATGTTTGTTTTGATGATGATGGATTTATTTGGTTAATTGAGTTATTTATTGTATATTTGTTTGAATTGATAAATATGCTATATTCTTTATTGGAAATACCCTTCATGCAAGCATTAATGTTATCTAAGGTGTTTACCTAAGTCCATGTAGCATATAGATTAATGAATGAGACTTAAAAAATTTAAGAAAAGCAGAGACAAAGGAAAAAGTTGACTAAACAGTGGAAAAGGTCAACCAAACTGGTCAGCAGCGAAGGAAATGGTCGACTAGCTGATCAATCGCGAAAATGGCAAATTGCTTGAGATTTCACTTGTAGAAGAATCTATCTGTAACAACTCCATACTAATTTTCCCGTTAAGTCATGTAATCAAACATTGGAGATAAAATTACAAAATACATTTCGTCCCTATACGCATTAAGTTGTGACTAGTAATTACGCGGGAATCAATTCGGATAACGGTTTAGCTGAAAATGTGAAGAAAAATGAGATTTTTGGCCAATTCGGACACACACGGATGACTTTGCGGAAGTGAAGTGTCGTCCGCAAAACACCTGGAGCATCGCCCGACTTTGGGATGACTTGGGGACGAGATGACACGTCCTAACTTCTACATATCCTAGACTTTCGGACAAAGGCGCGGACAATGCGGACAAGGGCAGGATGCGTCCGCATCAAATATGTCCAAGTCTAGAGACTTTTGGATGCTAGCGGATGTTGGCGGACGAAGGGAGGCATCGTCTGAATTGAATCTGTCCAATTCTTGGACACCTTCGGACGATACATGCAGACGACATGCGGATGCCAAATGGCATCTGAATGCCAAATCAGACAGTACGGACAAGAATGGGGACGCCATTTCTCGTCCGAGGCCACAATTTGGCCTAAGGAATTTGGTCTTGCGGACGAATGCGAACGTGAAGATTTCGTCCGTACTCATCCAAATCATCACAGATATGCGACAAAAAATAAGTTAAAATCAGAACAAATCATCCATGATCCAATCAAAATGCAGCTCGATGCAACCACACTCCCACGATCCTGACCTATAGAGAGTGTCACTTGCACCTCCTCTGCCACACGTACGATTTTTCCCCAAGGTGAGCCCTATTTCATCTTCAGCTCTTCATCTCCTTCTTCATTCGGGTGATCATTGCGGAGGGTTTCCTGCTTGGAGTGTGGAGGGTGAGCTACTGTCCATGTGAAGAATAGTCTTCAAGGGTAAGAGAATGGTGTAGTCTTGGCCATTTGGAGGCCCTACACCCAAGTAAACACATGTGTGTGTCGACTGTGATTTTCTTTGCTTTTGTGAGAATGTTCGTCTCCGTTACCCCATGTGTGTCTTGTTCTGTTGTAGACTTTTAGTTGTTCTTATGTCAGATTTTTAATTGTTCTTGTGTTGCCTTTGAATGCTTATTTATCTTCACGAGTGATTGTTAGTGTTTTGGATATTAAGCTTTGAGTTTCTTTGTAGTTATATTTTCATAGTTCAACTGTCAAGCTTAGTAGAGGAAAGTTACTAGATGTGAACAATGCCTAGCAACTGTTATGTAGAGATGAATTGAACTGAAAGTTAGCATTTGTCTATACGGTGAATGTTTCATCCAATGTTATTCTGTGATGTTTCTATGTTGTTCTACGTTAATAAACTACATATTACTCTCCATGGTTATTTCATTCCTAAGTATGTCAGATTATTATTGCTGGAAAAAGGGCTCTCTGTTATTATGCTACTTATTGTTCTCCATTGTTACTTCAGTGCAAAGTATGATAGATTATTGCTACTATCGTGATATTGTTGCTGCTATATAACTCGATGTTACTGCCATAGAGTTTAATGCGTGGAACTCTGCCGTAAATCTCGTTATGCTATATATAAAACTGCTGTTATAACCTAGGACATGTCTGCTGTTATATTAGCATGTTTATATAAATTCCTTGCCGTCAATTTTGCTGCTATCTCTCAAAGCATGTATTTCATCCCTTTGCTGTTAATATTGTAGTTTGTATAGTCATTTCTCTACTGATTAATATTGTAGCCGTTACATAACACTAACGCATGATAACTCGATATTAATTTTGTGGCTGCTACATGATAACTCCAACGAAATATAACACAAGGCATGAAAACCTCTACTGTATATCATTGCTGCTGCCATTATATTGTTGCTCAATGCATGAGTATGTAAATCCCTCACTGTCGTTATCATGTAAAGCATGTAATTCACTATCAATTAATCCTGCAAACGAAACCGACTTGCATGACTAGTTCGTTGGACCTTACGACACGTTATCTATTCTTGCCATCATTATCAAACATTATTATAAAGCACATAGATTAGTATGTTCCCCATTAACTAGCATGTAAATCAACATTTTCTTAATCTCCAGCATGTTAATCTTTCACTTATAAAATCTTCAAAATTGCCGATTAATTGTTGAGAAGCATGTCTTACACTAGTTCGTTCGTTATTAATTACAGAATAGAAACTTGTATTCGCTGCCCTGATCCAATGTTGTTCACTGCTACTCAAGTTGTTAGAAAGACATATGAGTGTTAAATTACTGCTATGTTATTCGCCGATTAAATGCATGCTCCGATGTTCACATTTCTTGATGTTATATGTAAATTCTTTGCTGCCATTATCTTGTAAAGTGTGTAATTCACTATTGTTTAATTCTACAAATGCATGTAGTTAAACTGATTTGCATGACTAGTTTCGTTTAATCTTCCAACACGTTATTTATTTTGCTATTTCTTCAAATTCCGACTAGTTGTTGTGAAGCATACCAATTTCTTGTGTACGATTTCTATACCTTAATTATTTTTAGTCTTCAAGCATGCTCGTTAACTAATTTAATGTACCTTGTGCTCTCCCAATATTGAAGCAACTATTGTTATCTCTTGAGCATGATATTTTAGTTTCATGACGTCTGTTATGTTTATTGTCGTTGTTTAATAACATGTTCTGGATGTTGATCTACATATTTCCCTCTTACTATTGTGCTATACTTATGCCTTCATGTATCGTTAAATTTTTGTCATTTATTATTTGGATTGGAATTTCTGTTATTTACTTTCCATGGATGCGCCATTTAATTTTAGTGTCCTTATGCATTCACGTTAATAGAAACCAAGTAGGGAGTGCCTCCTCGAGGTGGTACTCGTATTCGCAAGTAAGGGAAAATGCTAAGAAGAGAATGTTTTAGGATAGGCAGGATACGCCTATCACTGAAAGAAACCTTGAAGGTGGGATACACCGGAAGGGAAGAAACCTTGAAGGCAGGATACACCGAAAAGGGAAAGAATAGAGAGTTGGGGTAGATGGGTAGTTCGGATCTAGCTTGGCAGCTAGGATATCCCCCTCACCTAGTCGGGAAAGGGATTGGTGTGCACCCAAGAGATTAGAAGCCGGTCAAACTAGGTCATCTCAAAGGACAACCTCTAATCTCTAGCTCGAAGTACGAGTAAAGAATGAACGAAAGAAAGAATATAAGAAGAAATTGGTTTGGGTGACCCCCATTCCAAAAGAACTAAAGAGAGGTATAAGCATAATTTTATTAACCCATTTCCTTACTGAGCGTAAGCTCATGTCCTTACTTGTGGTGTAGGTAATGAGATGGTTGTACTAGGAGCAGCGGAGGAGGCCATTCCCGTGGAGCCTGTGGTGTATCCGGAGGAGACGTAGCCCGAGTAGTAGTATGGCATCAAGTGACAAAGGAAGGAGTAATTTTGTAAGGGCTAACGTCAAGTTGTTTTACGAACGTTAAATCACCTTTTTTAAACTTTATTCAAGTATTTATTTGAGACATTATGTAGACTTCATTTGGAAGCTCAAACTTTGACTTTTAAATTAATGCTTAAGTAATGTTTTAAATTATGTTTCTGCTAAATTTATTAATCATAGTTTTTCCCCGATTTAAGTGACTTTTTTTAGTTAGTTGGTAACGATCAGATTTTGGCACTCTAATTTTTAAACGTTGAAAGGTTTCTGGGTAACATTTTTAATCGTTTAGTAAAATCTTCAAATCTTAACGTATTTTTAAGACAAGTAAGAATCTGAGTCGTTACGCTATCCACCAATGAAGAAATGGTCGATCGAAACATTAAATAGACTGCTTGTCATTTTTGCGGCTAAGGAAGTGGTCGAGCGCCGGACGAGCTGATCAATCACGAAATGGACAGAGCCGGGCAGAGGGAATAAAATCTGAAGAAGCGGTCGACCAGTATGATGAAAATGGTCGATCAGTAAATCTGGATAACACAACGGCTACTTCCAACGGTCAAAAGGCGGTTGACCAAAATAGAAATGGTTGACCGATCGTGCAAAGTCTATATATAGAAGACTCTCCGAAGCTCATTTTAACAATGCGAGAATCATAGCAAAGCTTTGGCAAATTTACTACATGATTTCTCAATATTCAAATAAGTGAATAGGCTTAGCTCATCCATAACAAAACTTGATATTTATATTTGGAGAACTTACGTTCTAAGTTGTATTTACATTTGTTGCACTTGTAAACGACAAACAAAGGGTGACGCCCCTTGAACAGTCAAGAGAAGGGTGACGCCCTGAAATAGTCATTATTAAAGGTTTGGTTGGCACCCGTGAAGCCAATTGATACTAATTGGGGAGGTTAGTGGGATAAAGGTCTCCAAGTCAGGAATTTGGAGCACGGACGTAGGTTTGTGTTGCCAAATCACATGAACAACTCAATGTCATATTTCTTTCCCTAAACTCATTTATATTTGTGATTGTTTGCTTGGTTATTTTTGATAAATCACTAAAGGTTAGAAAAATTAATATCACACAAAAAAGTTAGTACACCTAATTCATCCCCCTTTCTATAGATGTGCATCGATCCTCCCATGTCATTGTTGTTATGTCATGAGTTGTCTTAATCGAGTCCCACCAAAACCTTGCATCTTTGATCATCATATATCTAGCGCATGATATCCTTTCCCCTTCCTCTATCTTGGCATATTTCGAACATATCTTCCAATGTTTGAACCCATTCTTCCCTGCTGGTTTGGTCACTGATGTTACTATCAAATTGGGGTGGTTGCAATCATTGGAATTTCTCTCAGCGTACACTCATTTGTGCTGCTGGTCTCAAATTTCCTTGTTCTTCTTTCACTATAAACTGTTTCAAATGGTGGAATTGTCGTTCCACCAGGTCAGTTTGCCAACCAATGGCTTCATCCCTTTTGTCCCCAACTCTTCATTGTTCTCTCACCATGATATCTCCTAAAAAATTTACGTACTTCAAGTGAAACACATATATTAAAAAAATGTAATAACACACTTATAGTTGATGAAACATTTTCATGTTGTGGCTAGAGTTGTTATATGGTGTACAAAATCAATTTTTGACCTAGGCGCTCTGATACCATATTGTAACACCTCGAAATTCTTATCATAAAAATGTATAGTTTGAAATGCCTTTTCACTCAGGCGTTCAAAACTTCTAGAAGACGCATATATTTATTCCTTAAAATCTTTCTCATACATTGAAAACACTAGCATAGCGGAAAAATTTTTCTTTTTAAATAAAGTTCATAACATTACAGATTTCCAAGGTCAATCTTGCTGTAATAACACAAGTCATCTTCATGGAGATACTTTGTCAACCATATCATCTGTCCCATTCTTTCTTTTAATTGTATCATCGTCTAGTTTCTTACCTACACCACAAGATTCATTTATAAGCCTAATGCTTAGTAAGTGATGCATGAACAAACATGATATATAATTTTTGTAAAAGCATGAAGTTTCATTCATTCATTCTTTTTTGTTATGTTTCTCTTTCTTTCTTGTTCTTTTCTGGACATTGGGACACGACACCAAAGGTGTATAATCATTGGGGGGATAAACCCATCAAAGCTCTATTGAGGGCAAAACCACCCACAGCTCTAATGGTATCATATCGTCAAAACTGCTTACGTACCTTACATATCATTTTTTATCTTTCATATTTGAAAACGTATGCATGAGAAATCATTTTTGTTCTATTTCTTGAAAAACATTATGCATAGAAATGAATGCCACATACATACAACTTAACATATCATCTAAACATCATTATAACATATCCTCAAATCAATATTTTCATCATGTAACAAAGCATAGTATCTAAAACAATTAGCATATTCTTAAGTTAACATTACCCTCATGTACAAAGCATAGTATCCAAAACAAACAGTATATCCTTAAGTCAACAATTATGATTATGTAACATAGCATATTATCTAAAACAATAAGCATATTTTTAGTCAACATTACCATCATATAACATAGCATAATATCTATTACTAACATCAAAACATCTAGCATATCCTTGAGTCAATCTTACCTCATATCGTAACATACTAACAACTAAGAATAACTTAGCATCTTGTGATGTAGACCCGAAGGTCAAACATATACAACATTACTTATCTCAAGTCTCTGCATATCTCTAGCGATTTATTCCTTCATTTCCTTGAGTCAAAGTACCTTCATCAAATTCAGAGTAAATTGTTTTATTTGTAATAGTACGACACAGACTTTCAAGTTTTCCCACAATTTAAATCGAGGGTTGTTTGCTAAAATGAAAGTTCCTCATTCTTCTGCTCCACATAGTGAGTGTCTTGATAAATTTTCAATAAATTCTTGATCACACCCTTTCAGCCAAGAAGTCATTAATTTTTGTCTTTCATCTCTCGAATAGATGCATTTTGTAATACATGGGATTTAGTCACATTAAGCTTAAAAAATCATTGGAGAATATGGAATGATTTTATGGATTGTAATATCCATGCCTTCATGGTTCTAAGTATGGATTAATGGGAAATAATTTGAGTAGATGGTGGGGTAAGGTTTAAGGGAAGTGCAAAGCAGTTCGGAGTTTGGCAACGAAGGAATAGCTTGATTAAAGGATCGACTGCAGAAATGGCAGAGGCAACAAAGTTGGGCGATGAAGGAATCGATCGATTAAATAATTGGCCGCTAAAATGGTAGTGGCGTATACGAAGAGTTGCAACAAAGGAAATGATCGACCACATGGTCGACCGTGAAAATGACAATTCCTACACTGAAGTTTTGCAATGTTGTTTGGATTCTTGGTTGGTAGTCGATCATGTGATCAACTGGCTCCACTGAAATTTGCTAGACTTCTATTTTTAAGCCTTGTTTCAGTCAATCAGGGTGAGGAATTGATCAAATCAGTACCAATGCAATTTTGAAAATATTGGTTCACGGTCGATCATGGTAAGCAGGTGATAGACGAATACGTAATCTGTCAGTTCCAAAAAATATGGTAACCGACATTTGGAGGATTACAAATTGTGTGGAAACAAGGATCATGCCTCCTCGTCGCCCTCTAGGGTTTTAGTGTATATATAGAAGAAGATTTGACAGAAAAGAAGAGAGAAATTCTAGAGGGGAAGGGACGAGCAGCCGTGAGGGTCTGTGAGGAAAGGAGGAGTCTTTTGAGTTTTTATAGAGAGAAAGTTTGAAAAAAGAGACAGAGAGAAAAAGAGAGTTGCTGGAAGAAGAATAAGGTCTCTGGATTGGAATTTATGTTTTCTGCTCTTGGGTGCTTCTAATAAGCCAAGTTCTTCCATGATTTTCATTACTGCTAAGTTGGATTGTTGATTCTGGTTATTTGTTGCTAAGTTGGATTATTATGAAGAGTTGTTAATGAAGGAGATATAGGATAAAGGGTTAAACTTTGTCTCTTTTGTTACTACACTGTTAATAAAATTGAGGATATTTACCCTGTGAAGTTGTTATGAACTGATTTGTCATGTTTTGTTGAAGAAGGTTATGAGGTTTTATTCTATTGAATTGGGACGAATCTCTATTGATTAAAGGTATTGTGGATACATGCTTAGTTGATGGTATTGGTTCTGCAAGTAGTCATATTCTCTGCTGCATAAACTGCTATTGATTTTTTACCACTTGGATTGAGATTGTTGTGGCCTAATGCTTGACAGTTGGATATTAGTTCTGTATTGTGTTAATTAACGTCATAAGAGCTATGTTTAGCTAATTGGATTTCTGGTGTTATCTTAGCCTAAGCATTGTTAAGTTGGAATAAAACTGTTATGTTGGTTTTTGGATTGTGGAATTTTATTAGACAAATGGTTTGCTTATAGTTAGAAGTTGGGAAATTGTTGGTTGGAGATTATAAATGTTGGCTGAAGAATTATTATTGATGATTTCGTATTATTGATGAATAGGTATTGTGAAGGAAAACTCTAAGTGCTAACCCGCTAAAGACATCTGGTAAGTGATATTGCTTGTATTTTGCTCGAAAGGACCTACATCACAAGAGTTAGGGTTGTATGTTGACTATATTTACAAGATGCTTAGGTTATTGATATAAATGTTGATCAAGGATGTGTTGCTGATTGTTTGATGTGTGATAATGTTGTGTTTATTAGAATTAAGTTAAGTTCCTTAGTTAAGAATTGGTCATGTTTGGAGGATATGCTAGATAGACATGTATGATAGGATTATATGCGTGAATTCATTCATAATGTTTTTCAAAGATATACGAAAATGGCTTTCTGCATCATTTTGAAGATGTATATGGAACAACTTGAATAAATGTAAATAGGTGTTTAGAGATGTGAGTTTTACCTTGTCAAGTTTGACATCTCTTACACTTGGATTAGTAACTGGAACTAAATGAAAATGAAACACACGTTAATAAAATGTAAATGATGTTGTGAGATATGGGTTTTACCTTATCAAGTTGATATCTCCAACATCGGTAAAGGTAACAGAAAACAAAAACTGCATGTGTTCTTACAAAGAGCATTACATGAGCATTTTTATTTATATCGCTTACTGAGCTTTACACTCATAATTTAAGTCTTGTGATGTAGGTAAGGTGCCTATAATTGGATAAAGCTTATTGACGACGTAGCTGATGGGGTGATTTGATCCAAAAAACCCACAAAGATCAAGATCCATTGGGAGACATTGAAGACCCAAAGACAAGTAAGGACAAAGAAGATGAAAAAAAAACCACAACTTTTTGTGGAAGAAACCCAAGATAAGGAACCTTCCAATGACAAGCAAAGACCCATGTTGATGCTAAATATTAAGGAAGTAGCAATGGAGGAGCAAGGAAGCATGAGAAGCAAGCAAATGTTGCAAATTTGCAAAAAGGACTCGGTCATACCATGCAGCAGAGTGCAGTGAGCGCGCATAGTTTGCCAGCGCGCACCGACTAGCCAGCACCCATACCGTGCCCAGGGAACGTAGCCAGTGCGCCTGTTATTGTGCAACATTACCGTGCCCCATCAACGCGTACATCCAGCGTATCCCGCGCCCCATTCACCACCCATGCCCGATCCTGCCCCGCACCCCAACAACGTGCCCATCATCGCTCGCCTGCGCCCTATCAGCATGCCTTGTCACTGCGCACATCCCATGAATCTCATGCCAATCAGTGTGCCCCATCATCACATCTCGTCAGTTGCCCGCGTCCAATTTGACACCGCCTGACAGCGCACCCGTCTACGCCCACTTATCAGAACCCGCTCGAGCGAACCTGATCAAGCTTGCGCCCATCGCCAGTTGCCCACGTCTGTTTTTACATTGCATGCGCGACCCAGCCCAACGCGCCCCCGCCGTCCTTCCGACTCTAAACCCTAATTTTTTGTTTTATTTTGTCTTTGTACTATGTTTACAGATTTAACCTAATTTTGCCTATTTAAACAAGTGTAAGCACCATTTGTAGGGGACTTTTGATGAATTAAAATTTGAGAGCTTTTAGCTTGTGAGGTTTCTCCTCTTTATCTTCTTTATGAAGAACTTGGTCTCTTCAAGCATCCATCTTGAAAGACCAGGCTTTGATAACTTTGGTTCAACCAACCAATTTGGTTAAGGTCAAGCTACTCTTCTAATAACTCTGGTTCTAGTTGACAGGTTTGGGGAGGGTCAAGTTACTTTCTACATTTCTTGATTCAGACGATGACCCTTTTCAATGTTTCACATTTGTTGTTGGTTCTAGATTCCTTAATACCCTAGTTTGTATCATAGGGTGTTTTCATGTTGGGGCTTTTGTATTGTTGGCGATGTTAACCTTGGTGGGTTATGGCTCAAGGAAAGGTTTTAAATATGCCAAGTATTTCAAAGTCTTTTAATGGTATGTGAAGAATATTTTTAAATAGTTGTTTACTTTAAATAGTTTTTAAAATTATGAATTGTAATGTTTTATTAAAGAAAGACTTTTGCTGTTGTTTTATTAAACTCTGAAAAGGCTTCTGTATTTCATTTGCTCTGGTTTTCCATCACACGTTATTAAAGCAAAAATTTTTATATGGTTAAATTACGGATAAATGAACACGGGACATTACAAATGGTATCATAGCATAACCAGGTAAAAGTTATTTCTGAAGACTATCAACAGTGCAAAACTCAACGCATAAATGTTTCATCAACTGTAAGTATTAATGATGTTAAGTTATCATATAGTGCTTTATTTTATAGAATTAATTTGTAGACAAATATAATGGTGAAGGAAAGAAGAGGGTGTGCACGTAACAATGATGTTGTAAGGAATGAACCTACTGGTCAAGGAAATAATGTACGTGCTAATCCAAAAAATAATGGACCTACTGATCAAGGAATTAATGGACCTACTGTACAAGGAGTTGAGAAGAATCAGGCTGAGCGAGAAGACACAATTGGTCGCTTGACTGGCATGGTGGAGCATTAGTTCCGCTATATTGAGCGCCTTATGGAAAGGGAGGAGAACGGAAATCCTAGCCCAATGGTGGCACGTGAGGAAGCCGGATGGGAAAAGTTTAGACGTTTAAAGCCACCAAGCTTTGATGGGACTGTATCAGATCTATCCCAGGCTGAGGAATGGGTTAGATCCCTTAAGGACATATTCAAGTATGCAAGGAAAAACAAAGTTGAGAAGGTTCCATACGCCGCCTACCTTTGAGTCCAAGATGCCCGATATTGGTGAGACACTGTTAAGTCAACTAAGGACATAAGAGAAATGACTTGGACACAGTTAAAGGACATTTTCTTTGATAAGTATTTCAACAAAATGGTTAGGACTCAGAAGTTGGGAGAATTTGTCCGTCTTCGTCAGACAACCTCAGTTGATGAGTACATAAGGAAGTTTGAGGCACTATCCCAATTTGCTAGTCATTTAGTGGCTACCAATGATCTTAAGGTGTATCAATTCATTCAAGGACTAAAGGCCAAAATACATCGAGTTATTAAGATATATGGTATTGAAGATGTACCATACTCTAAGATAGTAACAAAAGCTCTGGAGATTAAGGAGGCTGAGTTCAAGTTATCAAACAGAAGGAAATGGATCAGAAGCTGAAAAAGAGTAATCAAACTCAACCATCAGTGTAATACTTGGGGTATTCAGCTATGTGTAAACTTGGATTGAGTAAAAAGTAATATTTGGTCATTGAGAAACTGTCATGCTTTATAGTTGATATCATTGTGAATAGTAATATTTTTAATACTTTGAAGTGTATTGAATTTATAGAAAGGTGGTTAATTATAATTATACTAGGAAAATAAAAGATTAATATGGAATGCGGTCGAATGTCCATTTATGGGATGATCAATCTGGTGGATTTGCAGTCGATCTTCACTGCGTGAAGTTGGTGTGGCGGTCAATCGTCAACAAGACATTGATTGACCAGTAAATTAGAAAACTGAATTAGCAGCTGATTGATTGAATTGGAATTCGATCGTGGACCTTGAAACGATCTTCCGATGAGCTGACTGTCTGTCTGGAAATGTATAACCAACGTCTGAAAGTTTGAAGAGTCGCTGGAATTCATAAGGTTGCGTCTTCTCATCATCCTTGGTGAGGTTCAGAGTGAATTTAGTGGGATTTTGGATTGAAGATCAGAAGTTTATTCTTATGTACTCTCTCTATGTCATTACGAGTGAAATTCTAGTATTGTCTTATGGGAGGAAAGCTTCGATAGAGTGGAGGAGCTGCTGCTAAATAAGAGGAAGAGAAGGATATCAAAGGTAAGGGATTATGCATGTTCTTTGTCCGTAAGAACCTACATCACGAGTGTAGGATTTTTTTGCTGTGTGAAAATTTTGGTTGTTCTCTACAAGTATAATATGTTGAAATGCATGTCCATGTTTCCTTGGTAATAAGTTTGTTTCCCTGAGAATGAAGAGTAGTTTTGCTTGTTGAATGGTTCTCTGTGATTTCCTTGCCGTTGTTAATGGTTGTTCCGTTCATGGCTTCTCTGTTGTTTGGGTTACCAATAGTATTGATGTTAATAGATCAAAGTCAATCATGTAAAGATGAGTTTTGCATGATATGTTTGATTCCAGAGTTGTTCTCTGTAAAAATAAATGGTGAATATTATGCCTCCGTCTAGTTTACCTTACCTGTGATGAGTTTGCTTGTGAAAATAAATCATACGATGCCTATGCATTCCTTAAATGATTATTTGTTAATAACATAACTCCGAAGATATAAGTTCTATGATATTCCTTAGAGTATTATGCCCCAGTTTTGATGAAATTTTGAAGTAAAGATGCTTACTATTGGATATATATACTCCTTGTATCATCTCTATTAGGTTAGGATAATTGAAATAATGTTGGTTGATGTGTTGATGAGAGATATTGCTATTAGATAAGAAATTCTCTTATGTAGATGATAATTATAGTATGTTCTTCCCTGGATATAGGTAGAATAATATGGGTCTTTAGTGCTTAATAGGATTTGTTGTGCAAATATTGTTGCTATGAGATTGTGTCTTCACTGTTGAGCAATTATAACTAAAAAGAAAACTTACAATAGTATGTTGAATAATTACTTGTAAAGAATAAAAGAGTGATAAATGTGTTGAACCCCGATAAAATAAGTTGATAGAGAAAGTGAATGAAGAGAATGATATAGTGGCTTCTAACTTGTTGATATTTTGTTATAGTATATTTATAGAATTGTTACAGTTGCATCATAGTTCATTCTAGATAGATTGTTGTTGTTTTCTTGCCTTGATAACATGTTAATGATAGCATGCATAGTGTTAAGTTATTGTTATTCATAATTCATGCCTCATTGTTTGTTAATTAATTGTATTGTTTGCTTGCGATATGAACTACTGTGTGACATTCATGCATCATATAGGCATGTCAGTTAGGATTGCATATCATGAATTGCACGAGATAATAATGGATTTAATATACGTAATATGGATATGTGGAGGTTGGGGTGTATAGTGATGGATCTGCTTGAGAGAACTTGCCTCCTCCCATGTAGGGATGGCTCGGAAGTTGCTGCTCAAGTTGTATCCTGAGGATATATCTATCTCCCTGTGGGAAATATCTCCAATGTCTTACTAACAGTGAAACATTAATTAAAGAGAAGAGATATATTCTCTTTTATCAAACATGTGCATATAGAGTTGTCATAGGCATTGCATTTGCATTTCATTTATATCTCTTATTGGGCAATAGACTCATTATTCATCCTGTGATGTAGGTATTGATGGTGATCCATGTGAAGTAAACATGGAAAAAGTGTTATGCAATACAAGCTTGTGTTACCAAGTGCTGAACGACCTCAGGGGTTATGGCTCACAGAAGAATAAAAGTGTTTAAATAATGTTGTTTTGAAAAAAAATAGTTTAATGTTTTCTTTATTCCGCGTATATTTACTATGATACTTTCCTTTAAGTATTTCCGGATGGGTTTTAAAATGATAAAAATTTTATAGAAATGTGAAACAGATGTATGAAAATGTAAACGCAATGGGATGTTACAGTTATAGTATCACAGTATAACCAGGTCCAACGCAGTTTTGTAGACTGCTGGTCAAACAAAATGGTCGCAGCATACTTCTTCGACTGTAAGTGTGTTTCATTACATTGCTTTATTAGTTAAATTGCATTGTTAGTTAAAATTTGTTGTGTTACTGTCAATTTTTCTACTGGCTTCAAATTGCTTGTCATTATAAGTGCTTGGTTTTTTTTAAAAAATAAATAGATACTTCGTAATAAAATCCTTAAAGAATAATAAGTACAATGCTTCCTAATATACATTCTTGTAGGATAACTAGTTTAATATTTAATGCTAAGCAATACAAAATTATTGTAGGATAATAGAATGGTGAGGGGAACCAGAGGAAATGCTCAAGTCAATATTGCTAGGGACGAAGAAGCTGTCGGTAACAAAAACGTTATTGGTCAAGAACTTATTGTTCCACTGGATGGCAAGAATGACATTCTTGGTCGCTTGACGGCTATTGTGGACCACCAATTCCAGTTCATGGAACGCATCATGGAGAGGGAGAACGGAAATGGAAATCAACGCCAAGTGGTGGTTCCCGAGGAAGCTGGTTGGAAGAGGTTTATGAGACTTAAGTCTCCAAGCTTCAATGGAAATATTGTTGAAGCCATGGGAGCTGAAGAGAGGATTCGGTCTCTGGAGGACATGTTCAAGTACGCAAGGATTAGAGAGACTGAGAAAATTTCATGTGCTGCGTACCTACTGATTCAGGACGAGAGGTTCTGGTGGGATACTGTTAAGGCAACACAGGATGTCCGAGCTTTGATGTGGGATCAATTCAATGAAATCTTCTACGAGAAGTATTTCAACCAGACAATCCGATCAAAGAAACTGGTGGAATTTGTTCAGTTGCACCAAACTAGAACTGTATCTGAATATGTAAGGAAGTTTGAAGCACTCTCTCGATTTGCGTCACACCTAGTGGTAAACAATGAGCACAAGGTCCATTAGTTCGTCTAGGGACTTAAAGTTGAAATTTTTAGAGGAGTAAGGATTTATGGTACTCAGGACATCCCTTATACAAAGATTGTCGCTAAGGCGTTAGAAGTTGAAGATGCTGAATTGATGGTGGCTAAACAGCGAGAAGTGAATCAAAGGTTCTGAAAGAATGCTCTGAACCTACAGCAGAAGGGTGAACCAATGATGAATAAAGGGACAAAAAGGCCTTCAGAAAATGAAGTACAACAAATGAAGGACAAGCGTCCTATGACTGAGGCAGTTATAAACCCATCCAATGTGAGGACATATCAATCGAATCAATGTCTGAAGTGCAAGAAGAAACACTTTAGAGAATGCAGAGTGGGTACTAGACAGTGTTTCAAGTGTGGGGAGCTTGGGCATATTGCCAAATTTTGCCTAGCTGGGATAGGAAGATCTGGAGGAGTGGTAGTTCTGAGCATATTATATAAAGAGATGCAAGTAGGACTACATAAAGATATTCAAGAATTGGATGTACAGATGGTTCCTACGCAGTTAACCACTCTTTTATCAACAATGACATTGAAGCCTATAATACTGGAAAGAATTAAAGAGGCTCAATTGGAAGATAAGAGGTGTGAAGATTTTAAACTAAACCTAACCCTTGAGAAATATCAGTATTACTCCATGTCCAGTGACGGGATTATAAAATTTAAGGACAGATGGTAGGTACCGAGTAGATCAGAATTACGATTAGCAATCCTAAGAGAAACTCATTCTTCAAGTTTTTCTATCCACCTTGGATGCAACAAGATGCATAAGGACCTGAAATTACATTACTATTGGCTGGTAATGAAATATGATATCGTACAATATGTAGCATTGTGTCATGCATGCCAACGAGTGAAAGCGGAACATCAAAGACCAGGGGAAACATTGCAACCAATGTCTATACCCGAATGGAAATGGGAGCATGTCACTATGGACTTCATCACGGGATTACCTAAGACTGCGAGAGGACATGATGCAGTATGGGTGATTGTTGACAGAGTAACAAAAGTTTCTCACTTCCTACTTGTAGCAATGACTTATAAGATGAACTAGATGCGGGATTATACGTTAAAGAGATTTTGCGCTTACACGGGGTGCCGGTCTCAATCGTGTCAGATCGAGATCCAAGATTTACCTCCACATTTTGGAAAAGTTTGAATTAAGGCTATGGGTACAGAGTTAAAGTTTAGCATAGCCATTCACCCACAGACTGATGGATAAAGTGAACGGATAATTCAAATATTGGAGGATATGTTGAGAGCTTGTGTGTTAGAGTCTCAAATTGGATGGGGATGGATGCTACCATTAGTGGAATTTGCCTACAACAATAGCTTCAAGCTATGATTGAAATGGCACCTTAAAAGGCTTTGTATGGCAGAAAGTGTAGATCTCCTTTACATTAGGATGAGGTTGGAGAAGTTGAGTTTTACGGGCTAGACATGATATGGTAAACCTCTGAATCTGTTGCGATTATTTGTCAAAGGATTTTGGTAGCACAAAGTTGCCAGAAAAGTTATGCGAATCTTCGTCGAAAGGAATTAGAATTTGATGAAGGGGACTTGGTGTTCCTTAAAATATCACTACTTAAAGGAGTTATATGGTTTGGGAATAGAGGAAAGTTAAGTTCGTGGTACATTAGTATGTTTCCAGTTATGAAGAGATAGGTAAAATGGCGTATCAGTTGATATTGCCAACTGCTATGGATGGAGTTCATAACGTTTTCCATGTGTTTATGTTAAAGAAGTGCTTGGGGAATTCAGTTCAAGCAAAATCTGAGGAACATATTGAAGTTCAACCGAACTTAAGTTACAAAGAAAGACCGGTTCAGATTCTGCATTCAAGGGTTAAGGAACTATGCACAAGAGGATCCCACTTGTTAAGGTGTTATGGCAGAATCATTCGACTGAGAAGACTACTTGGGAGAGAAAGGAAGACATGGAAGCTAAATACCTGAAATTATTTCATTAGCTGAAAGTTTGAGGACAAAATTTTAATAAGGAGGGGAGTATGTAATACCCGGGGTATTCAGCTATGTGTAAACTTGGATTGAGTAAAAAGTAATATTTGGTCATTGAGAAATTGTCACGCTTTATAATTGATATCATTGTGAATAATAATGTTTTTAATACTTTGAAGTGTATTGGATTTATAGAAAGGTGGTTAATTATAATTATATTAGAAAAATAAAAGATTAATATGGACTGCAGTCGAATGTCCATTTATGCGATGCTCAATCAGGTGGATTTGTAGTCGTTATTCACCGCGTGAAGTTGGTGTGGCGGTCGATCGTCAACAAGACATTGATCTACCGATAAATTAGAAAACCGAATTAGCGGTTGATCGATTGAATTGGTGGTCGATCATGGATGTTGAAACGATCATCCAATGAGCTAACTATCTATCTGGAAACGCATAACCGATGTCTGAAAGTTTGAAGAGTCGCTAGAATTCATAAGGTTGCGTCTTCTCAACATCCTTGGTGAGGTTCAGAGTGTATTTAGTGGGATTTTGGATTGAAGACTAGAAGTTTATTCTTATGTGCTCTCTCTATGTCATTTTGGGTGAAATTCTAGTATTGTCTTATGGGAGGAAAGCTTCGACAGAGTGGAGGAGCTGCTGCTAAATAAGAGGAAGAGAAGGATAACAAAGGTAAGAGATTATGCATGTTCTTTGTTCGTAAGGACTTACATCACAAAATTTAATCTCTACTGAGTTTAGTTGACTCACACAAAATTGATTTTCCCTTTCAGGAAATAATCAAGTTGATCCTCAATTGCCACCGAACGAATAATTTTTGGAGACTTCCCTGAGCAAAATATTTTACGTTAGACACTTAGAATAATTTTAGTGAGATTTGTGTTTTATTTTATTTTTAAGTTATTTCCTTATAAGTATAGACTTATTATTTCATGTTATCTAAATGTCACTTTGGACCTTTCTTTTTGGGATTGGTTTGTAAAATATATTTTAAGATTTCCTCTTCCATCTATGGTTTAAAGAAAAGGGTAAGACGGTTCGGTCCGTTTTAGGCCGGATCATTCCAAGTTTTGTCTCGGGTCCCCTTTGGGACATGACAGTTAGCCTTCCCATTTCAATCGTGGTCCGATCCCAAGTAGTGATAGGATTTTTAATTGGTCAGTTCTTTAGATTTTTGTTGTTATTAACTTTTTAAAATGGAGAATCTAACAAAAACAATTGATTAATAAGAAGTGGAATGGAGATTTAATTTTGGGAAATTAACAAATCAACCAACGTACTTTGTGATCAATGACAAGTTAACCACTAAAGTATGTCGCTAAAAACTTAACCACTTAACTATGAAAAATGAACGGAGCAAATACCGCATTTACGTTTTTCGTTAAAAAGCATTGTAGTTCCTTTGTGGAACACTGTCTTTCAGCAGTGAAATGTTGTCTTTCCACAATTCGTTAAAAAGAGTTGTCGTTTTGCAGCGGAAAGTTGCCGTTTCGCAGTAGAACGACTATGTTTTGCTTGAGAAAAAATTACTGTCGATGCGGAACGATCACTTTCCGCTATGGAACGATCACTTTCCGCCGCGGAACGATTACTTTTCGTGGCAGAACGATTATTTTCCTCTGGAAAAAGTGAGACATTGGTGATAAACACTGGACGACGACGACGGGCTAGGAAGGGGAAGGAGAATATGGTGATGGAACTGGATGGTGAAATCAAGAAGAGAGAATTGTTTTCGACGATAAGATGTTTGGAAAACTAAAAACGTGGAAATTATTTTCGACGACGGATTGAACCATGCTCTCAACATCGTCTTCTCAATAATATTGATTCAGTTATTGCAATTTTAGCATAAAAATTAGAATTTGTAGAGAGTTTTAGTGAATCGGCGGCATCTTTGCAATAATATTTCTCAACATGTAAAAGTGATGTTCGCAACGTCTATTTTTCATAGTTCAATGTTTAAATTGTTAACAAAAATTATCCAATGATTAACTTGTCATTGATAATAAAGTACGATGCTTGATTTATTAATTTTCCATGATTTTCTAATGGACCAAACTCAGGGGTTCGGTGGGATTTGTTTGGTTCTTAGCACTCAAATAATAATATAGGGTAAATGACAAATCAACCATCGTGATTTGAGGTCAATGACAAGTCAACCACTATGGTATTTTTTTTAACAAGTTAACCACTGACGTATGGGAAAATAACAAAGCCGACATCGCGTTTACTTTCTCCGTTAATAAATTGATGCGAGACACAGGTGTCTCAACAAATCATATCCAGACACTAAAACTGCACGCGGTGTTTCTTCAGAAGACACCGTGTCAAACGCGGTGTCTTCTGAGACACCGCATCAAAATGGTGGTGTCTTCTGAGACATCGCATAAAAAAGGCAGTGTCTCAGAAGACACCGCATAAAAAATACAGTGTCTATTGAGACACTGCAAATATATTTCACCGGAAACTTAAAATATATTTTGAGAATATATTTTTTTAACTCTGTCTACTATTTACATGGGGTGTAATGCCGAAAGAAAAGTCAAAAACATTATGAGAAAAAATGAGCAACGGGGAGAAGGAAACGCATTGTCGAGGTGTTTTTGTGCCGCAAGGAAATATATAAAAATCTTAAATGAAATAAATTCAGATTCCTTGGCGATAAAAACTCTAATAGACGTAATATGTACGCTGCCGTTGGGAAAAAATGGAGGTCAAAGTTCTAGTTTGAAGATTCATTACAAATATGAGGAAGGCTCCATCCTACCATAATTCCTACAAGTATCGTTGAAAGAGACATCAGACAATCCAAGTCGGACACTGTATACTTATTGAAGCTGGTTAGGACTGTTGAATCTCTCCCTCTCTTACTCATAAATTTGTCTTCTTCTTCACTTTTGATATTCTATTGTTTGATTCCAACTTTAAAGACGTAACCACTTACTTAATTTATGGTGGGTCAGTATGAGTTGAATCATCAATGGAGAAGATAGGGGACCATCACAATTATTCTATGTTGTTAGTTAGTAATCTTTCTTCTTCAAAGCTCTCTCTCCCTCCTTCTCTCTCTCTCTTTCTTCTTTCTTCTTCTCTCTCTCTTGTGTAGTTTGTCAGAGCAGCTGCACACCCATAAAACGAGTAGTTCCCCACCTCTCAATCTATTGATAGGATGAACTGTAAAAGCTTGAACTTTTCTGCTTTCCTTACCCCATCACTTCCTTATCCATCTCAATCTCCATCTCTTTCTTTCTGAACCTTTTCCACCATTGTTACTTAGTTTCTCCAACGCTTCATCTTTTCTTGAAACAACCCACATCCACTTTCGCTGCCATTGTTATGGAGATTTGACCTTCAAGGTTCACTTCTTCTATTATAAGTACTGGTTCATAGAGCACTTTTGCTACCCCTGATATAACTATTCTTATTTTCTAACCTTCTTTTGGTTGGAAGCTTGATTTTGCTTCAATGAAAGAAGCTCCATTGTCAATTCCTCATCTGTTTAGATGTCCAATAAGCCTAGATTTGTTGAAAGATCCAGTGACTCTGTGTACAGGCCAAACCTATGACAGATCCAGCATCGAAAAGTGGCTGGAAACTGGCAATCTCACTTGTCCAATCACAATGCAGAAGCTTCATGATCCATCTATTGTTCCCAATCATACACTTCGTCATTTGATCCATCCAAATGAGTAAGCAGATTGATCCTGACTACATCGCCACAGTAGATTCTTTGATTTCACTAAAAACCCAACTTGAATCTCCACATGTTGTCTTAAACAACAAGCTTCCGACTCTCCAAAGAGTTCAAATCCTATCAAAGGATTCGTCTTACACAAATTCATGCATGCTTCAGTTAGGCTTTTTGCAAGTTCTCTTGGAGCTTGTTTTTGGAAAAATTGAAGAAAATCTCTCACTTGAGCATGCAGAATTTGTGGAGATAGCCCTTTCTTGCATTGGAAATATGCATTCTCTTGGCCAAAAAGAGGCTCTAAACATTCTCAAACAAGATTTTAAGATCTCATCCTTCATCGTCTTGCTTGAGAAAGGCACAAATGCAATCAAGGTGAGATTGTGTGATCTGATGGAAGGGATTTCATCTGCTTTTGAGACCAAAGATCTCTGCTTAATGCTCGGAAATTCTCCAAAGGTTCTACAAGAATTCATAGCACTTCTCCATCAGAACGATTCCGAGTTATCGAATAGCGGAGCAAAAGCCATCTGTTCCTTGTGTAAATATGAATCAAATATAGAGAATCTGGTAAGAGAAGGTGCAGAAAATGAACTTCTAGGGTACATATCAAGAGCTGAAGTTGAAAGGCGAGAGAAGAGCTTGGGACTAGAATCCATGGAAGCTCTAGAGAAGCTTTTAGGAGCAAGAAGAGGAATAGAAGACTTGGAAAGTCCTCCATTAAAGGGGATACAAGCTCTGGTAAAAATGGTGTTCAAGGTGTCAGATGACGGTCAAGGAATGAGTGAGAGTGCAGTTCATTCGCTCATGATTTTATGTAGTGTGTCAATGGAGGCAAGAGAAGAAGCTATTAGAGGAGGAGTTTTATCGCAACTGCTTCTGCTTCTGCAGAGCCAGTGCAGTGTTAGGATCAAAGCAAGGGCTAGAATGTTTCTCAAGCTTCTTCGATCCAAGTGGGCCGAGGACATAAAGAATATGTAGTCTGCACAAAATGTGGGTGGTCTTTAATCATTAACTCCGGCTTGTTTCCTACCTTTGCCTTCAATTTTATTCAAATGTAAGATGTTAATTTTATAAAATGTTAGAAAATAGGCTTGACTCAGCAACGCACAATATTCATTTTGGTCTAGTAAGTCCACTATGGAAATGTGTTAATAAGAAATTTCACATGTAATTTTTTGCATATTATTCGATCAAGCTGTTGGAAAGTTAACCGATTTTGTTGAGTAGCGGTCACGTGTGAATTTTGTTGAGTAGCGGTCTCGTATTAGCAATCAAGAGTGTAAGAGAAATGAGAAAATTAAAGAGAATATATTTAATATATATGTTGGTGATATATATTAAATAAAGGTGAGAGAGAGGTGAGATTGAATATGTGAAATCCGTGAAATTTTTAAACAATAAATTTCACGTGTAAATTTTTCGTCTTAAAATCAGTCAAGACAATAAAGAGTTGACCTGATTTTTCATGTTGTGACCATGTGTGAATTCTCAGTTAAACTGTAACACCCCGACTTTTTCAGTGGAATATTATCGGGGTATTACCAAGGACGTTCTTGAGCGTTAAGTCTGGGGGTATTTTCGCTATGTTTTCTCGTATACGCGATGTAATTGAATGTCAGTTGATGGAGGGACATTACGTTGCGTATTTATACGTATCATTTTATAACGGGTATTCATGGGAAAATTGTTATGGGATAGGAGTTAAGTGAGAAAAATGTAAGAAAAGCTATCCAGGGTGTTTTCGGACACCTGCAGACGACACTACGGACGAGTCAAATCATCCACAAATGTTTGAAGCTTCGTCCTGAGGACTTGGGACGACTTGGGACGCGATGTCTCGTCCTGACTTCACTATGCTGTAGAGTTGTGGACGAGATCCGGACGATGAGTCCGCATCGAATCTGTTCTAAACCTAGATAGTTTCGGACGACTACGGACATGGAGTAGCCTCGTCCGTTTTGGCTCTGTCCAATTTCTGGACACCTTTGGATGCTTGCGAACGAGACGTGCGGATGCCATATTGCGTCCGAACCTTGCTTGAGGACGGTACGGTCAGGACAAGGACGCCTTTTCCCATCTGGAACCACGATTTAGCCTGCGAGATTTTAGCCTTGCGGACGAATGCGAACGAGACCAGTGCGTCTGCACTCGTTTGAAATAGCCCAGTCCTACGATTAAAATAAAGATAAAATGATGAAAATCGATAAGGTAGACCGATTTCCCGACAGGGAATGACCCTTCCCCACCCTGGGCGATGAAAAATTGATCTCCCTATGCCGTAGCTGGCCTCCTCCCTGCGTCCAGCTATGAGTTGCCTTCCCCTGCTGAAGCCATCATTGTGTCTCCCTCCTCTTCCAGGTAATAATCCCTACTCTCTTCCATTTAGTCTTCAACTTTTCTCTCCCCTTTCCTGCGTACGAAGTGAGTTCCAGAGAGAAAGAGAGTGACCGAGAGAGAATGGTCCGTGAGAAGAGTTCCAGGGAGTGAAAGGGGAAATTGTGGGTTAGCCATTTAGAGTAGTGAGTGAAATTATGTGAGTTGGGGATTTTTGCTGGGTGAGCTGAACGTGTGAGCTGCTAGAGCAGTGAGGGCTGGAGCTGCTATCCCTGTGTGAGTGTAGTGTTTATCAATTTAGGTAAGGAAATAGGGGTATCTTTGCTAGAGGAGGCCATACACCACAAGTAGAGTGCGTGAATTTTACGTTAGAGCTCTATAGTTTATTTTAGTTTTATGATATTTGTTTGATAGTTCTGTGATTTAAATGCCTTAATAATGATGCTTTGTAGATTTCCTTTGTTAAATACTTTGTTTCTTGCTGTTGGTTTTTGTGACTTTCCTTTATTGTTCTATTATCAATGCTTTATTGAGGAATGACAGTTATGACTTGAAAAGGCTGAATGAATAGACCATGCTTTAAACGTTTACTCGTTGTTACTTATTTGTGCTATATTTCCCTTCATGATACGTACGTCGCTCTATTGTGGGTTCTGTTTTTCTTATTAGTTGGTTAAATCTCCCAGCGTAAGTAACTGTTATGTTCCAGCAACTAGTAAGCATGTAAATCTTTAATCCTTCTTGAACATGTATATTAATTAGAACACCCTTAGGCATGTTTAGTTAACTAAAGCAACTAATTAACTAGGGAAAATTAACTAGACGTGAGTATATTAATTAGAAATTGATTAGTCTTAAGCATGTTTAACATGTAGGGTAATTGATTTGGTTTGAATACGTAATTTGCTAGTTGTTCCATTAATAATGACCCCAGTATGTAATCTAACTAGGATAATCAATTATCATCTTGAACATGTCAATCAACTAGAATGATTAACTAAACAAGCGTGTTGATTTATTTACTTAACTAGAACAATTAGCACATTCACTTACTTAAGCATGTTTAATTAGTTAGACTCATAAGCATGATTACATGACAACTCTACTAGAATAACTATCCTATCTTTTTGAGCACACAAATTTATTTAGACAACTAACTAAATGATAACTCTACTTGAACATGTAATGAACTAGGTTAATATTAATAGGTTATCCTTCCTTGTTAATATTCTGTGCATTTCTATTTACCGTAATTTCTTTTAATGTAGTTACATTGTCTTTTGCTGCAATTTCCCTTACCATACTTTACTTTACTAGAGAGTAGAATGATAAAGAGGATGAAAAGGGAATGAAATAAACGTGAATGAGTTAGGGTCTCAAGGGTCTAAATTATTATATGAATGTATGTTTTATAATTTCCTTGTTATTGTCTTCTTGGTATTGCTTATAATTGTTCTTAACATGTTATTTCTATTGAACTTAAGCTTAATTATTTAACTAGGATAAAAGCACGAAATAAATTTTTGAGCATGCTAATTAAATTATGCTGTACTTTTATATGCACGTCGCTCGTTGATCTGTTATATTTCCTTTATTAGTTCTACAATTGTTTCCTTCATATGTTGTACTTTATTGGGTGTTCCCTTGTTATTAATTGTCCTTATACGTGTTTTCAATTACAGTTTCTTTCAATTACTTTAAATGCGCGCTTCAATTTCAATTAAAGTTACGTTATTGAGCATTATGCATCATGTTAGATTGAGAATGTATGATCATGCATCATGATGATAGAAACCAATAGGGGGTGCCACTTTGGGGTGGTACTCACACATGCATGAGTGAGGATAAATAATGAAAATGAGTAAAAACATTAAGGTAATAAAGATTTCTGTGGTACAATTAGCTTAGCCCGGCACAGGAACTAGAAAAAGAAATCGATAAAAATGGGAGTTGAGGGGCGGATGGGTAGCGAGTCTATTTTGCAACTAGCCAAAGCCCCTCCCTGATTGGGTACGAGAGTTCTAATTGCAAGTAAAAGATTAGATCCAATCACTATTCCATCACAAAGGAAATCCTCCAATCTCTAGCTCGAAGTATGAATAACGAACGAATAGATGAAAGTAAAGTAATAAACGGGTAAATGACTTAATGAAAGGATTGGTTTGGGTGGCCCCCATTCCAAAAGGACTAAAGAGAAACAAATCATATTGCATTAACTCTTTTTCGTTACCAAGCCTTTGGGCTTATAGTTGCTTGTGGTGTAGGTACTTATATGCGAAAACAGTGAATAGATAATGGACAACACATAATAAACTAGGGGCGAAGGATTTGCACACACGAGACTCGAGGCTGGCCAAGCATAAAAGAGTAAAATAAGGAACGGTTGTAATTAAATTAAGTTTATTAAATTGTATTCAATCGTTTAGTTTATTTCATTAAATTATTTACGGTTCCGCCATGTTTTATATCAATGATTTTATTATAACGCTTCCGCATCTCATTAATTAGATTTTCAATATCGAGTTTATAGAAGGGTTAGTAGCGATTTGGTAGCGGTCCGGTTTAGGTCCTCTCTGATTTTTTTTTTTAAAAGAAAAATCTCAAGTTTTCAAGTATTTTAGCGGATTTACGAAAAACCAGGTCGTTACATAAACGGTCAAAACTGGTGGAATTAGATAATTACCAAGCAGTAAATAAGTCGAGGGAGTGAAATTGGAAAATAAAATCAATCAAAAGACGTTTGTCGGCTAGTGTTTTGAACGAATCGGAATTAAAGTCTAAGAATTGGATTTGTATTAATACATAATATATATTGTTTATTAAATTAAAAAAAAAAAACAAGAAAAGAAAATGATTAAATAAAAGAGAGGAAGAGAAGGGTTTCCTTCTCTTCATTTTCTTTTCTTCGGTAGACAGCGAAAGACGCCCGCAACTAGGAGACGATGGATGACTTTGAGGAGTCAAAAAGGTACGCGGGTAGTCGACGGGCAATAGTTACGAAGACGGTTCACGAACAGTTCATTTTCAAACTCCGATTTAGGGTTAAGTTCTGAAAATTGTTGGCCTCAGATTCGAGCCTCAAAAGTTCAAATCTGAAGGACCCCCTTTGGTTTTTGTTGATGCATTTGAAGTTTATGAGAGTTTATGGATCAGTTGAAGGTAAAAACGGGGAAGAACGGAGTGTCTCCGGCAGAGAAATCGTAGTAGAGATGGGCTCGGTCGATTAACCGATAGACCAAGAGCTGGTGGTCAATCGAATGTAAAATTGTGACCGACCAAAGACAGAGGTTGATCGCCCCGTAGTAAGCCAGTCGATCACCAAGAGTCTAGAGGCGACTTCGAACAATCACCGGTCGATCAATTGCCCAATTGATCGACTGGGCCGCTAGTGGATGATTGACCGCAAATGGAACGATCGATCTTCCACAATCCAGAAGCAAAGCTAGACGATCAACTGATCAATCACTCGGTGTAATGTCTGGAGTATTTAAATTGGTGTAATTATTGAATTAAATAGAAATATGAGTTATTGACATTTTATAAAGTATTGGAATTTAGATATATATAGGAGCGGAAGATTTAAAGGAATTGAAGAAAATTTGACGAAATTTAGAGGATTGGGTGGTCGATCGCATCCTAGGCGATCTACCTGTGCGATCAGCAGGTGTTAATGGAAGCCAAATTTGGCAGATGTTCAATACATGGGTGGTCAATCATCCTTTAGCTAAATTGATTAACTGCCATTAATTGTTAACGTCTGGAGGCGATATTCAATCGCTAGAAATGCTGAACGCTCGGCCCTTGGCGTTCCAATGTCATCCAACGTCTCTCGAACACTTAGTAAGATTAAATAACTGAAAATCTTATTCCAACTGATTTCGCATGCTTTTATTCTAATTAATTAAACAAACTATAATTAATAGTGTAGTTTATTATCCTAGTTAATTACATGCTCGACTAATTAGTTAACATGCTCAAGGTTTAGTTATTGATTAAACGACTAGTTAATTAACATGCTTCAATTGCTTAACATATTAATATTAGGCTAGTTAGTTAATTAAACATTCTTAATTAGTTAATTTACATACCCAACTAGTTAGTTAATTCCATGCTCAAAGATTAGTTATTGATTAAATATGCTTGAATTGATTAATCAGTTTAAGTCGATTAACACACTTAAGTTGTAATTACACGGATTTTTCTTCGTAAATCCCTTTGAAAAACGCATTAAAATTTATGAAAGAAATATCATAGTGCAATCTAGGCCGTTAGAAACACTTAAAATATTTCAGAATTTAAAAACATTTGCGGAAGCGTAATAATTTAAAGGAAATAAATTAAACATTTAAATTACAATTTATGAAAAGAAACTTAATTACAATTTAGAAAAAGAAAACTGAATTTTAATTACAATTTAATTACAAGTTAACCATCCCGCTTTACATAGTCTGGCTAACCATAAGCTCGCGCGTGCAAATCCATCATCATCAACTGCTTCTTCATGGCTCGAAGACTTCGCACGTCGTGTGTACCTACACCGCAAGTAAGACGTGAGCCTAAAGGCCCAGTAAGAAAATGAGTTTATGTAGAATGATATGCTGCTCTTTAATTCTTTGGAATGGGTTCACCCTAATCCAATCTTTTATTTACGTATATTAGGAATAGTTACGTATTTTAGAAATAGCTCCTATATGAAACATGGAGTTTAGGAAAATCCTACGATTTCTAATTAATTACGTTAATTAGTCTTGTGATTCCGATATGGGAAATATTAGTTCTCTTCCTCACTCAAGACTTGTAATCACCTCATAGTGATGTTTCTATCGCCATGAGACTACCCTAAAAGCATACACAACATACAAAGAAAGGTAGCAACCATAACGGACATGAATATGCACGACAATAACATACAATTTAATCAACAATTAAATCAAAACAATATGTTAAATAATGATAACATGGTCGAGAAGTTATAACCTACATTTGTTCCCGTGCTTATATTAACTAAATTGTTTACATACTTGGTTGATTAACATGTTCGAGATTCTAGTCTATTTAACATGCTTGAATTAACATACATGAAGACTAATAGCTAATTAACATATTAAACATGCATCGTTACAAGGTTCTATGGTTCAAACATGTTTGATTCGATAATTAACGTGCTCAACACATTAGTTAATTAACCTACTTACCACTACTCAATTTAGATAGCGTGGTCAAGGGGTTTATTTACAACAAGAATTATGCAAAGCAACATATCAATTGAACACATAGAAAATCATATGGGTTAACACCAACGATAAGGCAACACTACGTTGATTACATGATTGGAATGCTAGTTATTTACATTAAGCGATTGATTAGCCAATTTTGATCACATAATAAATATCTAACAGTTTTGATTAACATTCTAAATAAGTTAATATATGCTAGTCGTGATCACTTTTTCTATAGCATGCTCAAGAGATTTATATACAGCAGGAACTCAACAATTTATTAACAAAGAACTAACAATAATATAATAACAAAGAAATAAATAACAACGATGGACATATATAAGAGAAACTAATTCTAAAGAGCATTAACAAATTGATTAATATGTTCAATCTATTAACATGCTTAGACTACTAGTTATTCACACTAGTGATATGAACTTTAATTAAGTAACCTGTACATGGGATTCCTCTCAGAGGATGCATCAAGTGAAACCATCAACAAGGAGTTTATCCAAGTCAAGAAATCACATTACTGCAAACTAAAGAATAGGAATATCACCGAGAGCTAACACAACTAATAATGAGGCAATAATGCTAACAACGATGGACATATCACAGGGTAACCAAGTCTACTAAATCGACTATAATTAGCAGCGTATGTCATCAAATTGAAACAACGAAATCATGCTATTTAAACACCTAAAAACAGCAGAAAAAGGTATCAAAATAAACAGCGAAAATAGGGCTTTTATCGATGAATTTACAGCAGCTAAAATAGCAAAACGGAACAGCCAATACGTGCATTTTAACAACTAAATTATAGCAGCGAAAGATATCAAAACAACATCGAAAACATGGCTTTTATCGACGAAATTACAGCAGCAAAAGATATTGAAATAAACAGCGAAAACAGGGCTTTTATCGAGGAATTTACAGCAGCGAAAATAGCAAAACGGAACAGCCAATACGTGCATTTTAATGACTAACGAATAGCAGCTAACTATGGAAACATAACAGCGAAAATATGCATCTGAACAACTTACAACAGCGAACTATGGAAACATAACAGCAAAAATATGCATTCGAATAACTAGAAATACAGCAGTGAACTATGGAAACATAACAGCGAAAATATGCATCCGAACAACTAGAAATACAGCAGCGAACTATGGAAACATAACAGCGAAAATATGCATCTGAACAACTAGAAATACATCAGCGAACTATGGAAACATAACAGCGAAAATATGGCTTTTATCGACAAATTTACAGCAGCAAAAGATATCAAAATAAACAGAAAAAACAAGGCTTTTATCGACGAAATTACAGCAGCGAAAGATATCAAAATAAACAGCGAAAACAGGGCTTTTATAGGACTAAAATACAGCACCATTAACAAGGATAATAACATGCTACACAAGATTAACAAAGAGTACTCATGAACAGCCAAGTATAGAAATACACAAATATAACAACGAATGAATACATACAACTAACCTATAAAGCATACAACAAATAAGCAGAGGGATTATCAAGAAATAGTGAGCATTCTAGGGAATAAAGCAGTCAACAATAGAGATCAACAACCACAACTTAACACACGCACACACTTGCGGGTAGGGCTTATACGGCCAGACACACCCAAGTCTTTCCGAATGAAGAACGCATAAGCTGGGATAGCTCTCTGATTCCAACTTTCCAATCTTCACGGCAGCAGTGGCACTCCACGAACTAAATCACAGATTAAATCACAAAGTAAACCATACAGACTAAATCACAGACTAACCCATTCAAACTAATCACAGAGAGCTCTCGCTCAGACCCCCAGCATACCCGAGAATCCATCCGAGAGCTCAGCTCTCCTATTTATACACAAAAAGTAAAATTTGAAATGCAAATCTGTTTACCCAAGTAATCCCACGATATCAGCTCTGGATCCAGATTTTTCGACAATCTCCACATTCCACGCCACATCCAGCTTTCATCCAAACTGCCATATAAGAAATCTAAGGAACAGATTGGATGAACCAACCCACGAGTTGGACTGGACCAGCTAAGCAGCCCAATTGGATCGAAGCCCAGTCCACCAGTTCCAGCCATCGCCAAAAGCTCCCTGTCGAAGTCCGATCAACAAAAAATGGAAGAGGAGAAAAATCGATCCTACCCACGTCCACCAAACGCCGGAAAAGGCCGCCCGAGGAAGTCCTGAAGCCGGAAATCGCCGTCTGGAAGTCCCGATCACGAGCTCAAGGTAGCCCTGTGACTGCGCGCTCAAAACCGAGCCCTAGCCGTCACTCGTTCGTTGCTCACCGGCGTTCGTCCCCCGCTCGCCGCTCGCTCGCTCACGTCATCGTGCCTGAACCCGAGCCATGGTCGCCTTCGTTCGTCGTCGTCTCCCGCGATCGATCTCCCTCTCGGTGCTCAGTCCATTTCATCTCCTCACTTCTAAATCTCTCATTTCTTTAATTTAAACACTTTAATTAAATTACAATTTTATTTAAAATCTCATTTTTAATTTAATTGTCTTTATTTATTTATTTTAATTACAATAATTTTCATTTAATCTCACTAAATAAAAATCTTACGAATACATTATTCGTAATACCTCAATAATTAAATAATTATCCACCTCAAAATATTAGGGTGTTACATAAGTTATACTTAACATGCTTGAGTTGATTAACATGCAAACATGTTCAACTAGTTAAACATACTAATTACTAAACATGCTTAATAGTGTTCTAAGTAAATTACATATTCAAGTAGGATTAAAGATTGACATGCTTACTAGTTAATTAAACATGCTTAACAAGATGTTAACGTGCAGGATAAATGGCAGCAGAGTAATATAAGCATGAGGAGATAAAAGCATGAGGAAATAACAACAGGTGTATTTAATTAAACAACAATTAAAGAGAGACAGTAAACATTCCTCATTTTACGCGTTAAACATTCATCACTTTTTTACATTTATCAACCCCTTATCAAACATGGCATTGATATCGCACAAAAGACACTAAAACAGAGCAAATCAATAAAAGGGGAATATCACAGAACTTAACCAAAATCTACAGAACACCAATCACATGCTAACAACAAAGGAACATCCAAGGAAATTAACAAAGGAGATATCACAGTGCAGTTAATCACAGAGTACTAGCATTCTATACTATCAACAAGGGAATAATAATAGTAACGTATCCAAAGAACTATCAACAAAATCGCTAACAACAAGCATTATCATTATCAACCTATTTAACTAACAAGTGTAAGGAAATTTGCAGTGAACTCAACGTAACTCACACACACGCTTGTGGTGTAGGGCCTCCAAATAGCCAAGACACCCCTATTTTCTTACCATCTATGAAGACACTAAACAGGGACAGCGCTCCAGTCCTCACGGCAACAGCTCACACGGATGGCAGCTCTAGCTCCTCAAGCTCTCAATTCACTCTCTAGTCCTCACTCACGTTCACACACTTAAGACACCATGGCTAACTCACACTCCTCTCAGACAATCACTCACTCACTCACTCACACAGAAGCTTCATACGCAGGGGAGGGAGCTCTCACTCTCTCGCTAGTTTCTCTCTCGCTAGAGGGAAAGCTGAGGACTGAATGAGAGATGGATGGCAAGGGAGAGAGGTGAGACTTAGCTAGAGGGGGGGACAACGTAGCTGGGGGGTAGGGGACGGCTCCTGTAGGGGGAGGGTGGCGACTTACAAAGAGGGTGGGGGGAGAGGTCATTCCTTGCCTCCTACATGTGTAGTTATGGACTACACGACAAGAAACCCGATTTTAAATCCCTAAAATTATGTTGGTCTAGGCCATTGCGGCCGAGTGTGGAGGCATAGGTCTCGTTCGTATTCGTCTGCAAGGCTAAAATCTCACAGGCAAAAACACAGCTTCGAATGGGAAAAGGCATCCCCATCCTATCCATACCGTCTGCAGGCAAGGTTCAGATTCCAAATTGCGTCTGCACGCGGCGTCCACGTATTGTCCGAAAGTGTCCTAAAACCGGATAGAGGCAAATCGGATGAGGCTACTCCACGTCCGCCATCATCCGCAGTCATCCGAAACTATCCAGGATTTGGACGAGGCCTCACCTCGTCCACACTCGTCCAAAAGTCCACGACACAGTGCAGTCAGAACGCAGAATCACGTCTTGAGTCATCCCAACCTTACTTCGTGCATGCAACGCATTTGCGGATGATACAACTCATCTGCAGTGTCGTCCACAGGCGTCCAAAAATGCCATAGATAGCTTTTCCTCGCATTTTCTCACTTAACTCCTATCCCGTAACAATTTCCCCATGAATACCTATCATAAAATGACACGCATAAGTACACGATGTAACATCTTAATTACCCCATCCTTTAATCACATCACGTACATGGGGAAAACTTAACGGAAATACCTCTTGACTTAACACTCTAGAATGTCTTGGTAATACCTTGATTGTTGTCCAATTTAAAAAAAGTCAGGGTGTTACAGAGAATAAATGATGAAAATTGGTAAAAACGTTAAGGTAATAAAGGTTTTTGTGGTACCGTCAGCTTAGCCCAGCATAGGAACTGGAAAAAGAAAATGATAAAAATCGAAGTTGGGGGGCGGATGGGTAGCGGGTCTAGTATGCAACTAGCTGAAGCCCCTCCTTGATCGGGTATGGGAGTTCTAGTTGCAAGTAAAAGGTTAGATCTGATCACATTCCATCACAAAGGAAATCCTCCAATCTCCAGCTCGAAATATGAGTAACGAACGAATGGATTAGAGTAAAGTAATAAATGGGTAAATGGCTTAATGAAAGGATTGGTTTGGGTGGCCCCCATTCCAAAAGGATTAAAGAGAGGCATATCATATTGCATTAACCCTTTTTCCTTACTAAGCCTTTGAGCTTAAAGTTGCTTGTGGTGTAGGTGTAAGCACTTGTATGGGAAAACAATGAATAGATAATAGACAACACATAATAAAGCAGGGACGAAGGATTTGCACGCACGAGACTCGAGGCTAGCCAGACATAAAAGCGTAAAATAAGGAACAGTTGTAACTAAATTAAGTTTATTAAATTGTATTCAATTGTTTAGTTTATTTCATTAAATTATTTACGCTTCTGCCATGTTTATATCAATGATTTTATTATATCGCTTCCGCATCTCATTAATTGGATTTTCAATAACGAGTTTATAGAAGGGTTTGTAGCGATTTGGAAGAGGTCCGGTTTAGGAGCGGTCTGATTTGTTTTTAAAAGAAAAATCTCAAGTTTTCACGTCTTTTAGAGGATTTGCGAAAAACCAGGTCGCTACAGATGGTATCAGGGCAAGGGGTTTTAAAAGTGATTTTTGTGAACTGCACTGATAATCATTTTTAAAACTAAGTTCGTAACTCGCTTGTTTTGTTTTACTGCATTTTAAATGAGCTCCGATACGTTTTGCTGGGTAAAATGATTTTTGGGAAAAAGTTAAACTAGTAAGGTAGTCTGCCTGCCAGCACGACCCTCGACATGGAAAATCCTTCACTATAAGTATATTTCCTAATGCTTTACAAATACACGATTCCTTTATTTTATTTTGATAATGAATTATTAGGATATAACATGGAAAGAGGAATGAGAAATGGGAACGAGATAGTTCTGCAGCTGAAGGGATATATGGAAGAGCAATACCAGCTCATCGAATCTTTGATAGGAGGATTTAGGGAATTCAAAAATATGTTCGCGGAAGATATGTTGAAACAGCCGCAAGTAGAGGAAGGAGAATCAAGCGCCTGGAGGGAAAAGAGGTCGTTGGAGGATGAGGAGCCGAGGGAAGATGAGAGACGCCTCTAGATGGACACTACTACTGTGGAGACCGAGGGCGCGACCCCACGGAAGGAGCTGTGCATGTGGTGTGCCAAGATTCATTCCAGTCCTTGCTTGGCAGGGTTGGGGCAGTGTTATTGATGCAAAAGGACTGGGCATGTCGCCTGTCTGTGCCCCAATCGTGCCGCTGATGCTGTTGATGAGATGCCAGAGTTCTTCGACCTTCATTATAGGAATTCAGGCGAGTGTGTTTAGTGGCTATTGGGAATTTTATAGTTGGATGTGTACCCCTCTACCTTTTGGATGTAGTATGCTAGCGAGTGTACCTTTGTGGATAATATATTTTATATGTAATGGTATTAGTAAATATAAGTGAATCTCATCCGCCCCCAACTCCCTTTTCTTCCTTTTCTTTTGTATTCTTATCGTTTTTCTCTCACTCATGCATGTGGGTACCACCCCAAGGGGGTACCCCCTACTTGATTTCTATTACCATGAACACATCCTAGCATTTCTAAGTTAACTAGTACATATACAAAAGTGAATGAAAATACTTTAGAGGAAACTCACAGTAATAAACAAAACGAGTAATAAAGCGTACTCACATGAACAACTAATGCAACCAGACGACATATACTAACGAGACAACAAAATGTACTTTACTCGAATATAGCAGTGAAGATTATAATGACTAAGCACACTTAAGTCGAATGTAATAGCGGAAATCGTAAATAACTAAGCATACTTTGATTGAATGAAATGGAGAAAATCGTAAATAACTAAACATGTTTTGATTGAATGAAATGACAAAAATCGTAAATAACTAAACATGCTTGATTGAATAAAATGGCGAAAATCGTAAATTTGTTTGCTGCACGAAAATTTTGGTTGTTCTCTGCAAGTATAATCTATTGAAATTCATGTCTATGTTTCCTTGCTAATAAGTTTGTTTCCCTGAGAATGAAGAGTAGTTTTGCTTGTTGAATGGTTCTCTGTGGTTTTCTTGCCTCTGATAATGGTTGTTTCGTTCATGGCTTCTCTGTTGTTCGGGTTACCAATAGTTTTGATGTTAATAGATCAAAGTCAATCACGTAAAGATGAGCTTTGCATGACATGTTTGATTCCAGAGTTGTTCTCTGCAAAAATAAATAGTGAATATTATGCCTCTTTTTAGTTTACCTTCCCTGTTACGAGTTTGCTTGTGAAAATAAATCATGTGATGCCTCTGCATTCCTTAAATAATTATTTGTTAATAACATAACTCCGAAGATATAAGTTCTATGATATTTCTTAGAGTATTATGCCCCTGTTTTGATGAAATTTTGAAGTAAAGATGCCTACTGTTGGATATATACTCCTTGTATCGTCTCTGTTAGTTTAGGATAATTGAAATAATGTTGGTTGATGTGCTGATGAGAGATATTGCTATTAGATAAGAAATTCTCGTGTAGATGATAATTATAGTATGTTCTTCCCTAGATATAGGTAAAATAATATGGGTCTTTAGTGCTTAATAGGATTTGTTGTGTAAATATTGTTGCTGTGAGATTGTGTAATATTCTGATTTCTCGTAATGAAATTAAGTAAGGCTAATAGGGAAATAAATTGAGTGTAATAGGATTATTTGGATTATAATTGGTTAAGTGGAAATTTTGTGAAGGATTAATTGGAAATAAATTAAAGGGGAATTATTATAATTGAATTAATGAAGGAAAGAAATATTTAGAGGAAATAAATTATAATAAGAGGAATTAAAATAAAATGTGATAAATTGATATTTAAGGGACAGTGAACCAGTTCACCCCTAAACCAGTTCGGTCCGGTTGAAGACAGAAAGAAAGGGGGGAATTGATGATGGCCCCCAGTTCTTTTGGAAAGAATAAGGGGAGGGAGATGCAGGAAAAGAAAATACGGAGACGAGGGAGACGAAGAAGGTGACTCCCGCGGCCGTACCTCCTTCGCGAAGAAGATGCGCTGTCAGGCGTGCAGCGAGCGATGAACGGCGGGTGTCTGGATGGCATTGTTGTGTGTGTGCATGCTAGGTGTCGTTGCTTGGTTGGCTGGGCCGAGTGGTGCATCGGGTGACTGCCCGACACGCAGGAAGGAGCAAATCGCATACTGCAATGTTGCGATTCCATGTTGCGCTGAGATCGAGACTGAGGTTATGGGAGCGATTCTTGGAGCGACGGTCTTCTACGGCGACAAGAAGAGGTAAGTCCCCTGTGCGTTGGTTTCTCGGTCTCCATTGTCGAGCATTGTTTTTTTGGATGTTGGGTCTTGTGAATGGGTTGATTTTGAGATGGCTTCTTCTTTGTCTGTCTTCGGTTGATGGGAATTGCTGCGGCGTTGTGCTCTGTCGTTGGGTTGTTCTGTATTTCTAGTTGCTGTGAAAATGGCCTAAAGTAACCGAGGAGAAATGACAGAGAAGAAGGAGAAATATAGGAGGGGTCCCTGGTCTCCTCGGGTCTTCAGGTGAGAATCGTTATTCTTGGTTAAGCTCTCCGTGTTATTGATAATATTAAAGAAATGTTAACCTATTGGTGAGTCCTCGATTCTGTATGTGGATTGTTGTTTCTGAATGGAATGGAGATATATGCCCTGTTATGATAAGTCTGTCTTGTTGGTGTTATTTGGTCCTTAGTCTTGGAGATTACTGTGTTGTTGGATGAGGTTGTTGTTTCAATGGTCACAGTCGGAATATTGTGCTTTTGTGGTTTAACTGTTGCTTTGTTGGTGATGGTTAAGGATAATAAAATATATTGGTGTTATCTGTTGATTGGGGACTTTATGCTTTTGTGGTGTACTACTTCGAATGATATGCATGGGGGCTACTCTTTTATTGGTTCATTGTTTTGATGCAGCTTTGACTCTGTTCTGTTATTTGGTTAAGTGGTATTTGGATTGTGAAATCCTGTTAAGTAAAAGAATAAAGAATAGTAGTATCGATGATGTAGAAGTTATTAAGTTGTGACTGTTAGTAATTGAATGTTATTAATTGGGAAGGTTCTTGTGAAGGTGTTAAGAGAAGAAGGACAAAGTGTTGAAACGCTTTACAGACGCTAAGTAAAAATTGGGATTGAGTCATGGCCAGTGGAGGCTCTACACCACAAGCAGTGTTTTTCGTGTTAATTTCTTGAATATATGTTTCTAGATGGTTTGATAATGCATTTATCAAATATAATGCTTTGTTAAACCCTGCATTGATGCTTCGCTTACTAGATATTATGTTGTCTTTGTTCATCATGTCTATGCTCATCTTATGTCATCGATTTGTTGCCAAACATGTTTAGGATTTCCGATATAGTTGTTGTTTCCTTTAATTGTCAAACATGTTTTAAAGCATTACTCCACACCATAGCATGTTATTAGTATGCACAGTGTTCCACGCTTTATTGCTATCTTTCTAATTAGAATATGCCATGTTAATGTCAATCTCACTATATTGCCTCATGTTAGCCCTCCATCCATTAATTTGTTGATTTCGGTTAGTTAGACTATTGCTTATAATCATTGTATCATAATATGTTGCTTGGAAGTATAGGTTGTTAGATTTCTCTTGATTATTGGGTTGGACTTGCTCTAATCAGATTGGCTTCATTTTTCGTGGCATGACTTTGATATATTGTTGTGATTATTACACTGTGTTGACATGTATCATGATAATAGAAACAACTAGGAATGTTATGTTTGGGTTGGTATTCATATGCATTTATGTGAGGAAAATGGATAAAATAAATGAATGTAAGGGAATTGGAGGTTGGGGAGATGGTTCGGATCTAACCAAGTAGACTTGAGATTATGCCCTTCCCTTGTCGGGTCGCGAGAGTCTGTCTACCTCGAGGGGTTAGATGCCGACTAGTGGCCAATCTCCCTGCGATGGAACCTTCAATGTCCCAGCTCAATGTACGAGTTGATGTATATATGATCGTAAGTAAAGAATAGTTTGGGTGGATTCCATTCTGACATAATCAGTGACAGACATACATTGTTTTTCATCTCAGTTTTTGTTGGGCGTTAGCTCATGTTTGCTTCATCGTGTAGGTGATGGTAATGACACCAGTACTCCTTAGAGGAGCAGTTGATGAAAGATTTGCGCACGCGGATCTTATGGCTGGCCAGGCTAAAGAATGTAAAAGAGAAAAATAGTTTTGTAAACAATAATGTAAACAGTTGTGTATTGTCTTTAAATGATTTATTTATGCTTCCAATACGTTTTGAGAAAAAGGGGTTTTCATAATTATAGTTTCCACTGTTTATGACAATTGAAGTAACGAGTTTAAGTAGAAAGGATTTTTAACGGTCCGATTTTTAAAAAAGAATTATGATCACAATTTAAAAGGTTTTCTGCTATTTTATAAAAGAAAAGAAAAATTTTAAATTTCACGCGATTTTCGAAGGAAGAAAATTTTAGGTCATTACAGATTGTGTCTTCACTGTTGAACAATTATAATTAAAAAGGAAACTTACAATAGTATGTTGAATAATTACTTGTAAAGAATAAAAAAGTGATAAATGTGTTGAACCTCGATAAAATAAGCTGATAGAGAAAGTGAATAAAGAGAATGATATAGTGGCTTCTAACTTGTTGATATTTTGTTATAGTATATTTATAAGAATTGTTACAGTTACATCATAGTTCATGCTAAATAGATTGTTGTTGTTTTCCTACCTTGATAACATATTAATGATAGCATGCATAGTGTTAAGTTATTGTTGATTCATAATTCATGCCTCATTATTAGTTAATTAATTGTATTGTTTGCTTGCAATATGAACTGATGTGTGACATTCATGCATCATATAGGCATGTCAATTAGGATTGCATATCATGCATTGCAGGGATAATAATGGATTTAATATACGTAATATGGACATGTGGAGGTTGGGGTATATAGTGACGAATCTACTTGAGAGAACTTGCCTCCTCCCACGTAGGGATGACTCAAAAGTTGCTGCTCAAGTTGTATGCCAAGGATGTATCTATCTCCCTGTGGCAAATACTTCCAATGTCTTGCTAACAGTGAAATGTTAATTAAAGAAAAGGGATAGATTCTCTTCTGTCAGATATGTGCATATAGAGTTGTCATAGGCATTGCATTTGCATTTCATTTATATCTCTTACTAGGCAATAGACTTATTATTCTTCCTGTGATGTAGGTATTGATGGTGATCCATGTGAAGTGAACGTGGAAGAAGTGTGATGCGATACAAGCTTGTGTTACCAAGCGTGGAATGACTTCGGGGGTTATGGCTCACAAAAAGAATAAAAGTGTTTAATTTGTTTAAGGACTCAATGTTATGGTTTTCAAATGTTTTAAATGATGTTGTTTTGAAAAAAATAGTTTAATGTTTTCATTATCTACGTATATTTACTCTAATGCTTTCCTTTAAGTATTTTCAAATGGGTTTTGAAATGATAAAAATTTTATGGAAATGTGAAACGGACGTATGGAAATGTAAACGGAGATGGGATGTTATAATCAGTGGATGGGCAGGTGATAGAGAAAGGAGCAAAGCGGACATTCGACAATGAGGATCGGTCTGCAAAAGATAAACGTGCGCGAAATGAGTTAGATGCTACTGTGGTCAGAAACCTTCAAGTTGAACCATGTCCTAAGTGTAATAAGAAGTATTATGGGAAGTGTAGAGCCAGTACTGGATAGTGCTTTAAGAGTGGGAAACAAGGACATTTAGTTAAAAATTGTCCATTATTGGTCAAAGAACAAGTAAATGTAGCACCACAGGTATTTTTGCTATATGAAGTTCACGATGATCAGCCATCCACATCTAGACTAGGTATAATATGTTTCGATTGATTTTAGAAGTACATTTTATAGGCTTGCTCTTTAGGTGTCCTATGGTGGTGTTTTATCACAGCATACATAAATTAAATTCATGTTACAGTATTATGGATGATACTAATCTGATGAAAATGTTAAGTGAGCTTCTAGGTATTACAGTAGCTGCCAAATAGGTTGATTGAGAAGTTGAAATTTGTGTTTTTTTTAAAATGGTCTTGGATATTTGGAATCTGTCAATGTTAGAGAAATAGGATGTTGGATTTTGCTTAACTAATACTGCAAAATCGAGGTTGGGAAATTTGTATATATTTTTGGGTTAATTACTACTTCTAAGATTTGGTTGGAAGTCTGAATATGTTGTTGAGTGAATTATTACTTCTAAGGTTTGGACGTTGCCCTGTTTCCTATGAAATATTTGGATTTGGAAACTGTTTAAACTTAGAAGGTTGGATGATTAAGAGAGGATTTTGCATAAGTTCTATAATGTCTGGATACTTGGTTTGATGTAAAGAGAAAGTGCACTAGAAGAAGTTTGGGGTGAATGATGAGAATTATTTTGGATTTGGAAAATAAGATGGTATGGTATATACGTTAGGCAGATTTTGAAGACAAAATTTTACTAAGGGGGGAAGAATGTAATACCCAGGATTTTTGAGTCACATTAAGCTTAAACTAATCATTGGAGAATATGGAATGATTTTATAGATTGTAATAACTACCTTCATGGTTCTAAGTATGGATTAACATGAGATAATTTGAGTAGATGGTGGGGTAAGGTTTAAGGGAAGTGGAAAGTAGTTTGGAGTTTGGCAGCGAAGGAATCGGTCGATCGAAGGATCGACTGAAGAAATGGCAGAGGCAACAAAGTTAGACGATGAAGGAATTGATCGATCAAATGATCGACCGCTAAAATTGCAGTGGCGTATACGAAGAGTTGCAACGAAGGAAATACTCGACCACAGGGTCAACCGCAAAAATGACAGTTCCTACGCTAAAGCTTTGCAACATTGTTCGGATTTTTGGTTAGCAGTCTATCATGTGATCAACCGGCTCCAATGAAATTTGCTGGAGTTCTATTTTTAAGCCTTGTTCTGGTCGGTCAAGGTGAGGGTTTGATCTAGTGGTACCAATGCAATTTGTGAAAATATTGGTTCAGGGTAAGCAAGTGATCGACCTGTATGTAATTTGTCAGTTGTGAAAAATATGGTAACCGACGTCTGGAGGATTACGAATCACGTGGAAACTAGGATCATGCCTCCTCGTCGCCCTCTAGGGTTTTAGTGTAAATATTGAAGAAGACTTGACAGAAAAGAAGAGAGAAATTCTAGAGGGGAAGGGACGAGTGGGTGTGAGGGCCTGTGAGGAAAGGAGGAGTCTTTTGAGTTTTTACAGAGAGAAAGTTTGACAGATAAGACCGAGAGTGAGAGAGAGTTTGAGAAAAATTTTGACAGAACAGTCCGAGAGTGAGAGAGAGTTGCTAGAAGAAGAAGAAGGTCTCTGGATTGGAATTTATGTTTTCTGCTCTCGGGTGCTTTTGGTAAGTCAAGTTCTTCCATGATTTTCATTACTGCTAAGTTGGCTTGTTTATTCTGGTTATTTGTTACTAAGTTGGATTATTATAAAGAGTTGTTAATGAAGGAGATATAGGATAAAGGGTTAAACTTTGTCTCTTTTGTTACTACACTGTTAATAAAGAGGATATTTACCCTGTGAAGTTGTTATGAACTTGTTGAAGAATGTTATGAGGTTTTATTCTATTGAATTGGGACGACTCTTTGTTGATTAAAGGTATTGAGGATACATGCTTAGTTGGTAGTATTGGTTCTGCTAGTAGTCATATTCTCTGCTGCATAAACTGTTATTGGGTTTTTTACCACTAGGATTGAGATTGTTGTGGTCTAATGCTTGATAGTTGGATATTAGTTCTGTATTGTGTTAATAAACGTCATAGGAGGTATGTTATGCAAATTGGATTTCTGGTGTTATCTTCGCCTAAGCATTGTTAAGTTGGAATAAAAATGTTATGTTGGTTTTTGGATTGTGAAATTTTATTAGACAAAGGGTTTGCTTATAGTTAGAAGTTAGGAAATTGTTGGTTGGAGATTATAATTGTTGGCTGAAGAATTATTATTGATGATTTCGTATTATTGATGAATAGGTATTGTGAAGAACAACTCTAAGTGCTAACCTGCTAAAGGCGTTAGGTAATTGATATTGCATGTGTATTGCTTGAAAGGACCTACATCACAAGAGTTATGGTTGTATGTTGATTGTATTTACTAGATGCCTAGGTTATTGATATAAATGTTGATCGAGGTTGTGTTGCTGATTGTTTGATGTGTGATAATATTGTGTTTATTATAATTAAGTTTAGTTTCTTAATTAAGAATTGATCATGTTTTAAGGATATGCTACATAGACATGTATGATAGGATTATGTGTGTATTCATTCATCATGTTTTCCAAAGATATACGAAAATAGTTTTCTGCATCATTTTTAAAGTGTAAACTAAACAACTTGAATAAATATAAATAGGTGTTTAGAAATGTGGGTTTTACCTTGTCAAGTTTGACATCTATAACACTTAGATGAGTAACTAGAACTAAATGAAAATAGAACGCAAGTGAATAAAATGTAAATGATGTTGTGAAATGTGGGTTTTGCCTTGTCAAGTTGACATCTCCAACATCGGTAAATGTAACGACCCGTCTTTTAAAAACCCCTTTTTCATAAATAAAAACATNACCAAAAATGGATCCAATTTACAATAACGAGGAAAATGGAGGAACACGGGTATTACAGTAAAGGTAATGGTAAATGTGTTGGGAGTAATGTGTTCAACAAGCAAATGTAATAGAACAATTTTGTAATATATGAATAAATTTATATTGATTGATATTATATAAACATTTTAGATTATGTTTTATAAAATTCATAGAAAATTCCTTGATTATTTATATTAACTTTATATTAACATATATATTGCATATATGTGAGATAAAATATAAAGAGTAATAACCAAAATATGTCCATGACTTATATTTGAAGTATAGAATCTTCAAATAGTTCATAGTCATAAACAGAATTTATCTCATTGAGAATGTATAGTCATATCCTAACTATATATGTAGTGACATAAGATAAATATGTTTTATATAATATGATTATATAGGATTAGACCAGATAAAATTATATTGTTTTGATAATTTTCGTTAAATATAGAACAATTAATTTTATCATAATGATGGTCATATATGCATGATCTTAATTCGTTGTATTTAACAAACTTCTATTTTATTTTAATTTATTCTTTGATTTACTTGGTAAGTTTTGTACGAGTTACGATTCGTATACATTGTATATTGGGAGTGAATTAAAATGAATAGCTAAGAATGTTAATATCAATACAATGAAATCAATTTCTATAGATTCCCTTGTTTGTTAGTTCAATGATCGAATAATTTGCGTGCAATTCATAATTGTTATGAATTAATTATTCAATCAAGAACTAATGGTAGTCAAAGATAAAGACGCAATATGAGAGGTTAGCGGATTATAAACCTAGCTCTATTGTGAATCTAAATGGAGGGTTAATACATATGTAATGACTATATCAATGGATATTATACTCTATAGTTTTTTAGAATGCAACTCTAAATATTTAGTGGAATTATTTTAGAGTTATTAATTATGTTAATTAATATAAAGAGTTTATATTAATTAACAAAATATTATTGGAGCTTAAAGCTATATGTTCATCGGTCTCTTCGTCACCTTATATCATTATTCGAATAATAAAAAAATGAACAAAGAAGATTAAATAATTAATTATGAATTAATACATTCAATAATAAGTTTATTATTTCCCATTAGATGAAATAATTGAATTATTGATTATTCAATTAATTAAGACAAAATGACAAAAGTTGTCATATTTAATATGTTTTTTATATTTCATTAAATGAAATAATTGAATTATTGATTGTTTAATTAATTAACAAATATAAAGTAACTTTTGAAAATAGTTTTTAAAATTGATTTTGTCAAATTTGAGTTAATATCATAGTGCTAAGTATTGAGCTATGGTGACAAGACCTTTTGATTTTCATAACATTTTTGTTATTAATGTATTCTAACTTAAATGAGAGATTAATATTTGTAGTGCTTTTCTCTAAATGTCATAATGACCATTATGGAGTTGTTCCACTATAAATAGAAGTCCAACCTCATTAGCATAAGTGGTTGAAATCTTTGAGATTAAGGAATCCATTTTGAGAGCAAATTTGTGAGTCTTCTGTGTTGGCTTTAGAGAAGCGTTATCTAAATCCAAATAGATTGTCTCATGTGTTGAAAATATGATCTATCATAAATTGAGTGTGATCTTCCTATGTTTATCACGCCCACACATGTTTATTCGAGATGAGAATGATTGATGGAGAAGATCGAAGGTTTCAAAGGTTGAGGAAATTACTTTCAAAATTCTTCTTTTTGTACCCGTGTGAAATTAGCTACAAAGGTATATTTCTTAATCTTTTAGATTAGATCAAAAATAAGATTTTTTAATGCATATGATTATTAATATATTATAACAACGATCCATTTTATTTTCATGTTAAAATTATTTTTTATGATATATATAGATTACGCACGTTACCGTTGTTATGAATATCGGTAATTCCGTTGTGCGAGGGAACCTAAAAACCAACAAAATGTAACAGAAAACGAAAACTACATCTGTTTTTACAAAGAGCATTACATCAGCATTTTTATTTATATCTCTTACTAAGTTTTAAGCTCATAGTTTAAGTCTTGTGATGTAGATAAGGAGCCTATGATTGATAAAGCTGATTGAGGACGCACCTGATGGGGGGTTGCCGTGTTGAGGCTTTTGTATTGTTGGCGATGTTGACCTTGGTGGGTTATGGCCCATTGAATGGTTTTAAGTATGCTAAGTATTTCAAAGTCTCTTAATGGTTTGTGAAGAACGTTTTTAAAAAGTTGTTTACTTTAAATAGTCTTTAAAGTCTTGTGATGTAGGTAAGGAGCCTATGATTGATAAAGCTGATTGAGAATGCACCTGATGGGGGGTTGCTGTGTTGAGGCTTTTTGTATTGTTGGCGATGTTGACCTTGGTGGGTTATGGCCCATTGAATGGTTTTAAGTATGCTAAGTATTTCAAAGTCTCTTAATGGTTTGTGAAGAACGTTTTTAAATAGTTGTTTACTTTAAATAGTTTTTAAATTTATGAATTGTAATGTTTTATTAAAGAAAGATTTCCACCATTGTTTTGTTAAACTCTGAAAAGGCTTATGCATTTTGTTTACTCTGGTTTTCTCTCACACGTTATTAAAGCAAAAATTTTTATACAGTTAAATTACGAATAAATGAACACAGGACGTTACACATTTACTCTGAGAACAAAATGTCCAGAAGAATTACCGCAAGCCCGTGTGCCTCAATTGCGGAAGCGTTCACTAGCACAGTAGATACGTTCCCATCCGTTGCAGATATCCAGCCCTCAAACATAAGTTTGCCAATCACTAAGCACCACAACATTCTGCAAACACATTCATTTCCGTGAACACTTACACTCTCGCGAACACGTCATCCTACGAACACTTTTCTTTCTGCGGACACCAACACTTCCACAATTTCACTATTGATTGTGGACATATTTCCACACAATGAATGTCCTCCAACTTACGTCAGATGTCCTCCATCCTGCAGACGTTTTCCTTTGTGTCACGAAAGTGTTCGCTTTTGCACTGAATACGTGCGGCTCCACTGTGGATATTTGCTCTTCAAACATAAATCCACCAATCACTAATTACCACGTCATCCCACAGACACATTTATTTTCGTAGATACACATCATTAGCAAATCATTCAATCCAAATGATGACATCTTTCACTTTACTTATCCGCCGTGGACATATTCCCTTCTACGAAGACTCATCATTAGCGGATACCACTTATCAATATGTGAATAGTTGCCTAATCTTCCATAGATGCTTTTCCAACTTGACCAATGCATGCATTAAATCCCAACTTGATTTTTAGACTACCACGATGAGGAATTTTCTAGTCGTAACACAAGTAGCACGTGGCTATGTAAGTACAAGCTGCATCTCAAAAAGGAGTGACTAGAAGTAAACCGAGTTTTTACAATCGAACCTATATATAAAGTTCAGTTCACTTCATGTATCCATGTACACCAAGATTGATATTTAGTGTGATGACCTTCATCAACTATTAGGTGATCATTTTGGATGTAAAAATGGTTAGAATCAACTAAATTGTGGACTTTATATTTAGCTTAATTTCAACTCAATTCCAAGTAGAACTTGTGACCTGAGTAGCTAACAAAACTTTTCTATACATATATATATTCAGCCCTGATCCCATTCATGATTAACATCAACTATTAATTCACGTATATCACAATAGCTTAGAAAGGAATAAAGATGTAAAAAACATTGTGGTATAACTCAGTAAATTATCGAGAAATTAAAAACTATATGGAATATTATAATTTGATGAATATTTAAATATGATAATTTTCAAAGTCTGTCAGCCAAGTTCTTAAAAATCAAACCAAATAATGAAATATTATACCAAACTCTGAATGCAAATATGTGTGGATTTGGTAGATGCATAGTCTTGGAGTTGAACTTTAGCCCTACTAGGAAGGCACTTGAAATTGAACTTGGGATCATCAACCATGGAGTCGTTGACGTAATATTCTCCTGAAAGTACCATATGCCATCCTTGTTTCCTTTATCGACCATAAAATTTCGATTGCCTATATAAATTGAATACCCTTTTCATAGCCTCCTTTCTGCCTTCCTCAATCTTCGTTTAGGGTTTACAATCAACCTTTCCTCTCTCTGTTGTTGAGAGGTTTCCTTTCTCAATTAAATTGTTAATTGATAGAATCTTACGAATCTTTTTGGATTTCTGTTGAAGTCCGTTTATTGAATCTGGTTCATCATTTACATCGTCCAATTTCTTGTTTAGCTTTTCGGTTGCTTCTGTGCAAGGCTTCGAGGTATTTTTCCTACTGCAGATTTTTGAGATTCGTAACTTTCAATTAAATCGTGGGGAATCTAGGGTTTTGGAATTGGAAAAAGCGTCTGGACCGAGGCGGGTGGTTTCACCAGCATCTATTAATTCTGGGTAGAAGTAATTTGGTTTGTTCAAATGTGTTTCATAATTGGATCAGATTCTGTGTGATCGCCGCTCGGTGGCGAGCGTCTTGGAGATTCACGGGGTTGGGGCTTTTGTATGGAAACACGGAGCCGTAAGCGGGCGGAGGCTACCTCAGCAGCCCCTTCTTCTTCTTCGTCTGTTCCCACTACCCGTTCAAACAAACGGTCTCGTCTTTCTGCTACTTCGTCCTCACATTCCAAACAATCTGCCCCGGCTGCTTCATCAATTTCTACTAGGTCCCGTACTTCAAGATTTCAAGAACCAACTGCTGCTGCTACTCCAATGGACTCGACTAATGAATCATCTGGGTCTCGACGGCGGGGGAGAAACTCCGATAAGGATAATTCGGATAAGGGCAAGGAGAAAGAGCATGAGGTTGGAGTTAGGGATAGAGAAAGGGATATTGAGCGAAGCTTAGGATTGAATATTGAAGGTGGTGCTGGTGGAGATGATGATGATAACGACAGTGAGATGGGGGTTGGAATTTTGCACCAGAATTTGACTTCAGCAAGTAGTGCCCTTCATGGGCTTCTTAGGAAGTTGGGGGCGGGTTTGGATGACTTGTTGCCTTCCTCCGCTATTGGGTCTGCTTCAAGTTCCCAACAGAGCGGCCGGCTCAAGAAGATCCTTGCGGGGTTGAGAGCAGATGGGGAAGAAGGTAGGCAGGTGGAGGCACTGACACAACTTTGTGAGATGCTTTCGATTGGGACTGAGGAATCACTGAGTACATTTTCTGTTGATTCTTTTGTTCCTGTCCTGGTGGGGTTGCTTAATCACGAGAGCAATCCTGATATCATGCTCCTGGCCGCCAGGGCACTAACTCATCTTTGTGATGTGCTTCCTTCATCTTGCGCTGCGGTTGTGCATTATGGTGCAGTTTCATGCTTCTGTGCGAGGTTGTTGACAATAGAGTACATGGACTTGGCCGAACAGGTTGCTATTTTGTTTTTATGTTAAATTTGGTAATTAGTAGGCAATGAACTTCTTTTTTTTTTTCATACCTATATTCTACACGAGAAGTAATATAAATGGTGAAGATCCCTTTGCATTCTGTATTCTTAAAAATTCTAAACTACAGTTTTCATTATGATGGTTAATTCAAGTCTAATTAAATGATTGTTTGATATCTTTTTCCTATCGGTATAGTCATATAGTTAATGCCCCAAAACTAATTTTTTGGTCCTGTATTTTTGTGTTGATATAGTATTGTGTAAACAGTCATTGCAGGCTCTAAAGAAGATATCACAGGAACACCCAACTGCCTGTCTGCGAGCTGGTGCTCTAATGGCTGTGCTTTCTTATCTGGATTTCTTCTCCACTGGAGTTCAGGTGACTCTTTCTACTTACTGAGTTCAAATACTGACGGTGAGCTTGATATTAGTTCTTTATCAACTAACTTGACTTTTTTACACGTTAACTATTCAGAGAGTAGCATTATCTACTGCTGCAAACATGTGTAAAAAGCTTTCTTCAGATGCAGCTGACTTTGTTATGGAAGCTGTTCCGCTGTTGACTAACCTTCTGCAGTATCATGATTCAAAGGTAGGTTCTGCTGTTAACAATAGTCAAAGACCACTACTGTTTTTTTTTTTTAAAATTGTATGATATTTGGATTTCTTCTTTAAGTTTTGTTTTTCTCTCTTATGTTATGACTCACTAGGGATTTATTTCTTGTTAGGTGTTGGAGCATGCTTCAGTCTGTTTGACTCGGATTGCTGAAGCATTTGCATCATCTACTGATAAATTAGATGAATTGTGTAATCATGGACTAGTGGCGCAAGCTGCCTCACTTATATCTGCCAGCAATTCTGGAGGTGGTCAGGCATCTCTCAGCATACCTACTTATACGGTAAATTGAATTTGCCAACAGGATACTGATACATAGATGAGGGATGCCCTTACTTTTTGAACTCTGGCCTGAGTTAGATTTGGGGACAAGCTCATTTTACTATAAATCCTGGGTGGCCAGCTGCAGTATTGGTGGGAACTTCAATATATTGTTAGAAAATGATGGAAGTTTCTTTGTGTCCCGAAGGAAACCTCTCTTTTAATATTAAATTTCTTAGCAAAATATTACAATCTATATCGCAAGCTAATGTAGTGGGCGGTAACAAGTGACTGAGTTGTGTAGTTTAATTGGACAAAGGGGAAACGTGCTTGTAAGGACTCGAGCATGAATAGGCAATATAAAAGATGTAAAAAGTTTAGTTAAAACATAAACATTATTTGCTACATAAAATGCATTATTAAAAATCTCAATACCTTTCTCATTATGATACTGATAATACGCATGTGTAGGGATTAATTAGACTTCTTTCCACCTGTGCAAGTGGGTCCCCATTAGGGACTAAAACGCTTCTTCTTCTTGGCATCAGTGGTATTCTCAAAGGTATTCTTTCTGGTTCTGGCACAGCTGCAAATGTATCTGTTTCACCTGCTTTAAGTAGACCGCCAGAGCAGGTAGTTCCTATTTTCAATTCTGTCTTATTTTTCTTGAAATATTGAACATCTAAATACCTAATTGTGGGAAGCTTCTAAACTGTGTTTTGATATTGAAACATCATTTTCTTTCTCCATTGTTGGCATGTAATTTTTTAATTGATATGTCCTACACTCTTTTATATTGCAATTGAATTGTATGGAACTTTGAGTAGGATCAAGTTGCCTCTTAAATCTTGAATTTTAATTACTTGGATAAAGCAAATTAAAATAGAGATAAAAAGAGATCCCAAGTTAATATCCCAACTCTTTTGAAAGAAACTGATAAAAATAAAACTTGATAGAATATCGTGAATCATAGCAATATAATAATTTGCGTAAAATGTTACCAAGTCTGACAATCAGGTGGTTGCATCCTTTGTAATTATCCAACTCCTGCCCCTGAATCGTATATCTCCCAGATTACATTTTTTTTTAATATCACTACAGGTTTTACCAGCGTAATTCTCTTGCCTTGAATGTTTTGATATATAGGGATTGAGAATAAAAGTAATGACTTTCAATATTGATTTGTTTATCAGATTTTTGAAATTGTCAATCTAGCAAATGAGCTTCTACCACCACTACCCCAAGGAACCATATCCCTTCCTGCAAGTTTTTTGTTTGTGAAAGGATCTGCTATGAAAAAGTCTTCTGCTAGTGGTTCTGGGAAACAAGAAGAAACAAATTGTTCAAATCCTGAGGTCTCAGCTCGTGAAAAACTCTTAAATGATCAACCTGAGCTTCTTCAGCAATTTGGAATGGATCTTCTTCCAATTTTAATACAGGTTTGTTTTAGATGCTCATTACATGTGGGGCCTGTCATAGTATAGTTACTAACAATTATATATGCTGTCTTGTCCTGTTAGATCTACGGGTCAAGTGTCAATGGGCCTGTTCGCCACAAATGTCTCTCAGTTATTGGGAAATTGATGTACTTCAGTTCTTCAGAGATGATCCAATCTCTATTAAATGTAACAAATATATCAAGGTACCAAATTTAATGCAATTATGATTGATCAGACTACCCACTTTGTTTAAAAATACTTATTTTTTCACTTTCTCCTTAGTTTTTTAGCTGGTGTTTTAGCATGGAAAGATCCTCATGTCTTGATTCCTGCTCTTCAAATTGCTGAAATTCTTATGGAAAAGCTTCCTGAAACTTTTGCAAAGATGTTTGTTAGAGAAGGAGTGGTCCATGCAGTGGACCAACTTGTCTTAGTTAATAATCAAAATAATACTCCTACTCAAGTATCTTCCACTGAGAAAGATAATGATCCTGGAACTGGAACATCATCTCGTACTCGGCGTTATAGACGTCGTAACAGTAATGCAAATCCAGATGGAAGTATATTGGATGAGTCTAAGAATAGTTCTGGAAATGTTGGTTCACCTCCAAGCTCAATAGAAGTTCCATCTGTTAATTCCAATATTCGGTTAGCGGTTAGTGGTTGTGCTACCGCATTCAAGGACAAGTACTTCCCTTCAGATCCTGGAACCACCGAAGTTGGAGGGACTGATGATCTTTTGCATTTGAAGAATCTTTGTAGGAAGTTGAATTTAGGTATTGATGACCAACGCACAAAAGCAACCGGGAAGTCAAAAGCCTTTGAGTCTCACTTGTTTGATAACTCTACGAATAAGGAAGAATACCTATCTGGTGTTATATCAGAGATGCTAGTTGAACTTGGCAAAGGGGACGGTGTATCCACTTTTGAGTTTATTGGAAGTGGTGTTGCTGCAGCTTTGCTGAATTATTTTTCTTGTGGATACTTTTTGAAGGAGAAAATTTCAGAAGCCAATCTGCCAAAGCTTCGTCAGCAGGCACTTAAAAGATTCAAATCATTTGTTGCTGTAGCACTTCCTTCCGATGCTTCTGAGGGTACTTTGGCTCCTATGGCTGTTTTGGTTCAGAAACTTCAAAATGCTTTATCCTCCTTGGAGCGTTTCCCGGTTGTCTTAAGGCAGTCATCTAGGTCATCTAGTGGAAGTGGTCGTCTTTCCTCTGGATTAAGTGCATTATCTCAACCTTTTAAGTTGCGTCTGTGTCGAGCTCACGGAGAGAAAAATCTCCGTGATTATTCTTCAAATGTTGTGCTCATTGATCCCTTAGCCAGTTTAGCAGCTGTTGAAGAGTTTCTTTGGCCTCGTGTACAGCGAGGTGATACTGGTCAAGAGCCTGCATTATCTACTGGAAATTCAGAGTTGGGAACCACTTCTGGAGTTGCTGGTTCATCTCCATCCACAACCACTCCTGCTTCAGCGACTCGTCGTCACTCTACTAGGTCGAGATCCTCAGTGAACATAGGAGATGGAGCTAAGAAGGAATTATCTGAAGAGAAAAGCACAAGTTCATCTAAAGGAAAAGGTAAGGCTGTTATGAAGCCTGCTCAGGAGGAAGCAAGAGGGCCTCAAACTAGGAATTCTTCTCGTAGGAAAGCAGCTATAGACAAGGATGCTCGGAAACCAGTTAATGGGGAGACTTCGTCTGAGGTATGTCATCATTTGCAATTTCTTTTTGCTGTTTTATGTAGTAGATTGAAAATGGGAAGATTTAGCTATGAGGTCTAAATCTATTGAGTGCATAACGGTGCAATTCTAATATTTATTTGTTCTAATTATTGGTTATAAGAGCAGCTCTTTTCTTTGTAGATCATACATCAATAGAGTACTTAAATAAAGCACTTAGAATCTGTAGCTTCTATTTTTTTATAGCGCATTTGTCATCTGCTTCACATTCTGGATGAGGTGAAAGTTTGAGTTTCCCATTTGTGAGATGTACGCATCTTAGCCTTATGCTAAGTTCTTGTGCTTGTAAAATTAAAATTTGATAAACTGCAATTCACGAATAACAATTGTATTTATAAGGTGGTTGTTTGTACTATCTTCTTGTATGCGGGACATTATTTTCATCTGTTGCTGCTTGTTTCCTCTTTCTTGGATGTGCATTGGAACTCCCGTAGTTCCTTTATTTTATCTTTACTTTTTATGTATCAATGAATTTTTATGAGTAACACAGTCTTGTAATTATTTATATTCTTCTGTTATATTTTTGTTTTTTGTTTTTCATATTGTGGAGAAGAGTTCTAATCATGAAGTTATTGTTTCGTGTTTTTTGGCATTTAGTGGTTGACGGTGATCACGTTAATGTTTGATTATGATATGATGTGGTGAAACCACAACATCTGAGGTTTTTCAATCCTTGATACATGTATCTTGTGGTAGCGGTATCAAATTCTGGGGCCATACTTCCATGTCATTCAATCTAGTGTTAACTTTGTTAAAAAAAAGCCTCTGTCTGAATTTATTTATAATAGTGGTGCATAGGAGAGAGCTGTTTTTGCAATTGACCTTGCAACTATTGATAGCTTAAGTGTGGAAGGCAATGTAAACGTTTTGTTTAATTCATTTTTATATCATATTTATGGTATGATTTTTAACACAATTTCCCTCCTAACATTTTACTTTCTCATATGGGCAATGCACAAGTTATGAAGTGTTGTTATATACCATATATAATGCAATATCACGACCATGTGTTTGTAATTATGTGCCGTTGTTGGTAACTACCCTGTATTGGTGGAGTCTTATCTTACATCATTCATAGTGAATTTTTCTTTGATCTTGAGCATGGTAAGACTGTTCATCGTTTTCAGTTTGAGACTACATTTTATCCTTTCTTTGTAGGACGAGGAATTGGATGCATCTTTTGTTGAGATTGATGATGCATTAGTTATTGAAGATGATGATATCTCAGATGACGAAGATGATGATCATGATGAGGTTTGATTATTTGAATCATTTTGATGAAAATTTTGACATTTCCCAAATTCGTCAATATTATTAATACATATGCTTTATGGTTGTGATTTTCTCGACAATTCTTGTTTTTCTTGTTTGCCGGTTAAACATTTAATATATAAGATTTTTTCCCCTTGATGTGCTCATGCTGATTCACAATTTTTTCTAGGTCCTAAGAGCTGAGTCCCTTCCTGTTTGTATACCTGAAAGAGTACATGACGTTAAGTTGGGTGATGCAGCTGAGGAAAGTAATGTTGCTCCAGTAACTGCTGATAGCCATGTCAACCCTGCTTCCGGTTCAAGTAGCAGAATTGCTACAGTTAGGGGCTCAGATTCTAATGATCATAGGAGTAGCAATTCTTATGGTTCACGGGGTGCAATGTCATTTGCCGCTGCTGCTATGGCTGGGCTTCGATCTGGTAATGGTAGAGGTTTTAGAGGAGGTCGAGACAGGCATGGTCGTCCTCTCTTTGGTAGCTCTAATGATCCGCCAAAGTTGGTTTTTACTTCTGGTGGGAAGCAGCTTAATAGGCATTTAACCATTTACCAGGCTATCCAGAGACAACTTGTTTTGGATGAGGATGACGATGAGAGATATGCTGGTAGTGATTTCTTGTCTAGTGATGGAAGTAGGCTATGGAGTGACATATATACTATTACATACCATAAAGCTGAAAATCAAGCAGATAGAATGTCTACTGGGGGATCCAATACTTCTGCTGCCTCAAAATCTACCAAATCTGGTTCTGCTTCCAATTCTAACTCTAATTTGCAGAGGGTGTCACTTCTAGATAGCATTTTGCAGGCGGAGCTTCCTTGTGATATGGAAAAGTCTAATCCTACTCATAGTATATTGGCATTGTTGCGTGTTTTAGACACTTTGAACCAACTTGCACCTCGTTTGAGAGCGCAGATAGTTTCTGATCGTTTTGCAGAGGGTAAACTCTTCAGTCTTGATGAGCTAAGTGCTGCTGGCGCAAGGGTCCTTCCTGATGAGTTCATTAATAGCAAGCTTACTCCTAAATTAGCGCGACAAATTCAAGATGTCCTTGCATTATGCAGCGGAAGTCTCCCTTCATGGTGTTATCAGTTGACGAAAGCTTGTCCATTTTTGTTTCCTTTTGAAACCCGGCGACAATATTTCTATTCAACTGCTTTTGGGTTATCACGTGCTTTGTATCGCCTTCAGCAGCAGCAGGGTGCTGATGGTCTTGGAATGGGAAGTGAAAGAGAGGTGAGGGTTGGGAGGTTACAGCGCCAAAAAGTTCGTGTGTCTAGAAACCGTATTTTAGATTCTGCAGTGCAAGTAATGGAAATGTATTCTAGTCAAAAGGTAATGCTGGAAGTAGAGTATTTTGGTGAAGTTGGAACTGGGTTGGGCCCTACACTTGAGTTTTATACACTTATAAGTCATGACCTACAAAAAGCTACTCTTGGAATGTGGAGATCAAATTCCTCGTCTGATAGATCTATGGAAATTGATGGGGATGAACTGAAAGATGAAAAAATCAACTCTGCTGGATTTGGTTCCATGGTAAGCAATTCAGACTCCATACATGCTCCGCTTGGATTGTTCCCTCGCCCCTGGTCTCCAAATTCGGATGTTTCAAATGGTAGCCAATTTTCTAAAGTAATAGAGTATTTCCGATTAGTTGGTCGTGTGATGGCCAAAGCACTTCAGGATGGGCGATTATTGGACCTACCACTGTCAACAGCATTCTATAAGCTGGTGCTTGGTCAAGTGAGAATTACAACATTTTAACACTTACTATTTTTATTTAAACATTAGTTACATAGAACATTCCATTGAATTATTTTATTAGAGCTTTCTAATGTGTTGCAGGAGCTCGATTTGCATGATATTCTTTCATTTGATACTGAATTTGGCAAGATTTTGCGAGAGTTGCATGTACTTGTTTGTCGGAAACAATACCTAGAATCACCAGGTGGTGATAATCATGAAGCAATTGTCAACTTGCGTTTTCGCGGGACTTCAATTGAGGACCTGTACTTGGATTTTTCACTTCCCGGTTACCCAGATTACATTTTGAAGCAAGGAGATGAAAATGTATGTAATGAACCTTGGAAATGTTTCCGTAAATTTGTATTATTTTTTTCTTTTTGCTGTTAATTTGCCTTTTGTATGTTCTAATATTTTGTCAAATTTCAGGTCAATATCAACAACCTGGAGGAGTACGTGTCCTTGGTAGTTGATGCAACCGTCAAGACTGGAATCATGCGCCAAATTGAAGCATTTAGAGAAGGATTTAACCAGGTCCAGTTTTTTTTTCCTTGTGTCACACGTTTTAACTGAAAAATAACAAAATATATTTTTGTTTGAAATTTCCTAATTTTTTGAATATATAGTTGATTGTTTGAAAATTTATAGACAAAAACTACTGAATTTTGTCATTTAATACCATTTGTCAATTTCAACAAAAGTTGATAAAGTCATTAGAATTTTTGTCCTTTGGTCTATTTTCATGTGTTACTTTTGAATTTCTACACAGGTGCGCGATTATTTATGTAATCCTGTTGCTTCTGGTGGTGCTACTGCTGCTGTGTTTTTTCTAACTCTATTTTGCACTTTCATGAAATTCAGGTCTTTGACATCTCTTCGTTGCAAGTATTTACTCCAAATGAGCTAGATAATTTGCTTTGTGGTCGGCGAGAGTTATGGGAGGTAATATGCAGTTTGATTATATTATATTTTGGACAGCAGGCTGATCGATAGGGTATCATAATAGTTCTTATAAACCATGCAGGCCGACACCCTTGCTGATCACATAAAATTTGATCATGGCTACACTGCAAAGAGCCCTGCCATAGTAAATGTACGTCTCAGTCTCAGATGAAATGCCATGTTCTTGAGAGTTTTTTTTTCAGTTGAGATGCTAATATTAATAGTGATTTGTTTAGTTACTCGAGATCATGGGAGAGTTCACTCCTGAGCAGCAGCGAGCCTTTTGCCAGTTTGTTACTGGTGCACCTCGGCTTCCTCCTGGTGGGTTGGCTGTTCTGAACCCAAAACTTACAATCGTGAGAAAGGTACAGTAATTTGCTTGTTTGCAAGTTTTTCTGAACGTGAAGACATTTGTCGCAAGGGGATTGTTTTAATTTTTGTTTTTAAAGTAACGCTATATTTACACTGTAATTTTACAATTTGACGTGATACTTAAATTTATTCATTGATTCATGTAATGTATTAATTTAATTATTTATATTATACGCTAATAATTCTACCAATAAAAGAATCAGACGCAAGTGTTGGGTCAGGGTATATAATTAGAATGAAAAAAATTAGAGTATAAATTTAGAATTACTCTTGTTTTTATTGTATTTTTAACATTATTGAATTATTTTGTTCTGATTAAATTGTGAGTTGGACCTAGTACTGAGTTTGCTCAACACGGTGATATTTTGGTGCAGCATTCTTCAACCGCTACTAATGTTACAACTAATGGAACTGGGTTGTCCGAATTAGCAGATGATGACTTGCCTAGTGTTATGACTTGTGCCAATTACCTGAAGCTTCCTCCTTACTCAACTAAGGTCTTAACATAGAATTGTTTTTCATATGCAGCAATTGTTTAACATAATATTGAGGGTTGATCATTAATTGTGTGAGCAGGAAATTATGTTCAAAAAATTAATCTATGCCATCAGCGAAGGGCAGGGATCTTTTGATCTTTCGTGATGCTCAGGGAGTAGACTGCCATATTTTGTATGGTTATTAACAATTTGTGAGGTTGGTCTGAACTGAGGAATTTTATTCTACTCCAAAAATGGCTTATTGCTTTGGTGCTTCTGCTGGTCGTGCAGCTCTTTCGCGGTCCGTCTTCTTGACTACTTTGGTCTCGTGATTTTGTTTGTCCCCTGATGCGTTGTTTTATTGTTTTGAATCTTGGCTCCTCAGGAGGTGAATGGGATTGAAATTTATTCAGGAGGGGATGCTTGGTTGCGGAGAACTTGTAAAAGGTTGTAGGGTTTGTAAATAAATAGGAATTCTTGGATTTCCTTGTCAAATTATGAGCTATTGCTTAACTTTATTTACTTATGTCTGAAATTTGATGAAAGAAACATATTAATAATGGAATTATTGATATTATTATGCCTTTTTTTATTCATTTTCTTGATGCATATTTTATTGTAGGATCAAATGTCATATAGATAATGTGCTTGGGAGTGTTGGGTCATTGACGATAGATGTCTTGAACAATTGTTTTGTTAAACAAAACTACTCTTTGGGTTATTAGTAACTTACCTTAATTACCTTGACTACACTCTCAAATTTGCACTTTGAATACAGGCTTTCACCAAATATCCTTTTAATCTTTGGAATTGAAGTTAATATTTTGTTTGTACATGAAATTAATGAGTGAAGGCAAGCACGACATATGTAGTTTTGCTCATGATACGTTGGGTAAAGACAAATTTGCTTATAAAACTAATTATTGGGTATAGTTGTCTCACAAACAAACATGAATTGTATAATTCATTAGGTAAGTCTTGAGTGAAACTTTAAATACTTTTATAGTAATTGAAATAAAATAATATCCATGTTTCAAATTAATGAAATATGATGAAAAACTAAGTGGACCCTTAGAGGTTCAAATTTACATATTTGGATGGGAGTTGAGACTGACTCTCAACGATATTAACTTGCTGTCAACGATATTAACCTGCTCCTTGAATGTTTTATTGAGGAACAAAGAGAAGAATATTACCACGTGTCTCAAGAGCTTGATTTCATCATAATTGGCTAAGCCGACAAGCACGAAAAATGTGAGGAAACTATGGAGAAAATTAGGGAGGAAATTAGTGAGAAGGAATTTGAGGATAAGAGTGAGGAAATAGGCAGGAGCTTCAACTAGAGGAATTACACGGACGCTCTTGGATTAATTGGTAACATTTTCATTATTAAAATTAAGTGAATAAATATTAGTTTCACTATTATTATTATTATTGCATTATTATTATTATTATTATTATTATTATTATTATTATTATGCTACTATTAATTAAAAAATATTATTAGTGGTGTAATTGTACTGTGTAAGTAAGTTCTGTCTAAGGAGATTGATATTTAATGTGGACCGTTATGACCCTCCAGTCTTTCATGGGAACTTATTTGGAAAAGATATTTTGTCTAAGGAGATTGCTAAGGGCATTCTTTCATGGGAATATTCTTGATCGGTACTATTCACGATTAATTAAAATAATAAAATAATAAATAATGGATTTTAATTAGTAAATATTATTGTGAATGTATTAACGTTAACGGGGAACAAGATAAAAAGATAGACGCTAAGGAACGAAGGAAGATTCTACAAAAGTAAGAAATAGGATGCAATGGCCAGTGGAGGCCCTGTGTCACAAGACTACTTTTATGCTTTAGTGTACTGTATACTTCAAGGCTTGTTATGAAATAATTGTTTTGAGTGGTATGCTTCGAGGATTGCTATGAGATAGTTAATCATATACTTCGAGGATTGCTATGCAATAAGTAATCATAGATTTTGAGGACTGTTATGAAATAACTAGCTTAAATTGCATACTTCGAGGATTGTTATGAAATAGATATGAACTGTCATTCATGCATTATGATAGGGTTTATGAAACTGCTGACATATGCATAGCATGTTAATAAATAAATCAATAAACGTAAATAGGTGTATGAGATAAAGTGGTGACACCCCTAATGGATGTATATCCTCGTCGGAGTGATGGTTAAGCCACTAGACTGTATAAATGATCCAACTTCCCTAGACTGATGGATCTCATACGTATGGACTATTAAGTGAAACTAAAATAGCATGAAGAGGGGATATGTTTTTTTCTAAAATGATTGCATGATATACATTCTATTTCTTGCTATGCTTCGGCTCATGGTATTACCCGTGATGCAGGTATTAGGATTAATGTTATTAATGTGAAGGAGAAAACATTGCCAGATGAACTCTTGGGTTATCAGCTGGAAGGTTATGGCTCAAAGAAAATAAAAAGAGTTGTTTAAATTATAATTTTATTTAAGTAATGTTTTGTAAAATAATTTATATTCTTTAATGTTTTAAATACTTCCGCTGCATTTTCTAAAATGTTTTTAAAGAAATGTTTTATAAATAGACTTTTATTCCGCTAATTTACTATAATATTAAACAAGTTTTTTAAAAGAAATAAAGTGAAAATTTTTATTAAAAAATAAAGGAATTTATAACGCGGGGTGTTACAGTTTGGCAGTGCTTAGATTGTTGCACCGTGATCCCAAGATTGAGGCGTTCAAGAAGCCAAAGTCCAATGACTTGAACCCCAAAGCCCGAGTGATCTACACTATCATGACGCACACTATTCTGTCTCGGGATGGACATCGAGACCATGTTAGCTGTATGAATCTCTAGATGCTGGAAAAGATGTTCAACCGAAAGAAATTGAACATCGCTATGCAATTTTAAGTCACATGTACGAGGTCCTCAACAACTCGTTCAAGAGTCTATCATTTAATTGGCTCGTTCAGAGGATTGTTGAGCATAACGGGATACTGGTCTCGAATGAGGAGCCAAGAATTGAAGAGAAGGCCGCTGACGTCTACAACAAATTGAAAGTGGACCGCATGGGGATCTCCAAAGTCGGAGGGGAATGGATATGCAAAACTCCATCCAAGCCCGCCTTGAAGACTTGAGCAAAAGTTTATAAGTCTCCAGCTCCCTTAGTTGTATGACCTCCACCCCCCACAGTTGTATAGCTTTCAACCCCCTCAGAGGAATAGCCTCCACCATCGCATCTGCAGCACATGGAGGATGATACTCCGCAGCCGATGACTCCGCCCCCTCCTCAGTCATTTCACTTTACATCAATGCTTAAGGAGATTGTCGAATGGATGCAAAGAATAGAGGAGCAAGTGGAGGAGCTGCATCACATGGTGTTTCGAGTTCGGATGATGGAGGACCGACTTCTAAGGTTGGAGGAGCACCATCAAATGAGGCTGCACAAAATACAAATAATGGAGAAACACCATCAAATGGAGCTACACTAAATGCAAGGAATGGAGGACCGAGTAGAGGAGCACCATCATGAGTTGTTGGCCGAATTGCAAAGAATGGGGCAGTAAGTAGCCCCTCCACTATTCTCTCCAGTAGCCTCCTGAGCAGCCCCTCTAGCAGCCTCTCCAGTGTCCTCTTCAGCAACCGAACACACAGACTGCTTGTAAGTTATTTAGTTTATACGCAAAGTCCGTTATTTACTTTATTTGCATGCGATGTAATAACGTGTCTCAAATTTGCAGCATCATCGCCCTCAGACGCCAACCTTCTCCTCTTGCTGTGCTTGCCAAAGTGCAGGAAATAGTTGCTCCCACTCCTCCATCGACGAGTAGAATGCAGCCTCCACCACTTAAAATTGTGTATGTGGTACGTCTTCGATTTTGTTATGTACGTGTGTACACTTATTCATGTCTTATTAATCTGTCGGTAACTTGTCAATGTTTATTGTATCCAGGTCAACTGATCAATCTTTTCACAAAATTTGTTCATGAAAATACCCAGAAGAACTTGGAGACGTATGCAATTCTTTCAGGGACTTTGGTAGGCTTTTTCATTTTGTATCATTAAGTGTTTTGGACTGCATACTTAAGATATTTCGCCTGCTGTTTTCATTTTCAGGTTCAGGATGAGTACTATTAGCCTAATAGATATTAGGGTATTTGTTTTGATGATGACGATTTTATTTGTATAATTAAGTTTTTTATTACACATTTGTTTGAATTAAATAAATACATTTATTCATTATGGAAAATACCCTTAATACGGGTATTATTGCTTATTAACGTGTTTAACTAAGTCTATGTAGCTTATAGTATGATCATTAGGACTTAGAGAATTTAAGAAATACAAAAACGGACGAAGAGATCGACTAAACAGTGCAGAAAGTCTACCAAACTGATCTACATCGAAGGAAACGGTCGACCAGAAGATCGACCGGTTGATAGACCGCTGCAATACAAATTTCAACCTCTCTCTTCCAATGGTCATAAAACACAACAATAACATCCAACGGTCGAGAGGCGATCAATCGGACAAGGGGATGGTCGACCAATTGAGCTGTTTTTGCAAATAGAGGCACTCCAAATTACAAAAAACAACAATCCAACCAAGAGAGAATTGCTCCAAAACGTCTACAACATTTCTACATGATTTCTCTTCTACCAAATGAGTGCAAAGACCTAACTCTCTCATTCCTCAACTTAAGATTATTTCTTTGAGAGTTAGGTTCCTAAATTGTATTTTCTATTCCGCACATTTGTACCTCAAACCATGAAAGATAGGGTGATGCCCTGGAATAGTCAACGAAGGCTAGATTGACCCCCGTGAAGATCAATTCATAGGGTGACGCCCTGAGAAGAGTCATTGTAAAGGCTTGATTGACGCCCATGAAGTCAATCATTACTAACTGGAGAGATTAGGTGGTTAAGGATCTCCAAGTGGGAAGCTTGGGGCGCAGACATAGGCCAGAGTTGCTGAACCGCATGAACAAACTTTGTTTGCATTCTCTTTCTCTTATCTCTCTTATTATTGTTATTAATTGTATTTATTATTGATAAATCACTTAGGGAATAGAGATTAATTATCACACGAAAAATTTTAGCACATCTAATTTACCCCCCTCCTCTATAGGCGTGCATACGGTTCGACAATTGGTATCAAAGAGGGTTAATTAGCTTTTTGTGTGATATTGCGTATATTTGTTTATTTTTGCATAAATTGGTTAAATTTCTTGATAAAAATCTATTTGGATAAATTGATTGAATTTTTTGGATTGTATAAATTAATATGGATTTCAATACTTATGTTGAAGGACAATCCATAATAAGACCTCCATTCTTTGATGGTTGTCATTATTTGTATTGGAAATCTATGATTAAAATTTTTATTCAATCTAGTGATTTTGATTTACGGCAAATTATCAAAAAAGGAATAAATGTTTTAAATTTGCCATTTGATTGTAATAAGCAAGAATTGAGCTTAATGCAAAGGTTGGAATGAGTTTTATAAAGTACAAACATGTGTTAGCGCTAATAATATTTGGAAAGTTCTTGAGTTTGACCATGTAGGTACAAATCAAATAAGTGATGGTGAAGAAAGCACATCCTTTGAAGATGAGAAAATGGCCAATATGTGCTTCATGGCTAAGGAAGAAAAGGTGCACAATTCTTCTAGTGATTTAGAAGAAAATTTTAATGAAAATGAATTGTTTGATGCTTTCAATGAATTGTATGAACAATTTAACATGTTCAAGTCTAAATATAAATATTTGAAAAAGAAAAATGATAAATTGATGAAAAAGCATATTGAAATTGTTCAATCTTTTGACAAGCAAATTTGTGATTTGAAAAGCATGAGTGAAAATTTGAATGCTACTATTAAATCTCTTGAGATTGACGTTTGTGAATTAAAAGCTAAAAATAATGATTTGAACTCTATTGTGCTTAAATTCACAAATGGTAGCAATAATTTAAACATACTTTTTAGTAAACAAATGGTTACTTTTGATAATGTCAAAATTGGCTATCAACCCTTTGTTAAAAAGAAAAATTAAGAAATTTTTTTTGTCCTACTATTTATAATGTTTGTAATTGCATAGAACAAAAATATTTTGTTTACCCTCTAAAATTGAGTAACAAAAGGGAAATTTTTAAATTGGTTTAGGTTCCAAAAGGAACCATTTCGAATGATAAAGAATCCAAAAAGATTTGAGTGCTTAAGAAAAACACTTAGGTGTTTTCAATTGTGAATCAAGAGTTTGCTAAATTGTTTGATGACTTATACTCTTGATTTGAATTGAATAGAAGGTTGTTGTTTATGCATATAGGTTAATATTCTTTTTGGTATCATTGATGTAAATTTTGTTAATGAATAATTCATTTGGTTTAATTCTTCAATTGGTATATTTGTTTTTAAATGTTGTCAATCCAAGTATTGGTATCATAAATAGTGTATATTGAATTGTTAGTAAGAATGATCATGATGAGATGAGTTATTTTTGTTTGTTTATTAAAATTGGTATTCATTTTTTTATTTTGGATTTTAACATTTGGTATCTAATAGCTCAAAATATTTGATAATCCAACAAGTGTTTTTTTATAGATCCCCTTTGAATTGAATTTATATATTGAAATAGGGGGGAGAAGTTAGTTTAACTTGAATATCTTTTTTATCAAAGATTAAATGTTTTTCTTTCTCACAATTGGTATATTATTTAGATCCTACAATTGGTATCCAACAATTAGTAATATAACTTGTGATTTTTGAATTGTCTTGTTGGTTAATTTTGTTGTCTTGAATTGTTAGAAATCTTCATTGATTTGAATTTGTGTATTGAAATAGGGGGAGAAATTTTCTTTTAACTTAAATATTCTTTTTATCAAATTTTAAATGTTTTCATTATTATAAATGATAAATTGAATTAATTTTCCTTAATATTCACTTGGTTTCTCACAACAATTGATATTTTAAGGGGGAGAAATTTACTTTATTTGTTTTGGTTTTTACTCCCAATTATTATGTTTGTTCAATGTCAAAGGAAGAAAATTAATTTGATTAAATTATGTGGTTATAATGCTTTGACTATCCCATTGACTTAATTTTGTATATTGATAAATGGGAAGATGAATTTTATTTCAATTGATATTATTTTCTTAAATTGGTTTCCTCTAATAATTTCTATGGTTTAAATAATGACAATTGGGGAGAAATTTTTGTTATGAATTTGTTTTTACGCCTCCCCAAATGGTTTTTTTTTATTATGACAAAAAAGAGGAGAAATTAGAGTAATATGTTAAAAAAACATGATTTGCATGAATTAAAAAAGTGAAAAATTGCATGAACTAAGAGGGAGAAATCATATTATGCAATACTATATGCACATATTTTGTATAGGTAATTAAACAACTTAATATGTTTTGTCATCATAAAAAATTGGGAGATTGTTGGCCTAATAGACATTAAGTTATTTGTTTTGATGATGACAATTTTATTTGTATAATTAAGTTGTTTATTACGCATTTGTTTGAATTAAGTAAATTCGTTTATTTGTTATTGGAAATACAATTAATACGAGTATTATTGCTTACTAACATATTTACCTAAGTCTATGTAGCTTATAGTATGATCATTAAGACTTAGAAAATTCAAGAAATGCAAAAATGGATGAAGAGGTTGACTAAACAGTGCAAAAGGTCGACCAAACTGACCTGCAATGAAGGAAACGGTCGACCAGCTGATCGACCACAAAAGTGGCAGATTGCACAAAGTCTTTGCACGAAGGAAACAGTCAACCGGAAGATCGACTAGTTGATCGACCGCTACAGTAAAAATTTCAACGGTATAAAACGCAATGGTAACATCCAACAGTCAGGATGCGGTCAACCGAACAAGGGGGTGGTTGACCGGTAGAGTTGTTTTTATAAATAGAGGCACTCCGAATTGCAAAAAACAACAATCCAACCAAGAGAGAATTGCTCCAAAACGTCTACAACATTTCTACACAATTTCTCTTCTACCAAATGAGTGCAAAGGCCTAACTCTCTCATTCCTCAACTTGATATTATTTATTTGAGAGTTAGATTCCTAAATTGTATTTTCCATTCCGCACATTTGTACCTCAAACCGTGAAAGAAAGGGTGACGCCCCAGAATAGTCAACGAAGGCTAGATTGATGCCCGTGAAAATCAATCCATAGGGTGACGCCATGAGAAGAGTCATTGTAAAGGCTTGGTTGATGCCAGTGAAGTCAATCATCACTAACCAGGAAGGATAGGTGGTTAAGGATCTCCAAGTGGGAAACTTGGAGTGCGGATATAGGCTAGAGTTGCCGAATCGCGTGAACAAACTTTGTTTGCATTCTCTTTCTCTTATCTCCCCTATTATTGTTATTAATTGTATTTATTATTGACAAATCACTTAGGGAATAGTGATTAATTGTTACACAAAAAAGTTTAGCACATCTAATTAACTCTCTCCCCTCCCTCCCTCTCTACAGGCGTGCATATGGTCCGACAAGTACCATATCACTGAGATCATCTTCCCAAAACAAGAAGCGACACCAAATATGGTGAGAATTACGTTATATTACATTAAGTAGTTTTGAAGATTTTATCTTAGTAATCATCATTGCGTTGCGTTCTTTGTATGTTGTGCTATGCGGTGAACGAAGAAGAATACTTCAACATTCAAATGGAAAAATTGCCCTTACAATAGGGTGGATTCATGTAAGTAAACTTCTCGCTTTTCTGGTTTGTCTTTCATGTTTGAGCAATTCTAATGCGTAGTTTACATTTCAGTCACATCCAAAGCAATCGTGTTTTCTGTCGTCCGTTGACCTGCACACTCACTACTTTTACCAGGTGTTGCTATCTAAAGCAATTGCAATTGTCGTAGCGCCAACTAACAAATAAAGGTATATTTTTCTCTTGTGTAGATTCATATTGCTTTCAGCTTATATGCTAATTTTTTCCTTTGCATTTCAGCCCACACAGCATCTTTCGGTGTACCAGTGGGGGGTTAAAGCTGCTCCAAAATTGCACGAGGACCGGCTCCATCCTCATGAAGAGTTACCTGATAAGAGTCCCTTGTGCGCCAAAGGGACCAACATATACCTGGACCCTGCAGTTGTCATTTGCCATCACGAATTTGCAAAAGAAATCTCGCAAGAAGGCGGCGCCGACTAGTTTAGTCTGATGTGTAGGGATACAGATTCAGCGTCATTTGTACTTAATATTTATTCATTGTTTCTTTGCATAGTTAATTGTTTTGACTTGGATAATAGTCTAATTGTTTTAGTATGATGGTTGGGTTGTGGTTTTGATAATGTCATAGGTGGGATAAACTAAAATAAAAGAAACTCTTGCAAATTTTTATTTTTTTTAAGTGAAAGAAAGAAACTTTAACTCAAACCAAATTATCCATTTCATTTAATTCATCATCAACAAACAATTAACATGTTCATCGCAACAATTTAAGCAACATGTTCATAGCACCGAACTATATAAGACAAAGGAATGTAGACGTTCTGCCAAGGAACGTCAACTTTCTGCCATGGAACGTGGACGCTTACTCTGGTTCCAGTCTATTGAGAAAAAGAATCCAAACATACATAGCGGAATAAAATATTTTTTTCTCTCTTTGTGCAATCAAATAGGTAAAACAAACCAACAAAAATAATGAGATCACAACACCAATTTTTTAAAGTGGAAAACTCTCAAAAGTGTGAAAGTGAAAAACCACGGGACCTGTAGGCCACTTAATCAAACCTTCCACTATAACACAAATAATGGGTACACCAAAGTTCTCTCTAGCTCAACAAACTAGAGGCATACAATATTCATCAAGACAAAAACAATAATCTTGGAAGATAACAAAACGTAAAAGAGGATAAACATAGGGTTACCAAACTGTAGTTCTATTTTTACCCCAACAGGCTGCCTTTGAAGACTCAGATGGCAATCGCCACCGTTCAGAATATACCCCTTAATGTCACAAACCTATAGTTCAAATTGCACAACGATCCAACGGTAGAAACTTGAGTAAAGGCAATTCTTGTCTGCTGCTCCTGAAAATCCAAAAATCTCTTTTTTTCTATCTTTTCTCTCTCTCTCTCTCTCTCTAGGTCAATTAAAAGACACAATAGCCTTTTCTACTCAGCCCAAATATTGGCCGAGCCTAAAAAATCTCCCTCTTGGCTCATATATCGGGCTCTAGCAAGCCCACTATTTGCCTACAAGCCTCCAACTTTTCTTTAGGTAAAGCTTTTGTCATCATGTCAGATTCATTTTCACTAGTATGAATCTTCTCAAGGTGTAGCATCTTCGATTCCAACACTTCATGAATCCAATGATATCTCACATCAATATGTTTCGTACGTGAGTGAAAAGTGAAATTCTTGCTAAGATAAATTGCACTCTAGATTTCACAATGCAAAATCAATTTCTCTTGTTCATGACCAAATTCTTGTAGAAACTTTTTCATCCACAAGACTTCTTTACAAGCTTTTGTAATTGCAATATACTCAACCTCTATAGTAAATAAAGCAACGCAATCTTGTAGTTTAGATTGCCATGAAACAGCTCCCCCTGCAAAAGTAACCAAATATCCTGATATAGACTTCCTTGAGTTCATGTCACTAGCCATATATGCATCTGTGAAACCATCCAATACATGCTTACCATTTCCAAAGCACAAACACACCTTGGAAGTGCCTCTGAGATACCTGAGAATCCATTTTACTTCTACCCAATGCTCTTTCCCTGAATTAGAAAGAAAACGACTGACAACACTAACTACATGAGCAATATCTGGTCTTGTACACACTATGACATACATTAAGCTACCCACTGCGGATGCATAAAGCACATTCTTCATCTCCTGCTTCTCATTCTCACTAGTAGTACATTGCTTAGTGCTAAGTTTAAAATGACTTGCAAGTGGAGACACAACAGGTTTCGCTTTGCTCATGTTAAATCTTTCAAGAACTTTCTTTATGTACCTCTCATGAGATAACCACGGTTTGTTGTTCTTCCTATTACGAATAATTTGCATGCCAAGAATTTGTTTAGTTGGACCTAAATCCTTCATGGCAAAGGATTTACTGAGCTCTTTCTTCAGCTTCTTTATCTTAGCAGCATCTTATCCAACAATTAACATACCATTGACGTATAGCAAAAGAATCACAAAATCATTGTCAAAAAATTTCTTCACAAAAACGCAATGGTCAGAAGTAGTCCTACTGTACTCATTCACTTCCATAAAAGCGTTGAACTTTCTATACCGCTTGCTTAAGCTCGTATAAACTCTTTCTTAACCTGCAGAAAAGGTCTTCTTTCCCTTTAGCTCTAAAGCCTTCAGACTGCTTCATATAGATCTCTTCCTCCAAATCTCTATGAAGGAAAGTTGTCTTCACATCAAGTTGTTCTACCTCCAAGTCAAAACTAGCAGCAATTCCCAAAATAACTCGGATCGAACTCATCTTAACGACAGGCGAGAAAATCTCATCAAAATCAACACCTTTTGTCTGACTATATCCTTTCACAACCAATATTGCCTTACACCTTGGTTGTAAGCTATTTTCTTCTCACTTCAATCTAAACACCCACTTGTTTTTCAAAGCTCTCTTTTCTTTTGGTAATTTCACCAAGTCATAAGTCTTGTTCTCACGCAATGACTTCATCTCATCTTGCATTGCACCCAACCACTCCTTTTTCTTTCCATGCAACAAAACCTTCTAATAAGTTTGTTGTTCTCCCCCATCAGTAAGTAACACATACTCTCTGGTAGAATATCTCTTAGAAGGTTCTCTGTCTCTAATGGATCTTCTTAACTAAGGCTCAACCGGTGACTCTTATGAGTTCTCTTCAGCTGCTTCATTATCAGCTGGAAAGGGATCATCTGTCTATGCATCTATGTTATCATTAATAGGCATTGTAGGTGGACGAACCATACCTAAGTCAACTTGCTCTTCACTACTAGACTCTAAGTCCTTTGTCTTTTCAAAGTCTTCAATGGTTTGTTCTTCTATAAAAACTACATCTCTTCTTATTATAGCCTTCTTGTCGACCGGATCCCAAAATCTGTACCCAGACTCCTCATGATTGTAACAAATGAAAATACACTGCCTCATTTTACTGTCAAATTTAGATCTTTCATCTCTAGGAATATGCACAAATGCCCTGCAACCAAAAACTCTCAAGTGCCCATATGAAACATTTTTCCCTCACCACACCCTCTGAGGTATATCATGATTCAAAGGAACTAAAGGTGAAAGATTTATCAAATCAACTGCCAATCTCATTTCCTCCCCCCAAAAGAACTTTGACAACTTTGCATGAGAGAGCATACAACGAATATTGTCATTAATTGTGCGGTTCATCCTCTCTACAACTCCATTGTGCTGGGGCGTTTTTGGCTGTGTTTTTCTAAACTTGATCCCATAAGTTTTACAATACTCTTCAAATGACCCTCTGTATTCACCACCATTATCTGAGCAAACACATTTCAACATCTTGCCAGTTTCTCTCTCAACTGACTCTTGGAAAAGTTTGAAGAAATCTAAAGTCTGATCTTTAGTCTTCAAAGCATAAGCCCACACCTTTCTAGAATGATCATCAATAAAAGTGATATAATAACGAGCAAAACCAAGACTCATAGTATCCATAGAACAAATATCAGTATGCACCAAATCTAACACATTTGGTCTTCTAGATGGAGGCAAGGTTTTAAAAGATACCATGTGTTGTTTAACAGCTAAAAAATGAGTGGATACCTCTAGCTCTGTATACTTCAAACCAGGAATTGTTTGTTTCTGAGAAAGCTTCTGTATAGCATTCTTACTCATGTGTCCAAGCCTCATATGCCATAATTGAGGAGAAGAGTCATCAAGTGCATTCACTTCTCCCCCGTAAGACTTAGCGTGCATCAAATAAAGAGAATTGTGTTTCTTTCCTCTAGCGACCACTAAAGATCCCTTAGTGAGTTTCCACTTACCTTCACCAAAGTGGTTATGACATCCATCGTCATCAAGTACACAAGTGGAGATCAAATTTAGATGAATATTAAGAACATGCCTCACATTCTTAAGACGCAATTGATGTCCGGCATCAATATTCATGTAGACATCACATATGCCTACGATCCTGCATTTTACATCATTCTCCATCTTCACATGACCAAACTCACCATCATTGTAGGTAGAAAACATATCACGCTGAGAAGTAACATGGTATGAAGCACCAGAATCAACAACCCAATGACTTGGCATGTGAGGTTAACATTGCTATCATCGCAAATAATAGTCACGTCTCCATCTACAGCTATTGTTGTATTAGCATCATCTATCTTTCTTTCACCTTGCTGATTCTATTTTTGTTCTCTCAACCATTTTCTACAATGGTATTTCTTGTGCTCTGGCTTGTCACAGTGGTAGCATTTGAAGTCATTCCTTATCTGAGACTTCCCTCATGATCTATCATTATTATTACGGCTCTTCTTATTTCTACTCTTGCTCCTACCTCATTTTTTTGAAACTAACAACTGACTCTGTGATATGCCTCAGGGGTCGAGGCCTATTACTCGATCGCAAACAAGGTCCTTACTGTCACTTAGCCAAATTACTGATGATCTTGTTTCTTTTGCAGGTATTAACTTCGAGGATGATTCTATTTGGGATGTTGTCCCAACGGATAAGGAGCAACCTGTGCATGTCTTGACTTGGGACACACGTGAATGTTATGAGCTTCATCAGACGGGAATTTGTCTTCCCGGCATCCCAAACGTGTAACCTTTCAATTCTGCATATTTTTATTTATTTCTTATTTTTATTTTCATGGCAAACATTGAGCCTATTTTGTGAGGGTAAAGCATGGTTATAAGCTTTACTCATTCATGCATTTAGATTGTTGGTTAGGTTAGATGGTGATGATTGAGTTATGGGCTAAGTCCAATCCTTTTCAAGCCCAAGGAAAGAGCAAGCCCAAAGAAAACATCAAGGAGCTGCCACGTGTACGCCATGCATGTTCTTCCACCAGCTTTAATCTCGGCCATTCATTCCACATTCATCCAAGAGCCTGCATATTGCCACCCACATGCCTCATCTTGGCCGTCCATCATCTGCCTCATCTCGACCGTCCATCACCCCTACTCATCATCACCTAGGTTATAAATTTCCATGGTTAGACGCATTGAAAGACAACTTTTGACGAGATTAATATATTACTATTTCCCTTCCCTGTGAGGAGATTCCGACTCCGTCGAGCGGCCGCCCCGGATCTTCGAATCCGAGACGAAGTAGAGGACTTCCTTGTTAGCAAGCTCGTGGTGCTTGAGCTAACGCGTAAGTTTTCCCTTTTCAAACTTCCATTGGGAGTTTGAGCGAGGGAAAACCGAACCATTGCCTGCGATCGGTAGATTTTCTTCGAAAATCTAGAATCCGTGAACCTAACGTTAGATAGTTCCCGGATCCGATCAAAGGTCTACATCTCCTTCCCTGTCATTCTTCGTGGGTTGTTAACACGTACTTCCTTTTGCAGGTCATCTCGTGTCACTCTGTGTACTTAGCCCTTGCTCATTTCTTCTATTTTTTTTTCATTTAACATACTTTCTTTCACAATCTTCAAAGAGAGAACACCATCTAGAATGAAATTGCTAAGCGAAACAACAAGAGTTTCCCAACTGTCAGGTAGTGAACTAATCAAATACAAAGCATGTATTTCATCATCTAGTTTCATGTAAAGAGATGTTAACTGATTCAAAATTCCTTGAAAAACATTCAAGTGATCAAAAAATGGAGTATCATCTATGTATCGGAGATACATCAATTTTCTGAAGAGAAAAGCTTTATTCTATCTATTTTTCTTTTCATATAACTCTCTCAAAGTTTTCCAAACTTTATTGGCATTTGTCTCATTGGCAATATGCTAATAAACACTATTATCAACCCACTGTCAAATTTTGCCAACTGCTTTCCTGTTCAACTTGACCCAATCTTTTTCAGACATTTCGTTTGGTTTGCCCCCATCTCCCAAAAGTGTGTCTTCGTAATCCAGACAACATAATAGATCTTCCATTCGTGACTTCCATATCGAGTAATTGGTAGCCGTGAGCTTAATCATAGTATTGCTACTATTACTTGACTCCTCCATTTGACAAACTCAAAAATAATCACCAATTCAACCGCGCTCTAATACCACTTGTTGAGAAAAAGAACCCAAAAATACACAGCGAAATAAAATATTTTTTTCTCTCTTTGTGCAATCAAATAGGTAAAACAAACTAACAAAAATAATGAGATCACAACACCAATTTTTTTAGTGTGGAAAACCCTCAAAAGTGTGAGAATAAAAAACCACGGGATTCGTATGCCACTTAATCAAACCTTCCACTATAACATAAATAATGGGTACACCAAAGTTCTCTCTAGCTCAAAAAACTAGAGGCATACAATATTCATCAAGATCAAAACAATAATCTTGGAAGATAACAAAACGTAAAAGAGGATAAACATAGAGTTACCAAACTACAGTCTCATTTTTACCCCAACAGACCGCCTTAGAAAACTTAGACGACAATCTTCACTGTTCAGAATATACTCCTTGATGTCGTAAACCTACAGTTCTAATGTCACAACGATCCAATGATACAAACTTGAGGAAACGCAATTCTCGTCTAACTATTATTGAAAATCTGAAAATCTATTTTCGTCTATCTTTTCTCTCTCTCTAGGTCAAGTAAAAGGCACAATAGTCTTTTATACTCAGCCCAAATATGGGCCAAGCCCAACACAGTCGACCGCAATACACTTACTATGGTTCTGATCTGTCTCAATTTCACTTTGTCCAAAATTACATTTTTATACTAATCAATTTTATTCATCATCAACAACCAAATTATCAATTTCATTACAACCATATAATGTGCATGTGCATTACAGACGCAAACCAAATTATCAATTCAATTACAACCATATCATGTATATATGCATTACAGACGCAAACCAAATTATCATTTAATATATGTTTCGCTCCATCAATCTCAAAAGATCCATTAATGTGATTGAGCACCCCACTGGTTTTAAGAGGCATGACGTTTGTAATGCCATATTTAATCAAAGAAGGTTAAGGTTCACATTTCTGTTTGTTTATATTTTTGGACCTTGCACATAATTACTAAGAAAATCGTTGAGAAAATCGCTCTGAGTGTAGTGTGAATTTATATGAGGTAGACGATGCATGACGTTTTGCATTGGAAAGTTGTCACTCCGTGGTAGAAAGTTGTCATTCCACAGAGGAAAGTATCACGTTTCACAGAGGCAAATATAACGTTCCGCATCAAAAAGTTGTCATTTCGCAGAAGAAAGTATGAGGTTCTGCGTGGGGGAACCTAAAACAAGTATAATTTTTTAATTCGTACTGACGTTTTGCGGTAGAAAGTATAATGTTTCGCCGTACTAAAATCTTCATATTTAGCAGCATTTTCTTCCGCGAAACAAAAATTAAAAAGTTTAATAGCTAACATGATAACAATATTTGTGACATCTATTTTTTATAATTTCTTAGCTAAGTTATTATCAAAAATATTTTAATGATTGAATTTTCATTGATCACAAATTACATCGATGGATTTGTTAATTTTCCAAACACCTGTATTGAGAATCTCATAACCACTGCCAAGTTGTTTTACAGTTTGCTCCCCTAAGGATTCGCTAATTGCGTTGTAGTCCTCAAGATACTAACTTTTCTGACAATGACCTCTTGATGATTCTGAGAATGTGTTCAGTTCCAAGGATTCCTTCGAATTAATTGTTTGCCTCTGGTTCGAACTTTTGTCAAGAATCCTTTCCGATCAAATGAGCGCCTTTTGGCCTGCTCCATCCGTCTATTTGTTTCTCCCTTTTCGTTTTGTTTCTGAAGGTACTGTCTCTGCTGTTCTAGTTTTTCTTGCTAAAATGGGGCGCGTTTAAGTTTCCTTCATCGCTGAAACGCTGTGATTTCCAAGAATTTTATTTTATTTTAATCTGGGTACCTGGATTTATCTCGTGATTTGCGACTTCAGAGCTTGAATCCGTCGTGCGTTGGAACTGTGTAAATGGAGGTGTGATTCATTTAACGATTAAACTGCTGCTAAACCCTATTTGCCTTTTCATTTGGGAACTTTGATTCGATCTACATCCATTTCATAGTTGGGCGTCGGTTTAAGACGCAAAATCTGGCTCAGAGTTTGTCTTTCCTGGTAAAAATTTGAATTTACTCTTTGGGGTAGGTTGTGCGTCCCTCATATTTAGCGAAATGGACGGCGAAATTGATTTATCGAATCAAGAAGTGTTTTCCAGTCAAAACCTGGGTGAGATTCCGAGCAGCTGTTCAATTGATAGCTTCTTTGATGATCTTCTGAAGGACACTCATACGTGCACTCATACCCATACTTGCAATCCACCGGGCCCTGACTATTCGCATACGCACACCTGTTTTCACGTCCACACTAAACTTGTCTCTGCCTCAAACGAAGGCAAGGTGGGTTCGGATGACACTTCTGAATCGGCCGAAAAGAAGACTAAGAAACGCCCATTGGGTAATAGGGAAGCTGTCCGAAAGTATCGTGAGAAGAAGAAAGCTAGGGCTGCTTCGTTGGAAGATGAAGTTGTGAAATTGAGAGCTGTGAATCAACAGTTGCGTAAGAGATTGCAGGGTCAGTCTGCATTAGAGGCTGAAATTGCGAGGCTCAAGTGTTTGCTTGTGGATATTAGGGGAAGAATTGAAGGGGAGATTGGATCTTTCCCATATCAGAGGCCGGTGAATTCTGATTTTTCCAATCAAATCGTACCTAGCGCATTTGTGATGAATCCATGTAATTTGCAGAGAGAAGATCAGGTATATTGCCTTCATCCAGGTGCAGATGATAAAAATAATGACACTTCTGCTGGGATAAATGAACAAGGATTTGGTGCTTGTGAATTTGAGATTCTTCAGTGCCTGGCAAATCAGAACTCGGGTTTGAAAGAGCTTCCTGGCTGTGGACTTGTAAATGAAGAGGCAAATGATATGTCTTCAGGAGGAACCAAAAGACGAGGTGAAACCCGACTACTGCCTTTCGTTGTTGTTTTACTAATTCAATTATGAAAGTTCATGTTGGAGGATTAGAGAACTGGTTAGAAATATTTGATATCCTTGATTGTTTAGTTGGCTGCCTCACCTGAAACAAGTTGGTCGATTATTCTAATCTCACATGCTTACACATTAATCTCTATTTAGTATTGTGTATTTCCTGAATATCTAACTAGTTTAGCGACACAGATACTTGTATGTTTGCTACATTCGGAGCTTGCTCTCTTCTATCAGCAGTTTGTTTTTATCCTTTTGAATTGCTTTTCAATTTTGTGCATGTTTCACCAGGTGGGGCTCGGAAAGCATCATGAGGTTGATCAGCTGGTTAGGAACCTGCAGTTGGGGTCGAGTGTCTTTAAATCAGTTGTTTTGTTTGAACAAGGGAGCAGGAAAACACCTCCAAATTTATTCTTTTAATCTTTTTCGCTGCAAGCTACGTTGTTGGGATGAATCCCAAGTTGCTTTTTTGGATCATTGGTATTCAAGTCGGTCGGTCGGGCGGTGGCCAACATGCCTGTAATTGTATTAGGTATTTTTTAAAGCAGAAATCATAATGGGTTGGAGCTAGTTTGGGCATAGACTTCGCTCTCTGTGCTTTCTCGTTAAAATGGTAGTTTCACTGATATTGCTCAAATCACTCGACTATGGTTCAGCTGAAGTCAGTGGCAGGGCATACGCTTTGGTGTCATGTTATTTTACACTTCATTTTTCCTGCACGGTTTAACTTAAAAGGGAGGACCCTAATACCCTATGCAAGTGCACGAGTCGTAATCAAGTGACATATGATAAGTATTGCAATATAATTCTAAATTGGTCATATGATTTAAATAATATGATACGTAAATATTTGAAATATTATATATGTATATATATATATATATAAAATAAACTCAAATAATATTTTTTTTCTAGGCTTATAAGCTTTCCATCTAACTCGTTCAAATGTAGGTATTCCTATAATCCATGCGAATGCCCACTGACAGAAGCGGCATAGAAAAGTTTAAATTTCAATCTTTAACCAGATCAAAAAGGGAAGAATAAGAAAAAGCTATGGCGGCCCACCCTTCCTCTTTCCCTTACGAAGTATCCGACAGAACCTTTGGATTTCGATTCTTACACGTGAAAAAAGAGAACAACACAGATGAAAAATCACTACAACCATTTACAGAAAGAAACCTAAAAAAAAAACCAAATATGCAGCAGCACACGAATTCAAAAACCATCTGGAAAATTCACATAATGGCGCAGGCGGCTGGGTTTTCGTCGCTGAAAGCCGTGGTGTACCGCACTTCGGTGGAGCTCGCACGGGCCAGGTTCGACACGTGTGGATCGTCGGAGTAACGGACGTAGCCGGGAGGGGCCTTCTTGTCGTAGACTCCCGGAGCGTAGGGGTGGGCGACCGCGTCGTAAGGGACGTACGGCCAGAGCTCTGCTCTCTTTCCCGTCCGATGCGCCACCCTGGCAACCACCTTAGACGGATCCACGTATCCTACCACCGTCACCTTGCTAGCCTTGGCATCCACGTCCACTTCCTTCACTCCCTTCATCTCCTCCACCGCCCGCCGGACCCTCCTCTCGCATCCTTCACAGTCTATTTTCACTTTTATCTCCACCGTCTGATCACCAATCAGCACACCATTATTTCTCTTCCCTGATCCTCATTATGGAAGATCGTCAGACTCATTTAGAAAATCTCAAACTAACTATTGCTGTAAAAACATCAGATCTACTCATAAGAAAGTTGATAGAGTTTTTCCGGTTGAGAAAAACGAATGAGATCGGAAAATCCGAGGAATGAAATCAAGTACTAGTACTGAAAGCTGACAATGACGCAGGCGAATCAGTTGGAGCTGTTGAAAGGTCCTCTCCAGTTTAAGGAAACATGGCAGAAGTAAACTCGTCTATTTCTAATTTATTAACGTCGAGAAAACATCCATGAAAACAAACCCAGCTCAGATCCTCAATCCTTCCAGACTAAGAAAACACAGAGAAAGAAATAGACTACTAACCTGCAACTGCTTGCGTTTTTTGAGCTTGGAAGACCCATCACCGGCGCAGTCGAGAAGATGAGAGAAATGGTCAAGAACACCCATCGCTATTTCCCACTTTCTAGATCCCGCAATTAATCAATTTACCACTGGATTACACCTCTCTTAGAACAAGACCAGAAAGCTCAAGAGAATCCACCTACAAACTGGGCTGCTTAAATCAAACAACGCAACCCCCCTTTAACGGCGCAGACCTATGATTTATTCAAATTGGTGTCTAAGTTACATTTTTATAATAACGACAGAATAGTACTTGGTCTTCAAGATTATCAACATTTAGATATTAAATAAATACCAGTAAAATATATGCATACCAGCCAATTCGCGCCACGTATCGTGGAATTTACTAGATACAAACTGATTGAGCGGCGCCCACACGCCTCTGTCGAAAACTGGAGTGGGCCCACCGTCTCTTTCAAATTTTAGAAATTACTTGACCGATTGGGCCCCTAAATGGACAGGCATGGCCCCATAACTAACTGATGGACTCTTCTATCTACTCACTTGGGCCGAGTCCCCACCTCCAGGCTGATTGCATGTAACGATAATATTAAATTAAAATACATTATGACAAATTATTTATTAGGGAATTAACAAAAAAATCACTTAACTATAAGTTTAGCAACTAAATAATTTTTGCTAACAAATAAAATATTAAACTATGTGTTAGGGTTCAGTGTGACCCAAATTCTAATTGGGTCAGTCCGGTTTCGGCCCACATTAGGGGTTTCTTAATTCCTGTAGGATTAGGGTTTCCAATTTCAGTATGACTAGGGATTCCTGTATGCTATAAATATATGCTTGAGCCGTAAAGCTCATTGTACAGATTTCTATTAGTGATTTCTCTTCTCTGTCCATGGTTTTTTTCCCGTCTTGGGTTTTCCACGTAAATTTGGTGTCCATTGTTTTCTCTTTCTCTTTTCTGATTCTCGTTCGTTATTTCAACAATTGGTATCAAAGCGAAGTTGAAGGTTTCTGAAAATCGAGGTTTTCGATTTATCGAAGGTGGAACGAGTTTATGATTTTGGTTTTGGAAAAAGAAATTGAAAAAGAAAAAATAAAACAGGAGGGCTGTCGGAAGCCTGCCCGCCTGCTGCCACCGTGTCTTCTTCCCCTGCAACATCCATCCCTGCCTGTGGCTTCATCTTCTCCAGCAAGCTGCCCGCTGTGATCTGCCTCACCAGCAACGAAGAGAAGCTGCCGCTCTGTTCTCCGGAGAACAAGGAGATTGCGAAGATTTGCGATCAGCTTGTGGTCGTTGGTCCCATCGTCTCACGTCGTCGGTCGTCGGCAGTCGATCGTTCCGAAGCGAGGAAGAACAGAGTTGCGTTCTTTTCGGCCGAAAATAGAGAAGCGAAGAACCAGTGTTGTGTTGTTCATCGATTGATTCTGAACAGAGAGAGCAGAGAAGTTTGCCGCCGATCAGTCCGCTCGTCGTTAATGAATCTCCAGCTATTGCCGGACTTACGTGACTCTTGAATCAAGGTGATAAAAATTCTGGCTTTTAGGATTTTCTAAATATTTTTTGTTGGAATATTTGGTGAAGATTGATTGGTTTGAATATTGGATTATTTTGGAATATTTGGGATTGAAATTTTGCTGGGATATTTTGTCGGATTTCTGGAGAAAATTCTAAATTTTGAGTGATGGCTTCGATGAAATATGAAATTCCGATGTTATATCAGAATACGAGGTTTCTGATATGGCAGGTAAAGATGCGAGATGTTGTTGCTCAGATGGAATTAGACTATACGTTATTGAGATTCGATAAAATGCCAGCGTCTTGGACCGAGGAGGAAAAATATATGAGGGACAGAAAAACGTTATCTTTGATTCGTCTTCATTTATCAAATGCAATTTTGGAGAATGTGTTGAAGGCGAAATCTGCTGCTGAAATATGGTCAAAATTGGAAGAATTGTGCATGCATAAAACCCTGACAAGTAAGCTGCATTTGAAGCAGTGATTATATTTTTATCCTATAAGAGAAGGAACTTCGATTGAAAAACACTTGGTTGCATGTAAAGAAATTGTTTCGGATTTGGAAACAATAGAATGCAAATATGATGAGGAAGATTTGAGTTTGATTTTGTTATGTTCATTGTCTGCATTGTACAATATTTTCCTGGATACTATTATGTACAATCGTGACACGTTGACTCTGAAAGAGATCTAAGATGCTTTGCTTTCAAAAGAAATGATGAAACACCTTATAGTTGGATCTAGAACTCAAGGAGAGGGATTGATTACTCGGGATAGAACATCAGAGAGGTCCGATAAAGAGAACAGTAATAGGAAGGGTTTAAAAAGCAGATTAAAGTCAAGGAACAGAAATAAAGTTTGTTTTTTTTGTTAGAAAAAGGGGCATATTAAATCTGAGTGTTATAAATTATAGAACAAAAGAAAAGAGGAAGCTAATCAGAAGGGAAAACAACCAGTGAATTCTGGTGAAGCAGTTGTCACTAAAGAAAACAATTATGAATCAAGAGCAGATCTTCTAGTAGTGTCTGACGAAAACTCAAATCCATCTGATGAATGGATTCTGGATTCAGCCTGTACGTTTCATATGAGTCTCAATAAAGATTGGTTTTCAACATATAAGTCTATGTTAAAAGGTGCAGTATTGATGGGAAATAATTCATCGTGCAAGATAGCAAGGATTGGTTCGATCAGAATTAAAATGTATGATGGAGTTATCAGAACACTTAGTGACGTGCGACATGTTCCCTATCTGAAGAGAAACTTGATCTCGTTGAGTACTCTTGATTTGAAATGGTACAGGTACACCGGTGAAAGTGGAGTTTTGAAGATCAATCGTGGTTCTCTTACTATGACGAAAAGGTAAAGAAAATCTGGAAATTTATATATTCTGCAGGGATCTACAGTTGTTGGGGATGTTGCAGTTAGTACTTCATTATCAGATGAAAATCTTGCCAGATTATGGCATATGCGTTTGGGGAATATGAGTAAAAATGGGATGAATAAGCTGAGCAAAAGAGGACTTTTGAATGGTTAGAGAACAAGTAAATTGCAGTTTTGTGAGCATTGTGTTTTTGGGAAACAGAAGAGAGTCACATTCACTACAGCCACTCACAGTATGAAAGAAATACTAGATTATATCCACTCAGATCTTTGAGGTCCAGCATCAGTGCCTTCCAAGAGATGGACACATTATATGCTGACTATGATTGATGACTTTTCCAGAAAAAGTTTGGGTGTTCTTTCTAAAAAAGAAAAGTGATGTATTCGCTACATTCAAGGAGTGGAAGACTTTAATTGAAAAGCAGACAGGAAAGCAGGTAAAACATCTACGCACCGATAATGGGTTAGAGTTTTGTTCGGAAGAGTTGAACTCTTTCTGCAGGTCAGAAGGAATTATGAGGCATCTGACAGTCCCAAGTACTCCATAGCAAAATGGAGTGGCAGAGCGAATGAATAGAACTATAATGGAAAAGGTTCAGTGTATGCTTTCTGATTTTGGTTTACCTAAGGCATTTTGGGCTGAAGCTGCTGCTAATGCTTGTTATATTGTGAATCGTTCTCCGTCGAATGCTCTTGATAAGAAAACTGCTGAAGAAGTTTGGTCTGGTAATCCTGTTGATTATTCGGTTTTGAGAGTATTTGGTTGCCCTGCGTATGCTCATGTTGATAAAGGCAAGCTAGAATTCAGATCATTGAAGTGCATATTTCTTGGATACAAGTCTGGTGTCAAGGGATATAAGTTATGGTGTCCTGAATTCAAGAAAGTCATACTTAACAGAAATGTGGTATTTGATGAAACTTCTATGGTTGTTAATTCATCTTCAAACGGCTTGACAGATAAGACTAATCATCTATCTAGTAGCGAGGTTGAGGTTGAAGTTGAATCAGGGTCGACATCAGAGTCTTCGGGTCAGACCAGCTCAAATAATCAGGGTGATATCGTTTGCGCACAATCACCACGCCAGAGTATTCCATCGCTAAGAATAGACCAAGAAGAGAGATTAAACCTCCACAAAAATATGGTGAAGCAGACTTAGTTGCTTATGCTTTGAGTGTAGCTGAAAGCATAGATTCCAGTGAAGAACTGTCTTCTTATTCAGAAGTAGTGAGTTCAGAAAATTTAGAGAAATGGATGATCGCGATGCAGGAGGAGATGGAATCTCTTCAGAAGAATGGCACATAAGACTTAGTTAAATTGCTAAAAGAAAATAAAGTTATTCATTGCAAATGAATGTTCAAGAAAAAAGAAGGTACAACAAGTGTTAAAGAAGACAGGTACAAAGCATGTTTCGTTGCTAAGGGGTACAGTCAGATTCCAGGTGTAGACTTCACTGATGTGTTTTTTCTAGTGGACAGTTCGATTCGAGCTTGACTGGGTGTTGTGGCTATGCACAACTTTGAGCTTGAGCAATTGGATGTTAAAACTGCATTTTTACATGGAGAGCTTGAGGAGGATATCTATATGCAGCAACCTGAAGGTTTTATAGTCTCTGGAAAAAATACTATGTTTATTCTTTAAAGAAATCCCTTTATAGTCTAAAACAGTCACTTAGACAGTGGTATAAGAGGTTTGATTAGTAAAAATGGTTATTCTTTTATGGGTTTGATTAGTAAAAATGGTTATTCTTTTATGGTTTTATTTTTTATAATAGAGTATATTATTGATTAGTAAAAATGGTTATTCTTTTATGGGTTATTATCAATTTTCGCCTTATAGTTTAGGTCTTTTTTAAATATCACCTTAAAGTTTAATTTTTTTCAAATATCACCTTAAAGTATTCCACGTTATCAGCTTACACCTCGACATTTCATTCTCGTTTGTTCTTCACGTTTCACCCTAGCAACTCCTGAAGACAGACGAAGGCGAAGCTGCCATTTTGCGAGGCGAACTCTCCTGAAGACGAACATGTGAAGGCGAACCCAGGCTCTGTGAAGGCGACCCCCGGCTCTGCGAAGGCGCACCCTGCTCCGCGATTCTGACCCCTGCTCTACGAACCCCTGCTCTGCGAACCCCTTCTCTGCGAAGAAGACCAGTCGGCCCTGCTCCGCAATTGTTTGTTGTTTTGTGTCGGTAATGGATTTTTTATGCTACCTTTTTTCATTTTGATTTAATTGTTTGCTGGTCGTAGATTAATTTGGTCTTGTTCAATTTTTGTCGTCTGGTTTTTGGTGTTTTGTTCAATTTCTGATTATCACACAACCTTTCAATTTCTTTTTGAAAAATTGCAGTGAAATAAACCTGATGTAATTGTTACACAACCTGATGTAATTGTCAAATTCTGTTTATCACACAGCCTGGTGTAATTGTTCGTTGTTTCGTGCAGGTCATGGATTTTTTTATGCTAGTTTCTTTTCATTCCTAGTTTAATTGTTTGCTGGTCATGGATTAATTTGGTTTGTTTTGTGGTTTGTTTACTGTGTTCTTGTTCAATTTTTGTCGTGCTGGTTTTTGTTTACTGGTTAAATTTTCTTTGTGGCAAGTGATATTTGGAACAACAATGGTCACTTCAACCGCACGTATGAGAGGAAGAGACAATGACAACTTCATGGAATTTAATTCGATAAGCGATATTGGAACACCAAGTATGTTTATATTTTCCATTTCTCTTAATTATTGTCATTTGTGTTCATTTACTTGTGTTATAATTACGTACTTGTATTGTAGGTCTCATCTTTGGAAGGTAGACATTGATGTCGCATGGTCTATTGACATGCCAGAAGTTTAAAGTCAAGCTCCATAATTATACAATATCTATTATAGTATTTTGTGGTATAGTTGAATCGATGATGATCTTGTATTATTATCTCACCACGGGATTCTGATGTTCATAACATACCAGACTAGTCCCAAAATGAATTTCATCAATACTCTTCTTCCTATTTATTAATTGTTTGCTTTTTTCATACTTGCAAGAAAAATTTTGAGGCATAAAATTCAATTCGCCACGGACGTTCTAAGTAAACAATCAATCAAAATAAGGAACAATCAAGCACGTAGTACGTTACAACCAAGTTTCTCATAAACAATTAATCAAAATTCATCTTCTAGAATAACCATAAAATGCATAAAAAATTGGAAGCCAAATGATATTTACAATCCACAATAAACATAAATAAATTCGACATTTTCCTATAAGCTTTTTATTAACAGCTTCTAAATGTGTGACAGTTGATTGTAGGCGATTAACAATCTTCTTTTCTTGCACGCCTATTGCTACATCTTGCCATGCAAAGAAGTTGCATCTTCCACTTCCTCTCTAAACATGATCAAGAAGAAATTGTTTAGTGCAGTATAAAAGCTTACTGCTTGCTACATTTCTAAAGCATAATTTATACCTCATAATTTTGGCAACCGAAAATATGAATTCAAAAAAATCACAACTGTTTCCACTCCTGCAAGAACCAAAAATATCAATTCTGTTCTCAAACACATATCAAAAGACGACAGAAATTGAACAAGAACATAGTAAACATTTTCCAAATTCATATCGGGCATAAATTGAACAACAGACAGACAGATTAAAATATCATACCTGTTTCACAATGGTTCACAATTCTGTTCTCAAACACAGTAAACAGACGATAGAAATTGAACAGACCAAATTAAACACAGCAAACAGACGATAGAATAAACCAAATTAATCCATGACCTGCACGAAACAGCAAACAATTACATCAAGAAGTTCACTGAATGGCTTATTTCACAATGGTTTATTCACTGCAATTTTTCAAAAATTAAATTCAAAGGCTGTGTGATAAACAGAAATTGACCAAGAACCAGCAAACAATCGCGGAGCAGGGCCGACCGAAATTGAAAGGTTGTGTGATAATCAGAAATTGAACAAAACACCAAAACCATACTATAGAAATTGAACAAGACCAAATTAATCTATGACCAGCAAACAATTAAATCTGGAATGAAAAAAAAGTAGCATAAAAAAATCCATTACCTGCACAAAACAGCAAACAATTGTGGAGCAGGGTCGCTGGTTTTCTTTGCAGAGAAGGGGTTCACAGAGCAGGGGTCAGAATCTCGGAGCAGGGTCGCCTTCGCAGAGCCGGGGTCGCCTTCACAGAGCCTGGGTTCGCCTTCGCAGAGCCTGGGTTTGTCTTTGCAGGTTCGTCTTTGGGAGAGTTCGCCTTGCAGAATGGCAGCTTCGTCTTCGTCTGTCTTTAGGAGTTGCTAGGGTGAAACGTAAAGAACAAACAGAAATGAAACATCGAGGTGTAAGTTGATAACGCAGAATATTTTAAGGTGATATTTGAAAAAAATTAAACTTTAAGGTGGTATTTGAAAAAGATCTTAAACTATAAGGTGAAAATTGATGATAACCTTTCTTTTATTTATTATTGGGTAAATGACAAATCAACCATTGTGGTTTGTGATCAATGACAAGTCAACCACTAGGGTATTTTTTTTAACAAATTAACCACTGACGTATGGGAAAATAACAAAGCAAACATCGCAGTTACGTCTTTCGTTCTCCGTTAACAAGTTAAAAATGCGGTGTGTGGTCAAGACACCGCGTAAAATGCGGTGCCTCGACAGACACCGTGTTTTTACGCGAGGCACCACATTTTTACGAGGTGTCACCGCATTTTTACACGAGGCACCGCGTTTTTAATCTGTGTCACCTCTTTTTTACACGAGGCACCGCGTTTTTATGCGGTGTCTCGCGCCAAACACTGCGTCCAGGCTTGTTTGTTTGCCTGGACGCCGCGCTTCCAGGCTTCTTTATCATGCATGGCGTTCTCGATCAATTGTGTTTCATGGTTACTTCGAATTCGTTATGTATATGTTTTACGAATGCAAGGTTTTTATTGGTTTTTTGACCTCTGCACCTTCAAACTAGCATAACTTTTGCTACAGATGTCGGAATTGGGCGCAGAAGGTATCAAATCGAAGCCCTCAAATTTGCGATCAAACATTTGCTTGTTTGATCGCAAATTTGAGAGCTTAAACGATTGATTTTGGGGCTGAGAAAGGCGGTCATGGGGACCACCCCATGACGATTATAGAGCTCTGAGAGAGCTTCGATTTGGTACCTTCTGTGCCCAATTTTGACATCCGTAGCAAAAGTTATGCTAGTTTGAAGGTGCAGAGGTCAAAAAACCAATAAAAACCTTGCATTCTTAAAACATATACATAACGAATTCGAAGTAACCATGAAACACAATTGATCGAGAACGCCATGCATGACAAAGAAGCGCGTCCAGGCAAACAAACAAGCCTGGACGCGGTGTCTGGAGCGAGACACCGCGTAAAAACGCAGTGCCTCGCGTAAAAACGCGTTGTGTGTGTCTTGACCACACACCGCGTTTTTAACTTGTTAACGGAGAACGAAAGACGTAACTGCGATGTTTGTTTTGTTATTTTTCCATACGTCAGTAGTTAATTTGTTAAAAAAAATATCCTACTAGTTAACTTGTCATTGATCACAAACCACGATGGTTGATTTGTCATTTACCTTTTATTATTTAATATTTATAGTACAGATAATTGAAAACACTTTCAGTTTCTCTTTTTAATTGTTTCTCCTCAGTTATGCATGAGGCTATCAATTACCCAAAAGTTGACCCACTTTGCATTGATATTTGCGCTCACGACCTACTTAATATATGTATATATAAATGTGTGTGTATACATATGTAAGACTATGTGGAGAGCGAAAGAGGAGAGAGAAAGTGTGATGGGTCAGCAGGCATTGAATAAAGGTACTGCTGATGTTGAGCTTCTAGGAAACACGACGGAGTCAATAATTGACTAAAAACAGTAGAATTTCTTGAAGAAGAAGCAAAAATGGAGGTACCAATTAATCCACCAAAAACATACAAACAGACCCACGCCATGACTCAGACTCTTCTCCACTCTCACCTTTGCCCACTCTCTGCCAAACCACCCATTACCTCTCTCTCTCTCTCTCTCTCTCTCGTCTTTTTCACTTCTACGTGGAACCAAACCAGACGCCCGTTTTACTCCTTTATCGAACCTATGCTTACTCTAATCATGATTATTTAGACTACTTATCAGTTGCGACTGACTGACACTGACCTAAATGGAGGGCTGATTTCATTGTGCTTTAAAGTGGACCCTCTATCTCCATTTTTTATTAGACCAGAGAGTTTTCTGATTTTCAATTATTCTGCTGCCATATAATGACAGATAAATGGACACAACTAATCTCAAACCGTGTAGATAATCATTCATAAAAAACTGGCAAAACCCGTTCTTACTTTGGTCTCTTTCATCGTCCCCAGCCTCTCAGTGTTTGTTCTTCTCGAGTAAAGTTAGGCAGCATTAACTCCATTGAAGAGATCCACACTCGTATAAGACGTGGCGTTCAAATAGGAAAACGTCATCGCTAATTATTTCTTGATTAGTGCGAGAGGAAAGGTGATTAAGGATAATTAGTGGGGGGTTTGGTGCTTGGAAAGACGGTAAACTTTCGGCTCAAGTAAAGGGTGAAAAAGAAAGGGAAAAAGCTTTGTTTTTTTGGTGGGGTTGCTTCTTGTAATGGGAATATAGACTGAGATGAAGCAGGAGCAGGAAGTCGGAGTGGTCAGCTCAGTGCGTCCGTCCATCATCACACCATTGTTCAAAAGCCATAAAAGTAAACAAGGAGAAGTGGTTGAGAAGTTGCAGACAGAATGAGACTCAAGACTTTCTTTCTTTAATGGGTGAGGAGCCGTGGTTTACTTTCCCATGTAATGCGCCATCGAGTTGCAGAGGGTGCCGTCCAACCTGGGTCGTGGCTCATTAACTCTGGCTATGGCCCACCTCTAAAAAACGACCAACTTTGCTAAAAACTCTATCAAGACTTCGTCTGAATTGCTTTTGCTTTTGGATAACTCTAACTTTACACCTTATTTTAATTTTTTAGTGATCAGGTATTATTTGCTTATTAATATAATATTTATATTATAATATAAATATTTAAAATAATAAATTATATATAAATCAATAAGTAAATAATATGAAACTATAGTGTAGGTGTGAGATTAAAATATAAAATTAAAAAAGAAATTGACAAAATAACTATTAATTATGGATGAATAATAAGTCAATAATTAAATAATTTTTGCTAATAAATAAAACAATAAACTTGCTCATAAATAAAACAATAAACTATAAAAAATAAATTACGTAAATATCGTCGTTAAAAGTGAACTTACTTTGAAAATGAAAGAATATGAAGTTTTTCCTCACAAATATCTGCTCTCATGCGCTTCGAACACATTGTTTTGATCTCTGATTGTATTTTTCAAAATACAAGCCAGAGATTCTAACATTTATGTTTAGAGAATCCCTAACAAAGACAAATATTTTTCTATCAACAATTTTAGCATTCCATTGTCATATAATCTGAATTTAAAACAACAATTTGATGGAAGAACTAAAGTTTGATAAATAGAATCAAATGAACAATTCTCAACTATTAATGAAATAATTTAGTTTTACACATTAGAACACTGCAGTCTTTTAGTTTCCATTTGAGAGTCTGATAATTTTTATCCGACATGCCATTAAGAATACAATTGAACTCCTCTTCTATTAGGGAACAAGAGTCGGGTTTGTAAAGAGGATATGATTCATCTCTAACCCATTCTCCATGAAAGAAATCCTAGTTCATCAACGACTCATAACCATCTATGTTAACTTGTGAATGATCTGAATTCTTTCATGTATTCTGTTTGCTTGACAGTAAAATAGTGTAATTTGACGTTTATTTCTTCTGATCTACTCTTTTCTTTTCTTCGTCTGGATTACTCTTTATCAAATACGTTAAATTACTTAGAAGAATTCACAGTTTGATTGGAAAGATGTCGTATTTTCTCCGTGGAAAGTTGTCTTTTCGTTGCAGAAAGTCATTTTTCCTCTAAAGAAAGTAATATTTTATGAGTTCTATTCTAAGAAATCATTTTCCACAACAGAAAGAAAATCTTTCTTTAATGGAAAACATGACAGCGATGCTTGTTCAATTCATTTTTCATAGTTGAGTGTTTTATTTGTTAGCAAAATTTGTTTTATGATTAACTTGTCATTGATCTCATAGATTAGTGGTTATTTTGTTAATTTTCCAAATTAAAATAAACATAATATCCAATGTAGTTTTTAAAATAATAAAATAGTTATTTCATAATTTTAATCAATTTTAGGTGTTTGTTAATAAAGAAATAAAAAAATTTTTTAAGAAAGATGCATAATTTTAATAAGTTAAAAAATATAATTTTAAAATTTTTTTTAATAATGGGTAATGCAGTTGCAAAATAAATTTAATTTTCCTTTCAACCTTTTAAAATTTTAAATAATAATATTTAACTATTCAATGTTTTCTTACCCTTCTTTTATTAATATATTTTTTAATTTTTTTCTCAATTTTACTATACTTTTAGTTAATTTAATAAATGGGCATCAATTAATATCATAATTAGTCTAACAATTAAAATTAATAAATTACTTATAAGAAGTTAATTTGACTATAAATTGTAATTTTTATAACAAATAATTATTTTAATGATTATTAAAAAAATTACAACAATATCAAAGTGGCTCTAAGAGTGACAACCATATTAACTAGAATCTAATTAAGGCAAGAATCAAACAAACGAGACGAAATTCATGTGTTTGATTTTGGCTTAAGATTAATCTGCAAAATTATAATTTTGATTGTTTGTGAAGAGGTTGGAGAGGAGGTGGAGATCACAATGGTGAGGGCAAAGGAAAGAATCCAAGTGCAATAAAAAGAAACATTGAACAAAGAGAAAGAAAAGAAGAAACGCATACGTGCATAAATGTGCGATGAACCCAAAACGAAGATCAAAAACAAAAGATGTTGGAGTTTCCTAAACGTCATTAAATTGCGATAATCACGAAATTAAGTGAAGTGGATCGCATCATTAATCCAAGATCTTGATGGGGTTTTTACCTTTATTATTATTATTTTAAAGAGTGTACCATAAAATAGCATTAAAGTAGAGCTAAATAAGGAGGAGTTAGTTGAGAATTTTGTAATTATAATTATTATTTAATATTTAAGGGAAAATAACAAATTAGTCATCATCCTTTACCGTTAGTGATAAAACAAACATCATCATTTTTTCGCTAACAACTTAACCACTGAATTATAAAAAAACGTCGCGACAACCATCACTGATACGTTTACCATTAATGACGACGAACCGTGGCGGTTTGACGAAGAACCGTAGAGGCTTGATGACGACGAACGGAGACGTCTAAGGCAGCAACAACGGGCGGCGTCTGTCAAAATTTGTCGGCCAATGACCGTTGAACGGAGACGTCCAAGGAAGCAACAATGGGAGACGTTTGTCAAAATTCGTCGGCCAAGAACCATCGAACAATAATTCAACAGACCGACGAAGGACATCAATTATCGAGGGACGTCCGTTGTGCTCTTTGGAATGATGGTACATAGCCATTGGATCGAGAACGGACGTCCCTTGATTAGAATGAACGGCTAGGACGGAGTTTGTCATTTTCCAAATGGCGATGACAGACGTCCTTAGTCTCACAACGGACGTCCTTAGTCTCACAACGGACGTCCCTCAACTTAAGACTACGTCGTTCAGGCTGCAACGGACGTCCGTCTTTGGCCGATGGGCGTCCGTTGTATGTTCGCCGAACTTCTCTGAACGTTACATCAATTATTGGGGGACGTCCATCGTGCCCATTGAAACGATGGTTCATGGCCGTTGGATCGAGAACGGACGTCCCTCGATTGGAATGGACGGCTATGATGGAGTTTGTTTTCCAAATGGCGATGACGGACGTCCCTAGTCTCACAACGAACATCCCTCAACTTAAGACTACGTCGTTCAGGCTTAAACAGACGCCCGTCTTTGGCCGATGGACGTCCGTTGTATGTTTGCCGGACTTCTGTGAATGTTAAATCTGCCTATAATTGTGAAGGACGCTCCTCGAACATAAAACGAACATCCCCATAATTCATTGAACTTAGTTCGCTGAGAATTTCGTATTTCACGGTACTCGCCGGAACGTACAATTGATTATTATATAGGCAAATCGACGTACGATGATTAGCGGCGGATCATCCTTAGACCATGGCGGTCTTTCTCAGACCTCGACGGTCTTTCTCAGATCGCGGCAGTCTTTCTCAGACAGCGGTGGTCTTTTACAGACCGCGACGGTGTTATGAGTGCGTTGTTCTGCCCATAACGACGTAGTCACAGGGACGAGCGTTCATCGGCAGAATTGAGATACTGGATGACGACAATGGGGATGAAAACTCATTTCGACGATGAAAAGATGATCGAAAAATTAAAAACGTGAAAATTGTTGACCGAACTATATCGAAACTTCTCGACATCATCTTCTCGGTTACCTTCAATGTACACCAACAAAATCATAATCAAAATCAAAAGTTCACCAATAATGTCGCTAGAAAATATGACTGTGAAAATGATGATTGCAAAGATAATATTGTCAAAAAACACGTAACTATATAGGTCGTCAATGAATATTGAAGATAAATATAACACCGATAGTTGTCACGATATTTTTTTATAATTAAGTGATTAAATTGTTATAAAAAAACAATAATGGTTATTTTATCACTAATAAGGATGATAATTGATTTGTAATTTTTTCAATATTTAATGACGAATAAAGAAATCTTAATTGTGTTTTATGTTCCCCAGTTAGAAAAAAGATGCTATTAATCAGCGGTTTCTTCCAGATGACTGAACAAACAAATCTATGATTTTCTCTCTCCTCTGTAAATGGACGCTGACTCGTTCTTCTTCTTCGCCTTCTCTCTCTCCTCCATCTTCCATTATTCAAATGGGAAAACAAACGCTCGCTCTGAATCCTCTGGTCTGACCCGAAAGTTAAGGTCTCAAAATCTGCAAGTGTACGTTGTTGTTTTTTTTTACCCCTTTCTCGAGAATCAAGTGGAAAAAACCCCATTTCTAGACAGCGAGAACCAGCATCATAGGCTTTTTTTGATTTCTCTCTTTTCCTTTCTCTCTCTCAATCCTTTTTCTCTTTTCTTTTCTCTGTCAGTACAGTATTCACCTCTTGATTAATCACCCCCCACGTCTCTTTCCAACGCACACAATCACGTATATATATATATGATGTTTTGCGCTCTGCAGACCAACCACTGCCCTCGTTTTCGGATTTGATTTTCTGGGTCGGAGATGGCTATACATGCGCAGATGTATTCGGAAAATCTAGGGTTTCCATTGATGAGCTCTCCGGATTTTGCGATGGAGAATGGTTGTGGAGGTGGGGGTGGGATCGCTCAGTTATGTCAAAGTCCTCTGACGAAGCAGCAATGGCGGAAGCTGGAAGAACAGCAGCAATATAGGAAACAGAGCATGAGTCTACAGATGCAAAGTCACAATCAGTGTTCCGCAAGCGGGCTTCTAGATTCCCCTTTGAAATACGCCGCCATTAGCGATCATATTCAAATTCCAGTGCAATTCTATCAAAGCATCGCCGCCCATATGGAGAAGGAGGAAGCAGGGCTCGATCAATATATCAAATTACAAGTAAGACTACTTTCTGATTCTGGGTATTGCATTTGTTTCGACACAATATCTTGGTGATTTACTCGTAATTTTTTTTCTATTTGAACCAGATCGAGAGATTAAAATGGGCTCTGCAGGAGCAAGTAAAACAACAGGTTGCATCATTGCTGAAGAGAATAGAATCAGAAACAATGATTCTACTGAGACAAAAGGATGAAGAAATAATCAGGGCGGCGAAGAAGAGGATGGAGCTGGAAGAATTTCTGAGAAGACTAGAAACAGAGAACCAAGTATGGCAGAGAGTTGCGCAAGAAAACGAAGCGATGGTCATATCTTTAAGCAACACGCTGGATCAAATGCGAGAAACAGCGCCTTGTTGCTTCCAAAGCAACGCGGCGGAAGACGCCGAGTCTTGCTGCGACATGAATACAGACGACGGAGCAACAGAAGAAAGGTTAGAAGAAAACGGTGGAGCGACAAAAATGGCGATGATTTGCGTTGCCTGTAATTCTCGAAAATCGCGCGTACTTTTCTTGCCTTGCAGGCACCTGTGCTCATGTAAAGTTTGCGAAGCAGGTCTCGATTCCTGCCCTGTTTGTGGCACGGTAAAAAAAGCAAGCATAGAGGCGTTGATTTTCTAGGGAGATTTTCCGGGGAAAAGCAAATGTAAAACAGAGGATGGTGATGGTGATGATGATGATGATGATGGATGAACAGAAGCAACCATGTCAATGCGTAAGGACAGCTTTTCAAGCAAAAACAATCTGATTTTAATTTCCATTTTGGCATTTGGTTTTTAGATTATAAAAGGTACTTGCAAACTACCAAAATCAACAGAGACAGATTTGCATGAGACGGTGCAGAGCATCTTTTCCTTTGCTGGGTCTTCTTTCTCAAGTTTCCTGCTTTGGATTTGCGGTAGATTTTGATATGATTACTGCGTTGCTTGCTTCTCGATTAAGCAAATTTAAGAGAGTTACTGCAGTTTACGCTCCAGATTATTCAATTTCAAGGTTAAATTAAGGTTAACCCTTTTGAAATTCTAAAGTATAAATCTAACGGGAAAACAATATGGTAATGAACCAAAAAAAAAAAAAACCATGAACTTTACAATAAGTCACAAGACAAGCCTTATACTCAATGCCCTAGCCACTAAAATCTTGAATGAAAATGGACTGTATAAATTTTAAATTTTACGGACATATTTTTTGTTAGAAGATGTGTTTTGGACATATCGGAGGACATCTAAGGCTTATTCTAGTGTAGGATGAATGGTTATGCTATCCATGATTTTGTAGCCATGAAGAATTTTTTTTTAATTTTTTGATTGCAAATATGTGAATACTTGGTTTTGGAAGGATGAATGATTGCGCATGAGTTGTATTCGCGAAAATATTGGTGACCGTGCATGAACTGTATCCGCTAAAATATTTGTGATCACGTATGTGTTTGTGCTTGTGTTGGTGCCTCGTAAATACTTGGTTTAAAAAGGAAACGTGGTTGAGTGGTGTTTGCGAAGTGATCAGATATCCGTAGCGAAAGCGTTGGTGTCCACGAAATGAGGTTTGTCTGCGGAAAGACATGACGTGGCAGATTGTGATTGGCGAACAATGTGAGCGGATATCCACAACGCAACTGTTGGTGTCTATGGATGTGAGGTGGTATTCACGAAATAAAGTACGTGGCGTATTGTGTTTCACAAACAATGTAAGTGGATATCTGCAGTAGAGGCGTTGATGTTCGCGGATGTGAGGTGGAAATCACGAAATGAGGTACGTGTCGGATTGTGATTAACAAACAATGTAAGTGGATATCTGTGGAGGAAGCGTTTAGGGAATAAGGTCAACCGCTTGGGCAATATCTATATATTGAAGACACTCTAAAACTCAACGTAACGAACGGAGAATCGAGGCGAAGCCCTGCCAAATTCAAGACTCGATTCTAAACCACTATGAGCTTATTGTAAATCCAATTCTCCCCACCCATAAACTTGCGAGTTATTATTGGGAGAATTCGGATTAGTTAGATTTGAGCTTTATCTTTCAAATTCTATTGTGCTAAATTGTAAAGGGTGATTTTCTAAAAATTCATCACATAAGGGTGACGCCCTGAAATAGTCAACGGCTCGATTGAACGCCCATAAGTTTAATCAACGGGTAACGTCTCGCAATAGTCAAATCTATGGTGACACCCTGCAATAGTCAAAGGTTAACGACCTTAGAATTAGTCAAGGGTGACGCCCCGTTAATAGTCAATTTGTAAATGATTTTATTGGCACCCGTAAGCCAATTATTTAGTGGATCTCTGTTAAGAAAATATAAATGATTAAATTATACTTCAACCCACAAGCTTAAACTTTTGAGATTGTTGGTAATTTATCATAGTATTAGAGCTAGAGATCCCAAGTTCAAATCTCGGCAAAGTAAAAAAAAATTAACCCCATTAAAAAAAATATCTTCATGTAAGAACCAATAAAAAAAAAAAAAAATTGACATACATGTGAGGGGTAATGTTAAGAAAATTTAAATGATTAAATTATACTTCAACCCACAAGCTTAAGCTTTTGGGATTGTTGGTAATTTATCAATCTCCAAGTGGTATCTTGGAGTGCGGACGTAGGCGAGTTTGCCGAACCGCGTAAACAATCTTGTGTGCAATTCTCTATCCC